>OX419601.1:8457075-8590166 GCA_948473455.1 Teleiodes luculella | reverse complement strand
TTTTCAGGGCTGATAGTACAAGTCCTCAGCTACACGTAACCAAAAAATGGGGTCCTGTTTGTACGTTAGTTTTCGAGTAACAACTCGGTTTCCTAATAAAAAAAACATCATCCTCTGAAATACTACATTCACATCGTTTACACAGATTACTCTATTAGTACCTGATCGTATAGCACACTTGCGTGTGAAACCATTTACCCATGTGTGTGCACAAACATGCACAGTGTTTGTTTATGTTCCGCGTACAGAGTACAGACCATCCACCGAAGTTGCCCCCTGCCTGCCATAGTGCCACATGACGGGCAGGGGTCATCTCACTAAGTTTTATCACTGCATCTACTTAAATAGCTATTTATCAGGTCATAAAATCAATGTTTTGAATAGTAAACACTGCGCCATGCTTGACGGCAGTGACTGACTGTCAGTTAAGGCAAATCTAGTCGACGGACGTTATTCAGTCATGTCAAATCTTGTTTTTTTTATTATGTTGCCATACCCATTGTGCAGAATAGACCTTAAAAACCTTATTTACATTTTAAGATTTAATAAGACTACAAAGAAAATTTCATTAAACGTGGTATTATAGCTAATAATACATACTGTCGATCATTATTAACAGCGCATACGAAGAATATGTAGTTGTATTGAATTGCATGTGTCCCCATCGAGGGACTCGTTCCTACCCTGAAATACGGGTGAATAGGCCTTAATCTACCAAACAGGCCCAGTGGGCCCAGTGCATTGCTCGTCTAACATGCAAACATCTCTGCATTCAAATAGGTACTAAAAAGCGTTGGATCCTAAAGTAAAACTTAAATGGATTTTATTTATTTTAAACCGATAAATAATTTTAATAACTAACATTACCGATCGTTCAAGTATTATTCGTAACGTAACACGCGTTTTTATTTGCTTTCTATTAATTCTATCTACCTGGCAACACATCGTATTGCGGGAGCAGAAGTTTATTTACTTTTACGTATTTACTGTGGAGTTTGCATTGTTGGAAATGCAACTCCTTTGTATTAGAACTGGCTGTTGTGCCGTTAATTTGAAAAAACTAATGTGACGTTGGAAAAATCAAAGAGAAAAAATAATTAATGGAAAAATATTAAATTTTAAAGATTAAAAACGCCGTCGTCATTTTACAATCGCTATTTTATTTTATAGCTATTTACGCTATTAAAAATTCCTCGCGTCAACCGCGAAAAACGTCACCGATGTTCGATCCGTTCACGTAATCAACGGGGCCACCAGCGGCTCCCGCGTGAGGAGCTGCCGGAGCTGCTCGCCGCCGTGCCAGTCTGGCTGCACCGCTGGCTGTACTACCAGCACGATGGAGCACCAGCGCACTACACGCGGCAAGTCTGCACCACACTGGACGAGCAGTACCAGGGCCGGTGGATCGGCCGCGGGGCTGTCATTGCCTGGCCACCACGGTCACCGGACCTGACGCCATTGGACTAGGCTTCCATGTCTGGGGTCGTGCTAAAGATTTGGTTTATGGACAAGACGGCCGCACCATTTCCAGTGCAGAACAGTTACGTGCGCGAATAGTGAGTGTTATTTAAGTTAAGAGTTCAAGTAAGTGCTTACCTACCTATGTTACATTACGAATAAATGAATTAAATTATGCAAATTTATGTTTTTTAATGCCAATTTGAATTCGCCATCCAACCCGTTAGAGCTGTCTTGTAATAATAACAACAACTGCAATCCCCGATTCCCTTATGACCTGTTAAGCGATATAGCAATACTTTGCTACAAGAGAGGCATTACCATTGGTTCAGCAGTGGGCCTAAGTGTAGTAGTAGTAATAATAGTAAGGGATATGTAAAGGTTGTAATGGATGATAGGTTTAGCAAAGAATTGCATAGTAGCCGCGCCCGGCTCCGTCCCGTCGTCGTCGGTTGCGTTCCGAATGCGTTAGTGTGCGTGCAAACACTCACACTAATAATTTTGAGCAATGCGTTTACATACTTGAAGTAGTGTGAGTGATCATCTACAGTATGATGTTTTTTATTTGACTTTTTTGGTTATTTTTTTTGTTAGAAAAGTAAACTTTTAAACTAGCGTGTAGATTTTCGAAATATTTTTTGTAAGTGATCCATGTAATATGTATATACAGCCCTGAAATTATATGACACTAATTACAACAGCACCTTATATAAAAAAAAATAAGTCGGGTTTTCCTTCCTGACGCTATAACTCCAGAACGCACGAACCGATTTCCACGGTTTTGCATTCGTTGGAAAGGTCTCGGGCTCCGTGAGGTTTATAGCAAAGAAAAAAACTGTTAACGCGGGCGGAGCCGCGGCGGAAAGCTAGTATGATATAATATAAAAACAAAACGTTCCAAAGCCAAATCGAGGACGTTCTAACTAAAGGTCAGGTCAAGAGTACTCTAAACCGACGAGCATGTATGAGGAGATTAATGAGTGGATGAAGTGAAAGAAGTATGTTTGGATCGTAGGAAGTGGAAGAAAGTGGTCTCTGCCTACCCCTCCGGGAAAGAGGTGTGAGTGTATGTATGTATGTATGTATATAATATATTGTCATCGTATCATATACTATTATTATAAAGAGGAAAGATTTGTGTTTATGTGTGTGTATGTTTGTAATGAATAAACTCAAAAACTACTAAACCGATTTCAAAAATTATTTCACCATTAGAAAACTACATTCACCCTGAGTAACATAGGCTACCTTATACCGCGGGAAACTGCCTGATTCCCACGGGAAACACTATTAACGCGGGCGGAGCTTTACCTAGTTTATTTTTCCCAAAATTAGTCTCGTATAGTCACTAATTGAAGACAAAGAACCTTGATTGGTCGTACTTATTCGACACAAGCATAGTCAATTAGATAAAAAAAGGGAGCGCGCATTTTCTTGCTTGCATATGTTGACTATATTCAAAACATAGATGTTTATTCCCTGCATAATGTAATTAGCTATTTAAAATCACTCGTGTATTACTTAGTCTAAGCCAATTTTTAACAATTAGCGTTTTTTCAAGAAATTCCTTAATCGTATAAAACGGTCACAAATGTCGGTGTGAGTGAATTCAGGTCAACCATAATAGATGCAGGCCATTCATGCAACGTAATAAATAAGGTCTAAAACAAAACCTGTCTATATTTGCCTACGCAACAAAAGAATTTTAAATATACCTTGAAAACATATGTGACAGTAACCAAGCAAGGCGCATTTGCCTTCGTTTAGTTACATGTCTTATTTAGGCCGAATTGCAAAACCGATTTAACATTACAATACGTAGTACATACATAATAAGTAACATTATTGCATCCCTACGAACGTGCCATAGATGTGTAGATAAAGTGTGGATAGTATTTGAATGGCGAAGGCCCTATTCCGTGTTAATATTCCTAACGCAGGACCAACTACGAGCGATCAATTTTGTATTCGTTTCGGTAGAGGTAGAAAACAGACCGTCTGTGTATAGAATATTAAACTTGATATATAGGTATTATACAATTAATCATGCCATATTAGTACCATTAATTAAATATTAGTGATATAAAAAAAACCGCAACATAAACCTTACTATTAAATATAACTCATGAAATATAACTGCACAAGTACTAGTATATAGAAATGTCAAAATGAATGTGGATGGTAAGTAAATTGTAATAAACTAGCGACCCGCCCCGGCTCCGCACGGGAAAATGGTTATTGTGGGTTATCTTTAAGCATATTATGCATGTATTATACATATAAACCTTCCTCTTGAATCACTCTATCTATTAAAAAAAACCGCATCAAAATCCGTTGCGTAGTTTTAAAGATTTAAGCGTACAAAGGGAGGGACATAGGGACAGAAAAAGCGACTTTGTTTTATACTATGTAGTGATAACGGTAAAATAAATAAAAATATCATATGGCATATTATATAGAATTGGTATTGGAAGTATTGTTATTCTTAAGAGAAGTCTGGCTGGTATAGTAATAATTACGATTACCCAAGTAATAAGCAGAACAATAACATTTTACAATAAAAATTATATTACTGAACTCTCACTAGGTCATCGCGAATGGAATTTCAAAACGCCGCCGTTAGAAAACTAGTTCAACCTAATACATTTTTATTCATACCAGAAGTTTTAGATTCTATGAATATAATAGTCGAACTTATAAAATATTTTATTAATTCTGGATCTAATAAAAAAATAAATAAAAATAATGATAAAAAAAAACTCAGTTAAGTCATGAAAACGTTTCTTATAAACAAACATCACAACCTTCGCATTTATAACGTTAATGAGATTTTCCACAAATATGACTATCACTTTTTATAAGCATACAGAAAAAACATGAATCTATAAAATGCATCTCAATAAAAGTCAGCCATTTTGAAGATACGATGATAAAAGAGTCGAAAATGGCTAATTGCTATCAATAAGCGCCCAACTGCTCCAAACATGCTCCAACCCTTTGGAACAATTGGTTGTTATGTCCAAAAAGCAGACGTAATTGGAGAGTGAAGCACTCTTGTGATCTCGTATTGCGGCCTCAAATACTCGGGGTTGATTCATCGAACCTCTATTATGATGAAAATGATATAAATAATTGCAATTCAATATCAGCCAAAGGTTTTGAGCACCATTCTAAAATAAACTTTTCTCAGCAGAGAAAATAGAATAGGGATAATGTTGACTGGCTAGTCAAAAGAGCTTCTTTTTTATGAAATACCAAAAACAATTATGATATCAAAAATTAAAGAAAATACTAGCTTATGACGTCACAAGCTTTTATAGTCGTTTTTGTACGATTTTTATAATGATTTATAATAACAAATCATAAAATTGGCAAAAATCACCCCCACATAATTTATACTAGAGTAATTTCAGATGTTTTATTTGCTAATTAGTGTAAGATAATTTATTTTGAATACAGTCAACATCCCTATTCCACACTTTCATAAAATGTTTTTTTATTTTTTTTTTATTTCTTGAGTCGAAAGAGTACGACGAACGGATCAAGCTTCACCGGACTTGCGGGAGAGCGGAAGACCCAAAAAAAAAGTCATACCAACGCGTTTAGGGGCTATCGCGTTGATACTGAAAAACATCGTGAAGGAAAATAAAATATCATTTTAATCATACAGTTTGTATGGGGGTTTTTCTTTTCTAAGTTTCTTTGGGATTGTTGATTCGATCCAGTGACAGAGTTGTTCAGTTTTTGCTAAGCCGTTACTTACAGTGACTTACACCCTGTCATAGAGTAAGGAAGAAATTTTGGGTAGTATAGAGACGTAATTAAGGATGTGTCGTTTCCGGGAATATTTCCACCATTCAGGGAAATTTCCGTTCCCAGGAATATTCTCAACGAAATTTGCTGTTCAAGCTGACTAGAAGTATAGTTGGTATTTTCCGGTTAGGTACATACCTAACGACCCGACCAACCCTACATATCACACTGACTCGTCCTACTTGGCCTCAAACGTAAAGTAGCATTCTTAGTGTGGGAATATTCCCGAAAAAGGAACATCACTAGACGTAATATAGGCGACCCAATCCTGCTATATTTTCTGTCAGATTCGACCAATAGAAAGCTGCATGACATTTGGATCAATCGCAACTCCAACAAGCCCCCCGATCCTCAGCTATTTGACAGAATTTCTTCCTTTAAGGTTTGCATTACGTGTCTATAATCTATACTAATATTTTATAGAGGAAAGGTTTGATTGTTTGTTTGCATCGAATAGGCTCCGAAACTACTGAACCGATTTCAAAAGTTATTTCACTGTTGGGAAGCTACATGATCCCTGAGTAACATAGGCTATATTTTATTTTCAAAAAAATTTGGGATCCTTACTAAAACTTCAATAATGTAACCCAAAAATGTGTAAAAAAAACGTCAAATATTCCTAATAATTGAAAATGCTCCGAAAGTATTGAACCGATTTTGGTGAAACTTGGCACAAAGTTAGAATAGACCCTTGAAAAGAACATAGGCTACAATTTACCGCGGGTAAATTTCTCATTCCCACGGGAAAAAATGTTAAAGCGGGCGGAGTTGGCACAAAGATAGAATCGACCTTGCGAAAGAACATAAGCTAATTTTTACCGCGGGAAATTCCTCATTCCCACGGGAAAAACTATTAACGCGGACGGAGCCGCGGCGGGAAGCTAGTGTTAGATAAGATGTTGTCCTTGGGGGAGGCCTTTGTCCAGCAGTGGACGTATTTCGGATGATGAATGTTAGATATTCTTTGCACCCTGTATACGAAGTATTTGTAGACAAGTCGTAGATGACTGATTTTTACGCAGGCTAGATAAAATAACAAGCGTTTATTTTTAGTGGAATATTAGTCATTGGTGGGATTGTAGTGACGTCACTCTCAACTAGACGAAAACAAGATCCATTGCTTAATTTTCCAGACAATTTATTATGGATGGAATTTTCAAATTGAAACTTATGCAGTCTCGTAAATTACGATGATTAAACTATTCGGATCAAATATATTAGCGGATTCGTTGGAATTTTGCCAATTATTCTACTGCAAAAGGGACAGATTCAATCATAAAAGTATGTATGGATTATTCTACTTTTACATTTTAATTGACTTATAACTTATACCTATAACTTATTTAAAAATATATTAATTTAAATTTATTTTTTGAAAATATCTATATTTTTAATACCAACAGTGAAAACAGACAATCAATCAATCAACCATCATCAATCAGATACCAATCAGTCATCAATTTGACTTAAAAAATGATTAAATATTCCATTAATATGGGTCTCTCTCTGCAAAAGAAATATTTTTTTATAAGATAAATGGTGTTATCTTACATGTCATACTTCTATTTCTAACCCACAACTTTAAATAATTATAACTAGTAGAATAATCTATAATTTCCTAAAAAGGATTCATAATTTGGTTTTGAAATTGTGTATATGTCTTAAACATAATGTTGCAGTGTTGATTGTTGCACAGACCTCTATTTAGAGCTATAATGAGGTGAGCTAGAATATCTAGATACGCATTTCTATTGATCTAAGTTACAATAGCGTACTCTCGGAACAAAGACCACGCGCCAACTTGCAACCTAAGCAACTTAGTAGCTCCATTCCGTCATCTCCGCTCTATATTATGGTGACAGATTGTCTCATCTTATCTACAGATATAATCTCAGTTTGCAATAGATTTCTGGGTGACGTGAGCTTGCTATGTATGTTTGAATTTGAATGAACGTCTGTCACTTGTTTGATACTTATTTACGTCTAAACGACAAAGTGAAATATCTGGATAAAATGTCAAAAATATTGAATTGAATTAACAGCACTTTTTTATAATACATTTATTACCAAAACATATTGTACCAAAATTCATAAACTATTAATTTATTCTCATATAAGAAATGCAACTTAAATTACGAGGATTGAATAGTGCTATCAGTTAAAATTATGTAGTATTGATGTAAGTGGCAAACAATTATTATTAAATGCTAACGAAATGTAATAGGGAAAAATATGAATAAGGAAGATAATTTCATAATTGCGGATACCTATGATCATGATAGTTGGCTATTAACTATAGTATTTTGTGACATATTATTACGAAAGTGTTGATTGCCATTACACTGCAAAACAAAGATGAATTCGATTAGGTAGATAGTAAGTATGTTTTAAAATGAATCAATTGAATTTGACTACTTTATTTAATTTATTTAAATAAGTATATTCAATAATCGTGTATGGTTTAGAATCTAAACTTTACATTGTCGTTATATTGTAAATATAAAAAAGAAAAACAATAAATAAATATTTTGTTCCACAATATCTCGATCTTAATTCGGTGGAAAGGTTTTATTTAGTCATACCTTTCAGGCTATCATTTCCGCTCTAAAATACACAGTATTGTACTGTGTATTTGAAATAGTTTTTCAGCTATGCCAATTTAACAAAACATGTACCTTAATGCGGTTGTCTTTTGTTTATGTAATCAAATCAATGACGTATTTTTTATCGCAGCACTATACCACTTCGATTGCTTCTTGTATGGTTGATAAGAAGGTGGTATCGTTTAAATTGAAAGATTATTCAAGTAAGCTCTTTGATAAAAATCATTTTATGCCAGTCTCTTTGTTACTATGTAACGTCATCATAACAAAAATATGAAAACATGGATTTTCCTTTTTGTAGACAAGATTATAAATTAGGGTTTTAACACTCCACGTGATCATAGGATTTTTTTTTATGCCTTAAATCTATGTAACATTTATATACCAAAAGTATTTTCATGATTTGTTATTTTTTTTAGAAACAAATGTGAAAAAAAGGCGTCATAATAAAAATTAATGTGAAATTTTATTTTGCATGTGTGTGTGTGCAGAAAATGGTTGTCGATACCTCAATAGCATGACAAGAAGGCCAATAAGTAAGCCAGTCTTTATAAGGTGTTGTATGGACGGGTCAACGCTGATGGCCATTAGTGTCATTATTGGATAGACTCGTTTGCAGAATGGAGATTTATGTGACAAATTATAATTTATTTACACAATGAACAACATGATCAAATCGTTTAGAAGATTTGCACCAATTTAAGTAACTACTGCAAGACCAGCCGCGATAGCATGTCATGCAGCTTTCTATTGGTGACTTTCTATTGATCGTAATTGACGGAAAATAAAAATATATCAGTATCAAATCACACATCATTTCGTAAGAAATAAGCTGTGCCTGTTTTAAATGTTTATTCCTGTAAATAATATTGTGTACAATAAATGATAAATAAAATAAATACATAATGTTGACAGGATCGGGTCGCCTCATATTACGTGTGAACGACCCTAAAAGATTTTCTTCTTTACTTCTACGCACTATGTCAACAATCTTTCACTGTGTTCATTTGGTGGTCAAGGTCATTTTTGATTCGTTCATGTTCTATCTGGAACCTGTTATAATCAATGCTGATAAGTTAGAATGGGACTAGCTGTTTCCCGCCCCCCCCCCTATTTCGGATTGGCAGGCCGGTTTGCCACCACAATGAACAATAAGGAAGTGTCTTAAAAAAACTACTTAGTCCGTCAGATTACTAAAAAATAATGTACACGTATTTTTTATAATCTGACGGACTAATTAGAATCGATTTCTTGTTTCCAGATGATCACTACTTTGTATGAAGGGGTTTAAGAGGCCGTCTACAAAATTATCGCCGCAAGTGGCGCCGCCAATTGATTTTCCTCAATTTCTTTTAACACAGAGCGAATTTAAATAAAGTAATTCACTTATTTGATGTAGAAAATCATAAGCTTTTTTTTAAACAGGCAATATTCTAACTGCAATAGTCCTCATGGTTATAATTTAGAAAACCGCCAAAAACGGCCACTTTTGGCGATTTTCATAGTATCTAGCTGTTTTATTGCCGTTAGAATATTGCCAGTTTAAAAAAAAGCTTATGATTTTCTACATCAAATAAGTGAATTACTTTATTTAAATTCGCTCTGTGTTAAAAGAAATGGAGAAAAATCAATTGGCGGCGCCACTTGCGGCGATAATTTTGTAGACGGCCTCTTAAATGTGTGGCGGCCGGATCCGCTAAGCCTCTGTCCTGTCACAAACAACGATTAGTCACTCAGTGTGACAGGGCTATTCGCTGCATTTTTTAACCCCTGACGAAAAAGAGGGGTGTAATAAGTTTGACGTGTGTGTCTGTCTGTGGCATCGTAGCTTCTAAACGGATGCGCCGATTTCGATCTAGTTTTTTTTGTTTGCAAGGTGTCACAATCGAGAGTGTTCTTAGCTATGATCCAAGAAAATATCTTCAGCCATTTGAAGATTATCAGCTCTTTTCTAGTTGCTAGTCCTTCGCCGTAAGAGCGTCGAATAAACGTACATATGAATTATATTTTTTATAATATTTCTAAAAATAAATCGTCTAGACAAATTTCCAAATAAATCTCGCCTGCCTATTGTTACTTTTATCTGAATAGAACTAACACCACCCACACTCCACTCCTAGAAAAAAAGTGCTATTTTTTCTGAAAGGTGTTATTTTGTCCGTGGATGTTATCAGCTCTTTTCTAGCAGGGATCGAAACCGGTTTTGAAATCCCTGTTAATATCGTTCGAAAAACAGATATAATTCCGTTCCCCAATTAACCGGCAATAGATGGAACTTAATGAAACAAACCAAAAATATTCTGATTAGCCGGTTTTTGATAAAGAACGGATTTAAACCGGTTTCAATCGGTTTTGTAATTATGAAAGTAATTGTTTTTGCGGCAGGCGAAGGCCAGGGCTGCCGGTTGCTTTGCTTATTATGTTCCCCCAGGACTAAACCTACCCTTAGTGATCTTAGTTAGAGCTATAGTCGGATAGGGTTTGAACTAGCGTGATTTAACAAGTGTATGAAAAACCGGTTCCGATCCCTGTTTTCTAGTTGCAAATAACGGTTTTGTGCCGGGGGTTATTAAAATTAGTGTTATTAGTCGCAGCGATTGCACTCGCAGCGACTGTTCTTTAGAATCGCATGACGTACCTGCAGCGCCTTAAGCATGGGCACTTTATCGAGCAACTCCTCATACAGCTTGCGCTTCTTGAAGGCGCTCTTGAGCAGGATGCGGCGGAAGGTGTGGCGGTCCATGGCCCACAGCGCGCCGGGGGTCTGCGCGCGGACCGACGCAGCGCGGGGCATGTTGTACATCAGGGCCAGCTCGCCGAAGGAACCCGACCCTTCGTATGTGTGCACCACCTCAACAAACAAATAAAAATTTATTTATTTTGTTAACCTTAAATCTACATACATCTAGGTTTCCCAGTAAGTAGTCTAAAGACATAATTTATACTTGCGATTGTTGGCACTTGGTGAAACTCCATTATACTTGTATGTAAGTAAACTAGATTAGACCCCTGATGATGCTCATGTGAGCGAAATTGGTCGGGTTTTCCCCAATAAAATTGTATGTGAAACAAGTACAAGTGTTTTTAAAAACTACAAGTAGTTTAAAGACACTTGTAATGGGAATGCGACGCTCTTCCTTCTTAGAACAGTAAGATTTACTAATAAGTAAATTACAATAGAAAAGGCTAAATGAAAGTGTGTAGTGAGTGTGCGTGAGAAAAATTGCAATGTTATTTTTAAATCGAAGCGAAAAATGAATAACATTGAGCGCGGACATGGAATCGAACCTTCCTTGGCTATAGTCCGGGAGCCGAGGGCCTAAACACCTACCTCATCGAGTACCCCAATAGGCTATCTCTAGGTCGTTAACCGTCACTTAAACACTGAAAAAAAAAATAGTCTGCCAGAGCCGATCCTGCCGGGTCATCGAAATTTTTGACGTATTTTTTTCGTGGAACTTACCTCATAAAGTACCCGAATGAAAGTGGTGGCATCAGTTGACCATTGATTAATAATGTATAAAAAAATTGGTCTGCCACTGCGCAACCTGCCGGAAGTACTTGGCAGACGCCCTGAAATGTGCCCATCTGACACCCTTCACTTACCTCATCGAGTACCCCAATAGGCTATCTCTAGATCGTTAACCGTCACTTAAACACTGAAAAAAAAAATAGTCTGCCAGAGCCGATCCTGCCGGGTCATCGAAATTTTTGACGTATTTTTTTCGTGGAACTTACCTCATAAAGTACCCGAATGAAAGTGGTGGCATCAGTTAACCATTGATTAATAATGTATAAAAAAATTGGTCTGCCACTGCGCAACCTGCCGGAAGTACTTGGCAGACGCCCTGAAATATGCCCATTATTGCCCATCCGACACCCTTCACCTACCTCATCGAGTACCTCGATGGGACCAACGCCGAAAAATAACCAAAATGCCTGTGATAATGGATCACAAGGTCTGCCAGGTCAAAACTTGTCAAAGGGTGTCGGATAGGCACATTTCAGGGCGTCTGCCAAGTACTTCCGGCAGGTTGCGCAGTGGCAGACCAATTTTTTTATACATTATTAATCAATGGTTAACTGATGCCACCACTTTCATTCGGGTACTTTATGAGGTAAGTTCCACGAAAAAAATACGTCAAAAATTTCGATGACCCGGCAGGATCGGCTCTGGCAGACTATTTTTTTTTTCAGTGTTTAAGTGACGGTTAACGATCTAGAGATAGCCTATTGGGGTACTCGATGAGGTAAGTGAAGGGTGTCAGATGGGCACATTTCAGGGCGTCTGCCAAGTACTTCCGGCAGGTTGCGCAGTGGCAGACCAATTTTTTTATACATTATTAATCAATGGTTAACTGATGCCACCACTTTCATTCGGGTACTTTATGAGGTAAGTTCCACGAAAAAAATACGTCAAAAATTTCGATGACCCGGCAGGATCGGCTCTGGCAGACTATTTTTTTTTTCAGTGTTTAAGTGACGGTTAACGACCTAGAGATAGCCTGTTGGGGTACTCGATGAGGTAGGTGTTTAGGCCCTCGGCTCCCGGACTACTATCCGAGCCACACGGCCGCACTACCAATAGCGATGTTGACTAGTTTATTGAATGACGAAATAAAATAGGACCGAGGTACTGTTGGGAACCGCGCGTCGTCGTACAAAACAGTTGTTGAACTGCTCTATCTGTCCCTACTGAGGGGTTCGAGCCTACCCTGAAAACAGGGTAAACAGGCAGTCTTTTTTTTTATTGCCCTATGCTTATGTCGAAAAAGTACGACGAATCAAGCTTCACCGGACTTGCGGGGAAGCGGAAGGCTCTACCCCAGAGTAGTCATGTCATGTACCATACCAACGCGTCTAGGGCCGGCTCGAGGGAGCCTAAAACCGAGGCCTAGCGCGTTGATACGGAAAAACATCGTGAAGGAGACGACGACGTCTGAGGGGCTCCGTCTCTGATTATTAGTTTAGATTTTGGCCGCGCCCGCGGGTACGGGCATTGTTACCTGAAGGAACAGGCCGTCGACCACGCTGGCCCAATGCTTTTTGGTCAACTTAAATGAAATATATGAATTACTTCGCAGGTGTGTACAGGTTTCCTCACGATGTTTTCCTTCGCCGCCGTAAGAGCGTCGAATAAACGTACATATGATATATACTTTTTATAATATTTCTAAAAATAAATCGTCTAGACAAATTTCCAAATAAATCTCCCCTGCCTATTGTACTTTCATCTGAATAGAACTAACACCACCCACACTCCACCCAAAATTATCTAGCTATTTTTTCTGAAAGGTGTTATTTTGTCTGTGGAAATGGCCATATAATATTACGTTCAATAGAAAAAGGAATCTTATGTCGTTTCTACGAGTATCAGTAATATTTAAATACTTTCGGTTAGCTAAATATAGTAGTAATATGTAAAACTAGCTTTCCGCCGCGGCTCCGCTCGCGTTAAGAGTTTTTTCCGTGGAAATGAAGCATTTTCCCGCGGTAAAAGATAGCCTATGTTACTCAGGGTGAATGTAGCTTTCGAATGGTGAAAGAATTTTTGAAATCGGTTCAGTAGTTTTTGAGTTTATTCATTACAAACACACACACACACACACATAAAAATACAAATCTTTCCTTTCTATAATAAATAGTAGGTAGGTAGTAGGTATGAAGTATGAAAATGATAGTATGATATGGAGACCTGATTAAATCCATATTGACAACACGCCTTCACTCTGAGAACGTCACATACCTATTATTTATAATAATTTCGCTTATTTTCATAGGCCAATGAAATGGAGTTGATGCCGATTTTTTCTGCTATAAACGCTTTGACAAGGCTTCGACGTAGATAGCGAAAGCGGGTGAAGTTGGTTGTGCTCTCAAAGGGTTAAGTAGGGTGCGGGAAATAAGGGAGTGCATTGGAGCGCGATAATCGCACAAGTATGCCACGGCAGTATTTTAGCCCTAACCTTTCCATAGGCTCACAAACTACTAATATTAATTAACGCACCGGAAGACGTAGCGTGGGCAGGCCCACCCAAGGTGGTCCAACGATCTGGTGACGGTCACGGTAACATATCAATATAATTTCAACTTAATTGCTACTGTGGCTGAAATCGGATTGTCCAATTTCCAAAATGCCTAATGGGTTTTGGTTAATATACCCTGTATTTATTTAACACAATACGGACCAAGTTATAGAAGTAATAGAATATAGACGCAATGTCGTATCGGGTCAAACAGAAGACGGAAAATAGCATAGAGCGGCATATACTGCTGACAGCTATGTTACTTTTAAAATTTAAGACTTAATATAGAAAGCAAGCTTGCTTGTCACCCAATGCCTGTAGAAGTTTATCGGCTTTACGCTATTTCTTACAGGTATGTGCCAGTTTCCTGAATTTTTTTTCCTTTACAGCAATAGCATTGATTAAATTAAGTAGAGCTGAATAAATAAAATAAAAGACGCATTGGTCAGCGGCGGGGACCAAACCGGCTCCCCCGGAGGATATAGCCTTAACTTTTACGCCATCGACGCGACTGTCTTCTCTAATGACCATCTCTTTAAACACATTGAAACTCAAACAAACGCCAGTATGACGTCACTGCTAGACACCTGCTTATTCTGAACCTTCAATCCTACCCGTGGCTATATTTATCATTCGTGAAAATTCTCTGTACAATATACCGACATCGACTACAGGTTTTTTTGCCAACTGATTTGTTTCATTAGGTAGGCGTCGACTGAATAACGGACAATGGAAACATGGGGGAGAGAAATAAATACCTAAAAGAAAAATGTATACCCTGAGATCGCTATCTGTAATACTGGGAATTCATCTAAATATAGAACAGAGAGGAAAATTAATCGATCGCGTAAGGGGTATGGTGGAACTTCACATCTCTATTCGGCACTCGCGTCGTCAGCTCGTGTAAGTAGTTTTATAAATAGCTGGCTCAATTTTATTCATGTACTTTCTTAATTTTTGAACTATGTTGAAGCTGCATAAATATCTAACAAAATAGTTTTTCTCCTTTTTCGCAAATGCGTCAAAAAATATGGCTTCAATGATCTCAAGTTAAGAGTAAACGGACATCTTCTGGGTGAGCGTGTACCACGACGACGTCGCTTTGCATCATTGACCCTAGCATGAAGCACTGTGACAAGCGATTATCTCACACTTCTCTGTCAAAAATCTGCGAGAAACGAGCTGTATTGAATAATATCCTCTAATAGTATGAATATATACACACGACAATAGATGTCTGACACACGTGAAAACTCGTGCTAGCCCCCCAGGTGAGTATATTGTACGAGTATCGTGTGCGAGACTGTGGTCAGAACTTTTTTTTTTTAAAGAAGTCAGTGTGAGATGAATGCTCAAACACGAATAGCGATGGTAAGGTGCTAGACTCAGTTTTGGTCTAACGTGAGTCGCCGGCGGAATGATCTGAGACATACACAATTACTAGTACCATTCGAAGTACATAGCTTAGTCGATATGACAAACATTTAATGGTTTATATTTGAGACAAATTGGCTACGTAATGAACATTAAATTGTAGTTGTAACTTGTAAACTTCGTTCTCGTCGCTTCGTGATTAGCCCCGTCTGTTTAAATTGGTAGCGTTACGGTTCCTGGGTTTGCGTGGGTTTAAATGACTGGATGGTCTCGTACTGACCATTTCAAATGCGACGCCTGCTTTATTAACAATTTGAACACATTTTAATTTTTTAATTTGTTGATTGCACACAAATGATACGTCTCCCTGTATCATAATATCTAATTTATCTGTTCGTAAGGCATACACTTCAAACTGTGGCTAAACGAATTGTGTTACCGGCATGGCGGTTAGACGGCATTATGGGGAATGACATACATAAATACGCTACTTTATACCAGGATTACATACATATTTATTATACACTCCTTTTGGCTCAGACTCAAACAAAGCGCGGGAGATACCACGTGGCAGATAGCTAGTTCAAAATTTAATATTTTTGGTTGCCTGGACTTTTGACACAAAATTATGTAATATGGAGGATGAGTAAGTACGTGCAGTTTAAAACAATATTTATCTTTCTGTATAATATTCACAGATCGCATCGTGCTTGTTATGAAATCATCTTACGATTACGTATTGGCCGTGAAAATGTTCAATGTCACAGATAGTGACGTGCATATAGGAATTCGAAATATGGGTCGTATCATCGAACCGAACGCTTTACATTTAAGATATTGTATTTTATTTTAGTGATGGATGGATACGATAAGTTAGGGGCAAGGGGAAATCATCTTATATTCAATAATTTTACTGCATTTAGATTTTTGGTACAAAATTTAAAACTGTTCCCAAATTTATTTTACTGTTATTTCTGCCATAATGCTCATAATTACTAGTAGAAATAAAAGTTGGCATTCAATAAATACACAAAATTATTAAAATAGTAATAAGTAGAAGAAAATTATTAATCAAGCTGCGTCGTTATCCTAATTATTATGGTTTTATTTAGTTTAGTAGAGGGAAATCAGCCAAATGCACAACTAGGCTATGATAAAACAAGCTATAATAATATGAAGTAACAGAAGGTAACAGGCTGTATGTATTTAAAACATGTTTCTATATCGCCGCCATGCAACGTGTGAACAAGGTCAAGGAAATAATGTTACTTTAATGTAATGGTTAGCTAGCTATAGCCTACAGACTTATTATTATACTTATTTATGTAGAAGATTACACATCGCGTAGGTAAAAGAATGTTACTTTATTTTCAGTAAAATGTCAAATTGGGTATTAACACTTTCTGATTTAAAAATATCTAAAAGGAAACATTTCTGTAAATTCATTATTTGAAAACATAAACAGAATTAGTGAATAGCAACAGTTTATATAATAAATCAGAGTAAATGATAGCAGAAATTAACCTGTGTATGTATGGAATCGATAAAAGATGCGATAGCTATACCGAACAACGCGTAAGACAGATAGGCATCGCTGTACCAATCCTTGTGGAGACCTTTGAGGGAGGCCTTTGTTTAGACGTATTTAGGCTGAACAAAGGCCCGAAATAGATAGGTAGTTGAAAAAACATTTCTTAACTAAAGACAATAACAATACAATACAAAAAAGCAAGACTTGTCCGTGGAATAATCGCCAATTTTGTCCATAGCCAGCTCTTTGACTTCCTGTTACGAAATGATCTTAACTGACCTCATGAAGTCGAATAATAAAATAATACCTATACAGCCCCCAAGCATGACTCTTCACATGTGACTGACACAATTTTGTCGTGCGTACTGTTATCCTATTGGAGGGTATTTCAATATGGCGGGTTTTTCATCAGGGATCGAAACCGGTTTTGAAATCCCTGTTAATATCGTTCGAAAAACAGATATAATTCCGTTCCCCAAGTAACCGGCAATAGATGGAACTTAATGAAACAAACCAAAAATATTCTGGTTACCCGGTTTTTGATAAAGAACGGAATGAAACCGGTTTCAATCGGTTTTGTAATTATTAAAGTAATTGTTTTTGCGGCAGGCGAAGGCCAGGGCTGCCTATAGTGATCTTAGTTAGAGCTATAGTCGGATAGGGTTTGAACTAGCGTGATTTAACAAGTGTATGAAAAACCGGTTCCGATCCCTGTTTTTCATAGACCTAGGGAATTTTTACAGCTAGATAAGGGATATAGTTTGTTCCAGTTGCCATGCTAGGGTGGCCTAGTGTTGTTACCTTCTCGATTCCATCGTCGCCGGTGACGAGCACGTCGAAGATGCCATTCTCGATCACGTAGAAGTTGTCGCCGTCGTCTCCCTGCCGGATTATATATTCCCCGGGTTCGGCGCGTTTCTCGAACATGGCATCCAGAACCTGCAACCAATTGGACATTCGTATCCATGTCATAGCGCTACTTGCTTGCGAGCCTCCTTACAAACCTTGGTGTCAGAATTACTGAGCCGGTTTGTATTTTTTTGTCATTTTGGGAAGTGGGCCTTATAAGTCAAAATGTACATGTTGGGAAGTTGACGTTTTGGGATTAGAAATTAGTAAAATGTAGTCATTTTGGGAAGTGGTCCTTATAAACCTAAAGGGCCTAAAGCTCCTGACATGGCTCGTGCAACGATTTCCGGGTGCCGGGTCGACGGCTTTACATGTCCTCCTAACACGGAATATCTTTCTTATAAGATAGTGATAATAATCAGGTGATTCAGACAATGTCCTAACCAACCTGGGTAGTCTCACAAAAGTGATATTTTCTACGCAATAATACTTGATAGGTACTAGGTAGGTCTGGAAAAGTCTGGTGCTCGTAGCTACAAGTACAGAAGCTAGCAGATGCGGTTGGTCATTCGCACTACGAAATTCACCCCTACCACTAGCGCTCTCAAGGTCAACATGTCCAGCCGCATGTACTGGCTATTGTACACATGCAAGTCGAAGGGAGGATTGGATTCAATAGGTTGAAAGTCCACTACTATCTTTGATAAACACATATTATATGTTGTACCCTGTTCAGTTAACATTATTAACGTGGACAAGTTTCAACCCGAGTATTTAGGATATATATAACTTTCAAAAGTATTTTATTTATATAGAAAATTGTAAGGCATATTCACGAATGTTTGAGGAATGTTCCTTTATCATATTATTTCAATAGCTTATTTTTAAAGCATTATTTATTAGGCATTTTCACAAAATTGTTCATCAAAGACAAAACATTAACAAAAAAGCATGCATATGGGGTTTTGACAAATATGTTAAACAAGAAATGTGGTCTTTAAAATGGTAACTAGGAGCATGCATGAGAGCTTCCTAGTTCGATATTCCCTTTCATCGTAGCACATTGCTATAGCTAGCTATTGGCTATTGCATTGCTACAGCAATATAGGATACGTGCACACAAGCTGTTGTTTTACTCTCCCCTTGGACGTATAGTGGTCGTCTACACAGGCGGACGCGGCCGGACGTGAGAGTAAAGATAATTACATGTCCTGTTTAGAGATACTACGTAACGAGTCACTGACATCAATATGCCCAGTGCCCACATCTGGTTTATGGTTTTCTTTAACCACATGTTTTTGCCAGATAAATAAAGTTTGTGTCCCCGCCAAATGTTTCAACAAAACAAAATCACGAAGTTTATAATTTTTCTGTTGCGATTTGCGCTTAAAGTAAAAGTTTACGTTCCTGTTTTAAAAGGCAGTGTCATATTAGTTTTTGTTTTTGGAAAAAAATAACTTTCAAAAATGTCTTTGTCTTCATATTTATTAGAATGTTTCAAATCTGTTCTATTGTATTCTGCTGTAGATAACGTCAAATAACATGTCAGTAATTCCTTTTAGTCTTTTGGCTTGTAAAGCAATCCAGTAGGCTTACTACGTAAGAAGCGACCAGCTCGAGAAGCTGTCAAATGCGACATATTGACAGAACTGCAATGGCTGTAATGTCACTATGTCGCGTTTGAGAGGTTTCTAGCTTGTTGCTTTTTACGTAGTAGGGAGTTGCTTTTTACGTAGTAGGCCTACCTCGTGTGGGTTTCGAGGTAAACCTACCTCTACAGCTTATGATTCTAAAAATACGTGAACATACGTGGAATAGTCAACTATGGACTATACAAGGAATAAGATTCTCCAGGTACCTATCGATCGACCCACAGTTCTCGACGTGGCGTGGGCATAAGTCTCCTGGTTCGTATTTTTGGCACAAGGCAAGGTTTTGTTGTGTTGTGTTGTTGTCAAACGTGTGTGTGTGTGTGTGTGTGTGACACGGATCATGTCGGGATGTTGTTTTGACGTTTACAAATTAAGGTTGCCTGTATATTAATTATCAGTATCATATTTAGCTTGACCCTATATTTAAGGTCTGGAGCTAATGATCTTACGAAAGTATCTTTAAAATTATGCTAGAACATCATGTAGAAGCGTCGCAGTGGCCAAGACCGCTGGTCAATTTGTTTTCGATTTTAGATTTCTTATATACAGAAGCCAGCCACATAATGTACACACGGTGAATTGTTCCCTAAGAAACGAGTCTCTCCACGATGAGACTGTGTGCGGAGCATTTGCATTTTCATTTTATGACGCTCCAAATCTCGTAAAGTACGGTTAGCAAGTTACAAAAAAATCATGTGCAAACGATAGTAAGTATTTGACCATGGGTGACTGGTTTGATCGATCAACCTAATTCAATGTAAGTTCTAAATTCTTAGTGGTGACGTGACAATGACAACAACGATGGTCTTATGGAAACTGTTAATGTAACAATGTTAGTATCCCTTGACTCACCTGCTGCACTTGTTGAGCGTCGAGCGAGCGGAAGAGCAGGATGGTGCGCACGGCCTCCGCGAGCCGCGTGCGCTGCGCGTCCGACTTGGGGAACACCACAGGGGCTCCCTCGTCCGAGTCATCCTCCTCGGGGTCGTATGTCTCCGCGAACACCGACTTGCGACGGTTGTTGAAGCGCGCCACCGGCGGCTCTGTTGTAACCAATTCCATTTTTAAAATCGAAACTTTGTTTTTATGTTCTGCTTGCTTTGTGCCAGTTACTTTTTTTTCGAAATTTGAATTAGTAAGTATATTCTTTTCAAGCATCTAGTCTAGATGCTTCTACCTTAGCTTACTGTCCTTCTACGCATTTTTTTTTTAATTGACCTATGCTTGAGTCGAAAAAGTACGACGGATCAAGCTTCACCGGGCTTGCGGGGGAGCGGAAGACTCTACCCCAAAAAAGACATATACCAACGCGTCTAGGGGTGGCTCAAGGGAGCCTCGGACCACGGCCTAGCGCGTTGATATTGAAAAAGATCATGAAGGAGACGACGCCTGAGGGGCTCCGTCTCTGATTTTAAATTTTGATTTTGGTTCTGGCCGCGCCCCCGCCGGCCGGTACGGGCACTGTTACCTGAAGGGTAATTGTAACGTGAAGGGTGCTTCTACGCAGCTGAGGCGCACAAAGGTTAGCCATTTTGGTTTACTTTATTCGATAATTAATAGGTAAGCAGGAACCGACAAAAGAACCGAACCAGCTCTTCAACAAAAGACGTGGTATTTTAAGACGCCCTTAACAGTTAGAAGTCAAAAATATTCTGCAAGTTCACTGCCACCTAACCATCATCCAACATCGCATTTTCTATTATTATTTAATTTTTTAGTTAGGTAGGATAGGTACTACATCAGTATCTCTACCTAGCGAGTGGTCCATTTGTGGCAATGCTCTACTTGCGCTATGAGAGATAGCAGTTACCTATTTAGATTCAACAAGTGGGTTGTATGTCCGGCCTTTTTGTCAACCGCATTCTGCCTTTTTAGTTAAAACTACTAAAGGAGAGTTTAGATACCACAAAAACTAAACCGAAATTTTTGAATAGACTTCAACATACTCGTAGCTTAAAATATCCATTAAATAAATAAACGCTTCCGTGCACATTTATATTTGTCGACGATAAATGTATTCCACACCCAATAAGCTTGGATCATGTGATTTCATATTTTGGTGGAAAAGCAACCTTGTATTCAATTTAGAGGAACAGGTATTTGTATGTCACGAATAGATTACTCATATCTGGAGTACGCCTATAGGTTGGCGCTTATTCTGCACGCGTGTCGCGAAGAGACGTTAATGTACCTATTGTAATAGCTTGTTTACGCGTAGGTGCAAAACAGAGAGGTCAACCGTCAGTACAAATTGCTGCTACATGGAGCACAATATCCTAGTCATTGCGTAAAAATAAGCCAAGAGATTATTCTAAGTCACGTAAAATTCCTAGCGAGTAACATGTGCCAAAACGCTACAACGCGGTTAAACCTAGTTATACGTCATAGAAAATGTTGTATTGTAGTTTGCCTTCTCTGAAGTAGGACAGTAGATACATTAATCTGTAATAAGTAGAGCCAATGGCTGTCGACCTTGCGTCTAACCTGTTCCTGTGATTGAACAGTTGTAATCTGATAATTGTGCTATTGAGAAATTACATGATCAACACTGAACTCTTTTCGCGTATCTAATAAAATGAGAAATAGTAAATTGTTTCATCTAATAATTTAAAGATATACTCTATCTGTAACAATGAATGAATCCAATTTAATTGGACCATGTGAAATTTAAATTATGAAATAGGTAGTTAAAGTTTAAGAGCCTCTACAGATAGCTGCTGATAAGATAATGAGTATAATTAACTGTGCATCTATACCTGAGCTAGATGACTGAACATACTCATCACTCATTAATTTATCAAAATTTTGATTTGTAGTATTATTGAAATTAACTATTCATTTTTTAGGCCATTAAGTAATGTGACTTCATGAGACATATATTGTTAGGACAGATGTCAAAAAGTTTCATTTTAATCTAGTAAGCCTCATTTCATTACACTGATAATTGCAGCACGATCTAATAACAAGTATGTTACCTATGGGAGTAGTTGAAAACGTAATATCTAAAAAATTTAAATAAGTCATGAAAATTATGTTTTATCAATGCGAGCGATTAAACTTAATGTGCTCTTTAATGATCACGTTCTCACTACGTACTTAACGCAACAATAGAGTGGACACATCTCTTTTACGCAAATACGCCTCAAGGCCCAGTTAGCACTAACACCTCAATGTTTCTTTGTGAAGATACATATTACTGTCATTACATAGGCCAGGCTAATTTTATGTAATCATATTCAAGTAAAAAAAGACCACCATCTGGTTTGGTTCATGGCGTTAAAGTCAGCCGCGCGCAAAGAATAACAAGCCAATCTCATCATCCAAAGTTCAAAGCATTAAAAAACAAACACACAAATGGGTTCAGCGTGTAGTAAACACTGAGGATTTATGTTCCGCCAAACAGTTTCACTTGCATTAGTTGGTGGCTCTCAGACACGTGTTAGTAGCTTGTTTCCAAATACTCTTATAATTATAATAGTGCAGTCATTCTAATTCATTGTGCAGTTTCAACCAACTAGTGTGAGACAAAATCAAGAAGTCCAGCAAGCAATTCATAGATAAATTTTACTGCACCAATTAAACTGATTTAGTAGTTGAATTTCGATTTTATTGGGTGATAAAGATAGTCAATGATTTAATTAATTTGCTCAACCCTATTTTATATGCTGACTTTTATGTTCCTTGTGTTTCAAAGAGGCAGTTTGATTTATCCCTATATTGGATCGGACCAAAGTAAAACTGTGTCAACAAACATAATGCCCTGTCTTTTATTTATTACTTGGCAACAGAATTTTCTCTAAAAAAATGTATTAAAGTTATAACATTGGTTTTGAAATGGCACCTTGCCAACACTGAATGTAATGATTACAAATGTTAGCTCTATAGCAGTGTATTTATAAGTATTTTTTATTCAACTCTGTATAAAAGGAGCAACAAGTTCTAAATATAAGATGCTGTGTTTGAAGTTAAAACAATTGGCTATCATACTAAAGTTTAAAATAAAGAGGCTAGCGGACTACCTACGTCTACTACTACGAGGCCATCTAGATGATCATACAGTTTTGATGAGGATGTGAAGTAAAAAATACTTGTACCTGCTTCAGGGACCATTAAGACTAACAAAAAAATAATGACTGAAGTGGCTGTACAACTACATTCTTGTAAATTAAATACTTGATAAAACTTTAGGCTAGTACAAGGTCAGTATTATCAAAAGATAACTGTTTATAGATTCATTGGTATGAGATATATGAATATCATGAATTTTTGGCATCTACACTTGTGCAAGACAAGCGGTGTGGACACCATATCATGCATACTCTTTGTACATTCATAATTTATCACATGGACGGTTTTACAGGGCAGATAATGTATTCAGTTGTTTCAAATGTAAATGAATGGTCCTAATGCATCGGCGAGGCCCTAACCGGCTCACCTCGCTCGTCCCGACAAGGTGTCAGCAGACTACTAGTTTGTAGGAATCAGGGATTGAATACCTTCTTCATCTGATATTATGGACTCATCGGGCGTGCCGGCGACAGGCCCCCGCACTATTGTGGTGGTCCTGTTGTTCTGTAACCGTGTGAAGAAATCGACCGCGTAGTTGATCACGTCTCCAGGCTGCTCCAGCAGGTAGCTTATGGTGAACTCCAGTAAGATCTCTCTAAGGTCATCCGGGACTTGAATTCGTCCGCCCTGAGGCCTGCTCATTCTAACGGCGTAGCCTCGCTCACTCAATATTTATCCCGTGTGCACGATGTCAAAGCGGCACGTTAGATTACAATTCCGATATCATAGCCATCGAATTAGCTAAAGCGACACACCAACGAGCAATTTTACGACGGGAAATAGCACTACATACAAAACGTTAGTAATAAATAAAACCACACTATTATGCTAAGATTTTTTAAAGAAATAGTCTCTGCTACGGCAAATTAAATACAATGACACACTTAGAAAATTATCCTCGTCCTCCAGCCTGACAAAATATAAAATCTGCCTTCACTAAAAGTAAAAATGGCGAACTTTTGATTGCCCTACTTCTTCCACTCACTTCACTTCAATCATTTGCTGCCAGTGTTGCTACAAAAAAAATAATCATAGACAAAAATAGTTGACAATCGATCGAACGTTACGGCTGCGTTCAAATCATGTAGTATTTTTCCTTTCCTAACTTGTTATTTTATTCGACACGAGATGGCACTATTTACAGTCTAAGGCTAGGCTAGGCAAAAGCTATAGCAAAAGCACAGAATACCAAATACTAGTCCCTGCAAAAGTAACTTTTATTTTTTATTTATTTATTAAAAAACAGATATATTTAGCATATCACCCAACTGACTACAATAAAACTAATGTGCTTAAAATCAACAATTTAATTGTAATAACATCTATTCTTTACATAATTCTAAGCATTATCACGTGTTCTCCAAACAATATTCTTCATCAAACATTTTCTTCCTAAGATACGCAAATCTTGTCAACATGTCCTTCCTAGGAAACACTACAATATTTTCGACAGACGCATATGGATTGAACTCTTTAATCTCGGGTATTTCATCTTCTGAAAATAAATCCGGCTCAGGAGTGTGAAGTGTTTTCAATGTCACACATTCATATTTTTCCAGAGTTGTACAAATATCTTGTGCAGCTCGAGTAGTCAGATATTCACATTTGTCCGCTATGTAGGATATTGAGCATCCAGGGTTTATGAACACTTTGTCCATGACAATTCCGGCCCATTTCAGGAATACATCGCTTCTAATGTCTGTATCCAGGGTGATCCAGGGAGTAGGTATAATTCTCTTTTCTCTGACTGTCACTGTCCACTGTTTGGCGAACTTCGTGAGGACTATTATGTTTTCGAAATATCCCACTCTTTTCACGACGTGCTCCGATTCCAGCGTTTTTATTTTCGTTATTAAAGTGTCAACGTCATAGCCGGTGACATTCTGGAAATGAAATTACAGAGTTTATAAACACTAAGGAAGCGCCATACAATAAGAAATTGAATTGATTTTTTATATAAATAAACCAATTAATCCAACTAATATTATAAAGAGAGTAGAGTGCGAGAGCATAGCTCGGGATGGGAGAAGGTGGAAGGAGATGAGAGGCCTTTGGTCCTGCAGGGGGTAGTACGGGCAGTTTGTAAAGTTGGATGGATGGATGTTTGTTACTCTCTCACGCGAAACCTACTGAATGGATTTTAATGAAATTTGTGAGGTAGATTAACCTCGAAACCTACACGCTAAGTAGTAGTAGTACCGCGGGAAAATCCGTCATTCCCACGGGAAAAACTGTTAGCCCATATAATTACGTCATCATCGAGGGGCTTGAGCCTATACGGAATCAGTGCCTTTTTATACACAGCCTGTGGCGTCGCTCATATATAAAATACTTTTAAATTCAGATATATTTAAATTCCTTCCAATACAATACAATATCGGAAAAATACCGGAATCAGACACTGGCAAACCGAGTATCAAAATATCCATTCTTCTCATTCATATAAATAAAAATTTATACCTGTAGTTCTTCTAAGGTAGCACCAAGTCTGTTTTTTGTCTTTAAGTGTGCAATAATTTTGTCTTCTGTATCCAAATTTTCTGGTGGACTGCTGACTTGTGATTCCCTGGAAATAGAAAACAACCATTATTAAACTGTGGAAAAGTAAACCATATAAGAAGTTAAGAAGCTTTGCTCAAACCAAGACGGGCTCTCGTATGAAATGAATGTACAAGTCTAAGCAATATAACACTAAATTAAAAAAATTTATAACTCCCGACACAAAACCTTTCTTATCAAGATCAAGATCCTTTCAACAACTAGAAAAGAGCTGATAATCTTCAAATGGCTGAAGATATTTTCTTAGATCATAGCTAAGAACACTCTCGATTGTGACACCTTGCAAACAAAAAAACTAGATCAAAATCGGCGCATTCGTTTAGGAGCTACGATGCCACAGACAGACACACACGTCAAACTTATAACACCCCACTTTTTTTTCTCGGGGGTTAAAAAAAAAGAACAATCAACTTCGTTATGCAATCTTTAGGAATTCAGTTTTGGCAAAAGATCCCTCATTCAAATATCTGATATGATATTTCTATGCTTGCTCCAATATAAATTAAAAACCCGTAAAAAAATGTGTGTTAGTGTAATAAACCTCGAAAATCTAAGTATATGTTCCATTACCTGATTAAATGTTGTAAAGCTTCTTCATGGTCAACATCTTGGAAACATTCCGAAATCTTGTTGATCTTACTTTTGGCCCTCAATCCGACTACGCCTGGCTTTAAGGTATAGCTTAACAAGTCAGGCGCGTTATCATCCCTGATCTGGGCCCCTCCGGCACCGGTTATAATTGGAGATTTTTCACACACCAGGCTCAGAATGTCACTCGCAAGTGATTCGAATATCATACAGTTGATTTCGGGGCTGCCCTTCAAATTGCTCTTCGAGATATTGTCGTCCATGCTCAGCACCAAGTTGTCAGCAAATTCGGAGTTTAATTTGCAGATCCAACGGCGGCAGTAGTACGTAGATATTTTGTACATAGACTGTGTTATGTCCTGGAATAAACGCAATACTATATTTAGATTTTCGACGCTCTTACGGTGAAGGAAAACATCGTGAGGAAACCTGCACACAAAAAATTTCAAAGGTTGTGTGTGAAGTTGACCAACCCGCACTGGGCCAGCGTGGTCGACTAAGGCCTATTCACCCTGATTTCAGGGTAGGCTCAAGCCCCTCGGTGGGGACATGATATGAGCTGTTAAAGCCTGACCAAAGAAATAAGAAACCTGCTCTGGGGGCGCCACGTGTATATTTTTACGACTATGGCAACAATTTGCCTTATAAAATTAGTTCCATTGAAATTCCGCAATATGGCGAGGTTTCTTATTTCTCTGGTCGGGCTTTAACAAACAAACAAACAGTTGGACCGCGGTTCCCGGGCTCACCACCATGCCCGGCGGAAGGTCTTCCCTTTGCCTTCACAGTACTATTATTGAAGTAGCTGGTTTAGTCAGGCTTCCGCCACTCCACGTACTTGCGCGCTATAACTACCTACCGCCCGGCCGAGCGGTCTCGGGCCTTTTGCGGACCAATTCCCCATTCCCTAAACGTGTTAGTAGAGTAGCGCAATACGCGAGAGAGAGAGATGCAGCAACTACTTCTTTTCGCCTAGCGCCGTGCGATCTGAATTGCACTTTATTATAACGGAGCTAGGGTTGCAATTTATATGAATTATGTCACCTAGTGCAGCTTCTGTAGGGACTACTATTTGGTATTCTGTGGTTTAGTTACCTGCAGATTGTACTTGCTCATAGAGTTGAAGAGTGTTTTCTCTTTGGCGGAGACGGCGCCGGCCTTGCGCAGCTGGTCCACGGCGGCGCGCAGCGAGTGCTCCGGGTACCCGCCCAACATCTTGTGCACTACCCGCGCTGTTTCCGACACTAGACTCCTCCTATATATAATGGACAAAAAAAAAGTTTTTATTCTCCAAAAGTCTTATAGGTACTAATATTTTAGTGAGCGGTACCACAAAACGGTTTCCAGAAAGTCCACTCCCGCCGTCCGTGAAATTAACTATCTAAACTCTAACTAAGATTCTTTGAAAAACGTGTAATCGTCATTTTTGTGTTGTGTTTAAACAGCCAAATACACTACAACAGTAATAAGAACACTTATCCATTTTTTTAGCACATCGAACATCAATACGTTGTCAATACTTGCGAAAGCTAATGCACGCGGTCCGAGCATGGTCCGAACACGGCCTGTAAACGCAATGATCAATGTGTGCGTAAGAATATGGCGCTTAGTTCCGAGTGGACCATCTGTCTAGGCGCGCAAAGAATTATAAAGCCTGACCAGAGAAATAAAAAACCTCGCCATATTGCGGAATTTCAATGGAACTAATTTTACAATGGAAATTGTTGCTATAAACATGAAAATATACACGTGGCGCCCCCAGACAAGGTTTTTTTATTTTTCTGGTCAGACTTTACATACTATACATAATATTATGCTCGAAAAGCATAGCCTTCCTTAACATAGCACTGGTCGGTCACTCCATACAGACAACGCGTTTTGACAACCTACTTCTTTTTGAACAACAACTGAATATCAACTACAAGTCAAACACTGACGCGTTATGTAAATCACCCCAGAACACCGCGGCGCCTGCGGGGTGCGGTGAGTGGGGCGCTATATCGGGCGGGGAACTCATTTTAGCGCGAGGGGGTCAGTGTCCTTTCTGTACGGGCTCAGAATATATATATAGTACTTGGTACAGAAGGCGCACTCTCTGATAGCAAACGTGCGAATTTAATTCTAGCTACCACGCCACTAAAGTTCAAATTACATTGAACGCGTCGAACGTGACCCTGGCTATAATAGCCTACCGTTTGTCGTTGCGGTCGTATTAAAACTAAATGCATTTTAAGACCGCGCCGCGAGAGTCCGTATTACCTCAGACTAAATAATAGCGTCTTCAAAAGCGCGCGCGTTTTTCTTTCTAAATGGCCGCGGCCGCCCGGCGTAGGTACATTCTGGAGCTCTGGCGCGGAGTGCGCCGGGCCTGGTACGGGTAAGTACTATTATTTTCTTCTGTGACAATAGAATAAAAACTTAGTATTAGAGTCACCTGAATGTAGACATGAGCACCACCACAATGGCCTCCTTGAGCGCGGCGAGCCCGGGCCCCGCCTCCGCCGGCGTCCTGTACGAGTTGAAGTGCCTATTCACTGTCGACGGACACATCGTGTACTTCCTCTGGAAGTCCTCCAAGCTGACCGCGACGCACGGCACCGTCTTGTTGAACGACCCGCTCCTATATATCTGCAGCAGTATGTACACCAGCTCCAACATCGGCACGCGCGCGCTCGACACCACCTTGCTAAGGTTGCCGCAGTATTGCAGCCGCAGCGTCTTCATGATCCCCTCGTACCTTCGCAGTATGTGCGGATGCCGTTTCAGCTCGTTTATTAAGCAGTCTTTTTCGTACTGCAGCGTTGTGTTAGTTTCGAGTGCTATAGCCCGCTTGCGGCATATGGTTCCAGTTTTCTTGGGGTCGGTTAAGGACATTATGTCTTTGGCGACCTGGTTTCTGAGTCTCAGGCATCCGGCGTGCGCTGTGGGGCTGATGATAGTTATTGCCGCTTTGCACGCTATTATTATCTTGTCATCTTCTTTTGACCAATGCGGTATGCAAGCCCCCGAAATTCTACTTCTTGTCTTTATCTCTTTTACGACAGGTTTAACGGAAACATTCTTCAGGACAGCCACTCGTGGCTGCCTTGGCTTTACGGGCCTACGCCTTTTCGGGATTTGAATTGGCATTTTCTTCAGTAACGAATATTTCATTTTTGTATGGCTCATCTCCCACAATTTAGGTATATCCATATAGAACGATGAATCAAATCCGCAAGGTCCCAGACCGTTCCCTAGAACTTGGCCGTTGTCTTGCTCGTGAACCTGTTCTCTCAGTCTCGGAGTGTATATCATTTGTCTATTGCATCGTTTCTTCGAATCAGTTTTTATAGTGGTATTTGTACTGATATCGCGCACATCTTTCCAGTATCTTTCCACATCAGCGAACGTGTCAAAATGGTAGAATTTCTGTAGCGCTAAGGGGTCTGCGTCATCCCTCGGCCAGTCACCAGTGGTATCGATAATGGACGCGCGACGGTTTACATAAAACTCATAGCTTAAGATTAAGTTATCATCACTCACTGACGGGTTTTTGATAAGCTGGATGAGGCCGAGGGTTGACAGGACTTTGAGATTGCGTCTCCAATTGTGCTGCAAAGTGGGCGTGGCTAGGAATGTCTTGAACAGTTCGGAGGGCACGTCGCGCAATTTTCGCTGCATCATTTCTTTTGGGATGTTTGCGTGGCTCACGGCGGAGAGAGCGAAGCTGCTCATATTGCCGATTACGAACTCCACGGTGAACTCGGGAATGATCTCTACGAGCGACGAGAACCCCTCCGGCATCAGCGTGCGGTAGTTGTCATCGTCACTGAAGTACACCAGCTTCACTAGGTGCTCGTGAAGTTTCTGCAGTTTGAAGTAACGGGGATACAGCGACAAAGCCAGTGGTCTCGTCGTCTCGGGATCTTTCTGCGATTTTTTCACATTTACTTCCTTTTTGTTCCTGAGCATACTGAGATTTATCTCTTTGTATTTCGCTTTGACGATTGAGTCGGTAGATTTCACGTGAGGGGCGCATAGTAGGATGCACGATTTCTGCCACAATGGTGATGTCATTTTTAAAAGCTTTATTTGACCCCCCGACACCAATTTTTGTACAATATTTTTCAAACATTTGGTATCCATAGGTGTTTCGTTGCTTTCTTTTGCTGCTAAGGAGTTCAAAGTCCTGTAGCCCATTACTATGACCTTTTCTCGTATGCTCTTAAGAATGCCGTTCGCAAACTTCAGTTGTCTCATTGTCGGGGCTTTGCCAGGGCCCAAGAAAGGTTGGATTTCCACGTTTTCAAGCCCATCTAGATATTTTACTTCTGTGACTATTTTCGAAATAGATTTTGAATCAGGAACAATATCTTCATTTGGTTTGTGATCACTTTTCTTTTTTTTCTTTTTAGGGAGTTCTTCTGAGTCGGAGTCTGCTTGTCTCTTCTCTAACTCTTTAATAGGTGCAGATTCTATCTCCTTGGTTTCTGTTGCACTTAACTTTTTGCTATCATCCAAGAATTCCAAGAACTGCTTTTTTTCTTCCTCATATTTAGCATCAACTGCCTTAGCTGCAGCAGGTGCAACATATCTGAAAATTTATTAAGAAATATGTCAGACCTTTACAGTTAGCAGTAGTTATGTTTAATATCCTAATTGAAATTCTATGTTTACTTAACATTAACTTTTGCGACTAGTTACTTTATTTCCAAAACAACCTTACCTTGCCTCTCTTTGCTTGCCCTTATCAACGAAAATCTCTTTAACAACATTTTTAGCTTTTAATGTCCTGCATATAGTTCTGGCTGTGTAATATTCCAAGCCTATGATGTGCGATAACTCTACTTGAGAGAGGCCCTTCAGCCCAGCGTCAAAGATCCTCTCATAGGCTTGCCTCAGTAGATTGATTTTGACGTAGTACTGACATTTGTTCGGCTCATGAGATGTTTCGTCTTCGGACTGGGATGATTCTTCGCTAGGAGGGTTTAAGCAAATTGTTTTATCGCTCATATGTTTGTATCGCTTGGTATCAACTGTCATCGGGATGTCTTCCTAAAATTTTTTAGAAAAGAATTTAATTGAGGGATAAATAATACTTATTATATTAGGTTTGTCTTAAATTTAATTTCAATTTGAGAGCCAGACTTGGTTTGAGTAAAGAACTTCTGATTACATTGTGTTCTTAAAAACCTATATTAAATAAATGACTTAATTTTTTTTGTTAGTGTCTTTACCAATATTCATAAATATCAATTGTGTAGTTTATTATTATCGAAAAAAAAAACTGTCTGTCTTTTTTCCAAAGGTCAGAATGGGAAGAAAACACTTACAAAATGAAAGGCATTCTCACATTTGTTGAGTCTGTTCATCATCTTTAAAGATATCAACTTCAGGTCTGCAATTCTTTTGCAGGTCTCAGTGTAGTTCACTTGGTTTAATAAATATTGAGTCACATTATACATTTTACCCCTTTTTGGCATGCTGAGGAGTAATGGTTGATGAAACCTGAAATAATAATGTTCTGGTGTAAAAGTTAGTAGGGCATTGGCCAAGTGGCTAGGACCGATGACTTCTTTTCCGAATTTTGCGGGTTCTAGCCACGACACATACTAATGTGATTTCGACACATACTAACGTGATTTCGACACATACCAATGTGATTTCGATTTTCGACTTCATATGTAGTTAGTTGCGTTGCGTGCCTGGCCCATTTTTTTTTATCAATTGACCTATGCTTGAGTCGAAAAAGTACGACGGATCAAGCTTAACAGGACTTGCGAGGGTGCGGAAGACTACCCAAAAAAGAGTCATCAAGCGTCCAGGGGCGGCTCAAGGTAGCCTCGGACCACGGCCTAGCGCGTTGATACTGAAAAACATCGTGAAGGACACGACGCCTGAGGGCCTCGTCGTCGTCGTATGTTACGTCTCGTCGTATCGTCTCATTATTATTATTATAGTGTTAAATATGATGATGATGCTTTGACCTTACTTTTTCAATCTCAGCAGCAATCCCTTCACAGACTTCCCTGCACTTATCAGCGGTAGTGCTTGCACTCTGATCAAGTCCATATCCTGCAACACCTTCCTGTTGTAGAACAGAATCTTCGACTCTTTCATTATTTTTGACAGGTTTGTACTTCCAACTGTCATTTGACCCTGAAATGTTGATGAAAGTTAGTGCAACTGATTGTTTTCCGTAAATCGTCGTAAGGCGTAATACTTTTGCATTTATAATAATAATAGGAGCTAGGCCTGACCATACCTAATGAAAAGAAAGTAGGTACTTACATTTCCTCTTGATCTTCCAATAAGTTCTAACAAACAGTACTGGGTTTTCGTGAGCTCTTTTAAGCAAGTCATGGGGAGGTGAGCAGCCAAGGCCTTCCACCTTTCCTCTAGAGAAGCCACCATGACAAGTTTGTCTCCATAGATCTCTAAAACACTATCGTATAGTACTCCTTTCAAAGATGTCTTTGAAACCCTATTTCTGGTTAGGAAGTGAATAGAGGAACCATAATCGGAGTCAGCAGAAAGGTATTCGTAAGGGCCATCTACAGGTTCCGGCTGGAAATGTAATTATATTAGTGTTGTCACAAAATTACATTTTTGATGTGTTGTCTAAGTCGCAGTCATAAGGCTGCAGTATGATAATTATTTGCCTATGTATACAATTGTATGCGATCTAGATACTAGTTAGGTATAAAAAACCATCAAATAGTGCTTGTGACACCTTAAAATAAACCTAGAATTTACAAGGTGGATTGACGATCTGGTGAGGATTGCAAGAAGCCTCTGGATGCCGCCAGCGCATGACCAGTCATTGTAGAGATCTTTATGGGAGGCTTTGTCTAGCAGTAGACGTTTTTCGGCTGAAATGAACGAATGAATCATATAAATACTTACAGGATCTAGTAATTTGCCAGATTCTTCTTCTACTATCTCAAATCTGTCTTTTATTTCCACATAGCCGAGTGGTTCATTAATGGTGTACAATGAAATCGCTTTACAATTAGCAATAAAATCCCAGTAACGAGCTTTCATTTTCTCTGTAACCGGCGAAGAAATTCTTTTCTCTATACGGCGCCATAGTAAATCAAATCCGACACCTTCCAGGCCTTCTAACGCAATTTCATCTATGAGAGCTTCCTTGTAACTAAATGAAAATTGAAGCACTGGATTACTTTCCATTTTAGAGAGAGAACAACCGCTTGTTAGTAAAAATTAGTTTATTCATTTTAATTTGCGTTTCACAATATTATTCGCACATGACATGAAGGCACGTAAACTCGCGAAAATGAGGGAGTAGTCCCTGTATTGCACGGCCCGATATTGTACAACCAAGAATGCACGGCCACTAATTGGCTTTGCATTATTGCCGCGCAACAGCATAGGATAATATTGTATGGCCATGAAAGTCCGGCCCGATAAATGGAAGCCAAGATTACAGCCACTACTGCCAGCCATAAACTATAAATTATAAAGATAATTATATTATAAAGTCTGATAATTATCTTTAATTCATATTGTCGCGACGAACGCGAATCATACATATCAATCATACCAAAGACTAGGCTGTATGGGTGTAAATTATTGCCTACCCGTGATTGTGTAAAAAACTAATGTAAAATCTATGGCATTCTAGAAGTATTCCCACGCCACATTGAAGTGGTCGCTCATCGAGAAAGTTCATACCGGGAAGATGTGGAGGACGTTGCATCGGAGTTGCAGTCGCCCCGCCGGACAAATAAGCTAAGTATCCTGAGCATTATGAATTCTCCGTGTGTCATAGTTTTTCTGATAATAGATGTTTTTTACGTGTACCTCCCTTATCGAGGATCTGGCCAGATTCAAGGATGACTTGCGACGATCACTTCATTTAGCACACATGTATTTATTATATATACCTATTTATATATGTACACAAATTACTTAGGGAGTAGGTTGTCGTCGCGAGTTGCATCCGTCCAAGATGAAAGCAGGGGTCATATAGCTGCCTCCAATAGTCCCGAAGATGGGTGAGGGAGGAGTATATGATCCGGCTCTAGTGAAAGTATGTGATAACAAAATAGCAGGAGTCATGTAGCTGCCTCCAATAGTCCCGAAAATGGGTGAGGGAGGAGTATATGACGCGGCTAGTGTGTGAAGGTATGTAACAATAAAAGGCATAAATGAAAGTGGTGATTACCCTCGCCTATGAATTAATACCTAAAAGTTATACCCAGTCTAGCTAACTGGGTGCTCCGGAGCCAATTTACTGATCTATGTGTTGAATACTAAAGTCCTTAAGGCCCCAACAACAAGAGAGTTGGGAATGTGTGTTATAAAGAAGGATAAGGGAGGTGAGGCATAAGTAAAATTATTAATAATGATGATGAGTTTTGAGATTGTAACTAAAATCTTGTGTAAGCCATAAACAAGCTTGAGAGCATAAAGTAATCTTATTAACTAGTAAATTTCATAGTAAATAAAAGATAAAAAATATAAGATGCTGGGGATCTTAGTACGCGTGTGGTTGCGTTATACTTACCTATAATTACAGGAGGTGGATGAACCTGATAGAATGAACTTCCATGACTTCTCAACATGACAACGCAGTGGCCAATACGGAGCTAACATACATTCAACAGCAAAAGCGAAGCAGATAAAATCTGGTGAGTCATCAGACATTACGCTTATCGCGGCCATCCGAAGGGATGCGGTTGCGACATGGTGGAGAAATATGCTGGGATATACAAGGAACACAGGACATAAAATTGAATTGATGTGCGAGCACACACATGAAACATATGAAGCTAAATCAAGCTACTCCAGACTGAAAGAAGACGGAGAAGACAAAGATGAAGATATGAGAAGTCTGAATTGCTCCTTTCAAGATAATAGTTTGGCCCTGTGATGTCATGTATGAGAAGGTGCTTGGAAGTATGTGAGATTAAAATTATTTATTTTAACATTTTATTGGCATACCTACTTTAATTAAATGTTCTATTTTACAATAACATAATATTGTGGGGTTTGATATTTTAACTTGATATTTAATTTCAATTTATTTTTTAATTTTGTTGAATATTTGTTCACCCTGTGAGCAGGTTTTATTGAGCATAAATTGATATATTCTAAACCTTATATTGATCAAAAAACTATACAAATAAAGTTATTTAAATTTACATAAGAATAACATAGACTATATTGTGCTTACAAATTTCCCTTGAGAATAGAATAGAATATACCTACTTTATTGTACACTAAAAAAAATATAATACAGTAAATTAAAAAAAAAAAAGGAGATAGAAAGTGTACAAGTAGGCGGCCTTATTGCTGAGTAGCAATTTCTACCAAGTAACCTTAGGGTGATCAGATTAAATAGTGAGACGGTTCTTTGCAAATAATATAAACTACTAACAAAGAGTAATTTTCCTTTTAACAGATAGGATACAGTATAATGACATTTTACAGTAAATTGCAGAAACTTTTAATTTGCAGTGAACGTTTTGTTATGAATATTTTAGTAGAGGGTACGATGCAACAATGAGTTTTTATTAATTGTATATAATTTGACTAATATTGTTATGTCCATTTATCTAATTACCTGTGTCAGGAACCAGCTAATACCAACATGAGGTTTATTGGTTGATACTTGTCATGGTTGGCATTGGTTTATAACAGGGCCCGTTATAAATCGATGACAGATGTAGATAATAGGATCCTAGACGTTGGTTATAGCAAGTCATTATGGAAAGTAGTGACGAAAAATTTAAATACTACACTCATTGTTTATCGTATCGGCACAGGCACAGAATAAGATATACTGTACTACGGGGTACCGGTTTATAATTATAACTGCGCTAGATTTTTCAAATACGTTGATAAGTAGCCTTGCTACTTGTGTATCTGTTTGTTGCGAATATATTTCTTTATAGTTCACACAATTAGTACATACAATGAGATCTTGGCGGAAAGTATGATGAAGTAAATATTTTTTCTCCGCGTGTTTTGAGAAAATCCTAATTTTATTAAACAGTATGGTAATAATATTTATCGGTAGCTGTCTAAAGGGACCTTTTCTATGGGAAAGGGAGGAGACGAACGAATACAATGTCAAAGTTTTATTTAGACTTAATTTGTAGATTACATTGTATCTTACCTATTTTAATTTTAACTATTTGAATCGTGGGTACATGGATATCATATTACAATTTGTTCACTGTCAACAGCGTTATCGCGCTATCAATGCGAAACAGCTTGCTGCGAGCAATTTTGACCCGTACATCGGTGAAGTTGCATGAACAGTTGGCGGTTTTGCCTTGAAGGTCGTGGAATAAGCTGTGACTACTTAAACTATAGACGTAAAAAATTTACAATTTTAAAATTAACTTTTTTATATAAAATTATGCAAAAAATTTAATTTATCTTCAACGATATCTAAGATACAGTAATCATTTCCATAATTTTTAGGCTAGATCCGTTAGTCAATTTTTATGAAAAAAAAATATTAAAATATAATTTTAGATCAGAGAAAACTTTAATTTCATAATATTACTTATGTAGTTCATATAGACTTCATTGCACTGGAATGACACATAAATGTATCTTAGTATGGAAAGTTGTAAAAAGGGCAGTCTTATTATTCCAGTCAACCTTTAAAGTCAGTAAGATGTAATAATTTACTTTCAAATTCAAAACTAGTAAACGATAAAAATTATTTTTGTTTGTAATTGTTAAAAATCGCGAAATGCAATAAGTCGAATGAAATATTAAGTAGATTGAATCTTGTTTGATAGTAAATTGAATTTGATGGAGTTAGTGTCAGTAACCTCGTTCATACTCGTAGTGACTTATTATTATTAGACACGCTCAAAACAGTACGTTAAATGCCATATCACATTACTCATCACCTCCGAAAAGGTGATATCACCTCGTACCATTACACATTACCCTAAACATTACCCGAAATGTTGAATAAATTTGTAAGAAGAAATGCTTTGTAGTCATTGATATTTTGTAGTATTGTTCTATTCCGTATTTCCTACCGTAGCGTAGTAGAACACATTATTACCCGCCCGCGACTGAGACATTAGCATTATTCGAGATAAATAGGTAGCACACATAAAAGAAGGGGGGTATTATTGTTTTTATTTTTGCTAACTGACCGACAGAAGTTGATTTTCCTTCATAGTAGTTAATGTGTGATGTGTGCTGGTGTACTGGTTGGAGTACTCACGTGATATGTGATATTGCATTATCTTTTAGGGTGATATTACTTTTGTGAAATCATACGCATGACCTACACATCTCTAATTCTTAACAAGTAGTGTATCACATACCGAGTGTTAGTAACAAACAAGTATTTATATCTGTTGCTATAAAATATGGGTAAATTTTATTGGCTTTGAAGTTATTGAGTAGTTTATTGTTCGGCTATTGAGTGAAGGACATTGCTACGTTTAGATCGTACATGTATTCTTTTAATAGTAAGTTTTTACCTATTAGCGATACTAGTTAGTACGCGTTATTATTATTATTATCATCATAACGTTACTTTTTATCCATTATTACAAGGCTTATAATAATATAAAATTTGGAGGGCCGGATATAATGGTTACTTTCCTAAATATAAGTATGTAGTGTAATCACTACATGGAAGGTTAATAAGCAGAAAAGTACAATTACTTTATTTGAATAAAGATACATACATTTGCCTATAATATTATAATTTTGACTGTTTTCAAAAGTAGCAAGTACTTAGATAATGTAGTAGTTAAAGAAAGATTCATCAACTTAGTTCTACCTGTGAAAAAGATTATCGAATCGGAATTCGTGTAAAGAAAATAAGCAATAATGTCAATTGACAGTTTAACCAATTGAGTCTAAAATTTAAAGCTTTTAGGGTTGTTTTGTTATATAGAAGTATATAATAACATATATATATATAACTTTTTCTTTGACGCGTTTGACTGATTGTACAGTAATCTTGGATAATAAATTAGAATTAAGACTGACAAGTTCTTCTCCTTCCCAACCCCACAAGATGTTACAGCCTCGACAAAAACAACTACCTAGTTACTCGTACTTACGTAGATAAAAATTGTAAAGTAATATTCTACTAATGAATGATATAAATACTGATTCACTTGTATTATCTACGGTTCAAAATGAATTGAAGGATTAATTGAGAATTTGAATATTATAAACTAACTTTACTTTTAATAACTTACTTTTGAATATGAAGTTTAGTTCCGAGTAATGAAGCGGATAATTTACATGCGGCTATTAAAGCTTATTTATTATTAATGGAATAAAATGAATATCTTATTTTTATAAATTCGCGAAGGAATTTGTACAGAATTAAATAATAATAGTAACGTATCGATGTCAGCTAAATAAAGGTATGTTGCGTGAACGTAATAAAGTCCCTACCTACATTGACTACTAAATATTATGAGAGCGCTTGTTGTGTATTTGTTAAGGGACTAGTATACCAGTAGTAAGTCATGTAAAGCTTTGAACTCAAGTTAACGATTTAGGTATCAGTCGTGCTCAATTATGTTAGTATGAAAATAGAATACTTCATTATTCGAACTATAATGGATAAATTTGTGATCGTCCGACATATCGTGGAATCGAGTAGTGACAGATAAGCGAGATAATGAATACAGTTCTGTAAAATAGTACCTACATAAATAATTTATAGAAACGATTTGAAATGGGACATTATATTCTTTAGTTAAATAACATGCAATATAACGTCTACATAGTTAGTACTTAATGTAACAAATAACTGGTTCAAAGGTTTTGGAAATCGGCCTGGATATTAATGAATAGAACAAGGATAGCATTTGTTTTGTTTAAGGTTTATTATTGATGTCATAGTCCCGATCATTTTTATTGAAAATATAGATATAGACACAACTTATAGAAAATAATCTAAATGTTGTTGTAATTACCGATCCGAGTTATCGAGATAAACAAGGTTTTTACGAGTAGTAAGATAATTAATGATTGGTTAAAAATATTTATACTTTACAAAGTTTGTTTATGACGTTTGAAATCGTAAAAGTTTTGGAGTAGTAGGTACCTATGGTTTGATCATGAAGTTTGAAATCGCGATGATTCGATGCTATTGTGCGACGTGATTACATTCTCGATAGTTCAAAATATAATAGTACACGTATTTCTATTTGTGGTGTTCTTTATCGGATATTTGACAACAAGTGTACTTTTAATCAATTATATAATTGAACAATAAAGTCGTTATTTATTTGCTAAGAATTTGTAACGTAACTGAGCAAATAATGTTAAATTGAACGTATCCATAATATAATGTTTTATAATAATTAAGGATTGAGTAAACGCAACAAATATTGGCGAATGCAGCGCCACCTACATGTAATTATTAGAAGCGTGTCACAATCAACTGCTCCTGTAAAATTGTGCACCTTGTCTTGGGGGTCTCGGGACTTTACTGAAATAAAGCCTGTAAGTTTCGTCACTACAATCTTTTATCCCCTAACCAAAAGACACCCTGAACACATACTTTTAATAAATAAGTACGGTTATACGAAGATTTTATTTGTTCGAAACATATGATAGATTAATAACTAGTAGATCGCTAAAAAGTAGATTAAAGTAATATATCTGTAATATTATTCATCTAACCAGATAAATCGTCGTGCAGTATCACTGACTATCATTAAAAAAAAGGGAGTTTAGAGTGAATCGAACATGGTCAGTGATGAAAAGATAATTCAGCGGGAAATTAATAACTCTTAATACGATTTGTTTAGTAAATAAATGAAATGTCAAGTTCAAACATTTCTTTACATGAATTATAGAAATAATAGTTGTTTAGTCGTATGAAAACTGTATACGGTAATAATAGATAAATATTCTTATCTATACATGTTGCTATAATATACTGAATAATGAAAAAGAATTTTGACAGTTTTAATTTGCTTGTTTATTATTGCGGAAGATACTTAAAATATCAAGTATTAATGGAGTTAGATAACTTCGAACATAAAATATTTGATGATTGATAGTATCATTAATATGGATAGTATAATTATATATACACGAATTAAGATTTGAGTCATTGAGAGACGAGACAGTGAAATTCCCAAACTCAGACAGAAACTGAAGTTAAAATATTGGATCTAGAAAAATGGGCGTGACGCATAATATGTAACTATGCGATAATTGAGAGCTACGAAAAGGAATCGAAGAAAAGATTAATTTAATCTTTAAAGAAAACTATGCGATGCGATGGAAAACTATGCGATACAATGGAAAAGGATTTAAATGTTGGAATTTGAAGATGTTACAGTTGATCAGTTGAAGCAATGATGAAACACGGGAAATAATGAGGAATAAAAGGCGACAACAACAACAATAACACAACGATCCGATGATAGATCTAGTACAATGATGGTAATAATAAGGAGATGTAACTCTGTGGCAAAGTTACAGTTCTACGAGCTGGTCTAAGGAGAGTCTACTTGAAGAGATATGAAGTTTAATTTGGAGGATATTAAGTTACGTTGAATAAATAGGATAGTTACCTATAAGGAAAATGAAGACGGATATTATACAAATACACATAAGTAATACTTTGTGGTGAAGATTGGGAGAATAAGAATATTAGATCGACCTAATGAAAATGCTGTAGAATATTGTAGTTTCTTATTGTCAGACGATAGTTGTTGGTCTTTGTTACAACAACAATTTTTTCCTGTCGCGGGAGGTTCTTCCTTCCTAAAACGGTAGGAAGAAAGTCTCATGATGGAGTCTGAGTAACACAACATTTGAGTAAAATAACATGAAGTAGATAAGGCGAACTGCATTGTGGAGTTAGTTATTACGTCGACGGAAATTCTGCGGATAATTATTGGGTGTAACTTTACGGAAAAAAGAAAAATACAGATTGCAATGATTGCTCAAGTGATATCGGATAAGGACTAGGGTTTGCAATTCGAATATTCGAATATTCATTTTATTCGAATATCCGCCCCAATTTCAAATTCGAATAATTCATTTCATTTATCCGAATATTCGAATAGTATTTAAAGTATATAGGCACTAATGTTTTTTAATAATAATTTAATAACAACATCCCTGCCGTGACTCTCGCACGTTGTCCCATTATTGTGGATTGCCGCTGATGATAAAACTGACAGATCATGGCTCATTTTGCGAAAGAAAAGGCATCTATTTGCTAATATCTTCGCAGATTGGCTGCTTTAAGCAAGATACCACATAATATATATTCTTCTTTGCGACTCTGCCACGCCAGAGGTTTGCATCAAGCAGAAAAATGTACTCAAAGTCCTTTGTTTGTGCCCTAGGCGTGAACAACGCCAACGGTCCTCCCTGATGGAAAAACCTATAGAGAAACTGCGCACCCGAGTTGTATTTAGTATTGACACGCTTGCATCGCCTCTTTCTGTCATCTGGAGTGGTTTCTGAGTCATAGAAGCCTGCTAATGCCTCCATAATTTCTAAAGTTATGAAATGAGTAGGTACCGAATCAGAAGCTCTAGTACTAGCATACCTTCTTCAATCTTCACACCTTCTAAACAGTTTTCTTAGTGACCAGCAGTAAGGTTTTCGCAAAGGTCGTTTACTGGAAATTTCCACCTATGGAGCACTGCCACCGAGAGACACAGCAAAGCCATTGCTATGCTTATGGACATCTGCTGCAAAAAAGCATGGCTTCCTTTTTTAGGTTCGGTGGCGCTTCACACCGGAACAGTTGCTCCATTGGTTTGGTACCAAGCGGTAGTTCGATTTGTATGGAGTACTGCTGTCATCCATTGGGATTGTTCTGCCAAGTATCAGCTAAATGCATTAGACTCTGTGGATTGTACAGCCAAGATCGAGATGATCTCTAGCTCATTGGCGACGATCAGCAAGTAAAATCCAAGCTTCAAAGCTTAGAGGATCGACGCATAGTTGCCAGCCTTTTGGTGTTTTACAAGGTGTATGTTCCTAGGCCTTCTATAGTTTTACCTCCCATTTGGTTACCGGAGTACTACACCGCGCCATCCAGGAAAAATATCTATGATTACGATTTGAGTGGTGAGGGAAAGGTATATAAATACCCAAAGACCACTATGACCCAAGCTGGATCTATTGTAGTCAGCCCTCGTAGGCTATATAGCCTCTTCCAAACCTACACATTCTGTTCATGTGCTTGTTGAGTTTACAATGCCCAGTAAGGGCCATAATGAGTAGACGAATGCTCAACCGGTACAGTTTAGTATCTCGGTTCTTGGGAGGAATACACACTTGTTTAAATTCGCCTAAATTTGCACAAAACGCATTAATAAATATTAAAACTAATTAAAATACTTGTTTCTACATGAAAATAATTATACTAAAATCAAACAAAATCCCAGTCTAGTTACTCTTGTTTGTCTTGAATTAATATTGCATTTTTTTGATATTTTCAGTAAATGTTTAAAAAAATATTCGAATACCCGGATATTCGAATATTTAGCACTCGAAATATTCATTTTATTCGAATAGTGAAATCGAACGAATATTGCAAACCCTAATAAGGACGGACGATTATTGAGAAGACAAGGCTACCTACTATACGAGATATATTAGTAGCCAGCCACTAGGGGAACACCAACAGGAACCACGAAGGGGAATGCCAACAGGGATTGAATAAGATGATGTTCAAACTGAGAAAAGGAGAGAAAACACGATTATTTACACTGTTGTAAATCAGACTATAACTGATTATATTAGAAAATGCCTCGAATATGAGACACAAATAGATGAAGTTACGAAGCATTCTGATTTCTTGACGATAGGAAGATGTATCACACAGGAAAGAGCTCTTCAAAGAACCTGAAACACAAGGAACAATCACAAAAAGGAAATTAATAAAAGAACACTAAAATAATTAAAAGAAATGAAAAAAGAAATGTTCATAAATAGATACTTACCCAATCTTCAGGAATGTTACAGACACTCGTCTAAGGGACCTAGAGTAAAATTAAAATCCGACCAAGAGCCACAAATTGAGCAGATAGTCCAAATAAAGGATCTCCATTGTAGCGTATCTATACTTAAAGTATATGACAAGGAATTCATCATATCCATCGCGCAACTTTAACTCTTCGAGGTCGAAGAAACAGATGAGGTGAAGATACCTGCAACGACATCTTAAAGTGAGTCACCAAGCATAGTATCTCCAAAATGGATGAACCAATGAATATGCCACATATAGGAGTAATTGAAAAGTCAAATATATTCAAGATAAGAGAATGGAAGAAGTTCCAAGAAAGAGCGAGCCATTAAGTAGATTCGTCGATAGACTCGCAGCTTAATAACCTTGTTATAATCTTCGGGGGCGGGAGTGTCGCGACGAACGCGAATCATACATATCAATCATACCAAAGACTAGGCTGTATGGGTGTAAATTATTGCCTACCCGTGATTGTGTAAAAAACTAATGTAAAATCTATGGCATTCTAGAAGTATTCCCACGCCACATTGAAGTGGTCGCTCATCGAGAAAGTTCATACCGGGAAGATGTGGAGGACGTTGCATCGGAGTTGCAGTCGCCCCGCCGGACAAATAAGCTAAGTATCCTGAGCATTATGAATTCTCCGTGTGTCATAGTTTTTCTGATAATAGATGTTTTTTACGTGTACCTCCCTTATCGAGGATCTGGCCAGATTCAAGGATGACTTGCGACGATCACTTCATTTAGCACACATGTATTTATTATATATACCTATTTATATATGTACACAAATTACTTAGGGAGTAGGTTGTCGTCGCGAGTTGCATCCGTCCAAGATGAAAGCAGGGGTCATATAGCTGCCTCCAATAGTCCCGAAGATGGGTGAGGGAGGAGTATATGATCCGGCTCTAGTGAAAGTATGTGATAACAAAATAGCAGGAGTCATGTAGCTGCCTCCAATAGTCCCGAAAATGGGTGAGGGAGGAGTATATGACGCGGCTAGTGTGTGAAGGTATGTAACAATAAAAGGCATAAATGAAAGTGGTGATTACCCTCGCCTATGAATTAATACCTAAAAGTTATACCCAGTCTAGCTAACTGGGTGCTCCGGAGCCAATTTACTGATCTATGTGTTGAATACTAAAGTCCTTAAGGCCCCAACAACAAGAGAGTTGGGAATGTGTGTTATAAAGAAGGATAAGGGAGGTGAGGCATAAGTAAAATTATTAATAATGATGATGAGTTTTGAGATTGTAACTAAAATCTTGTGTAAGCCATAAACAAGCTTGAGAGCATAAAGTAATCTTATTAACTAGTAAATTTCATAGTAAATAAAAGATAAAAAATATAAGATGCTGGGGATCTTAGTACGCGTGTGGTTGCGTTATACTTACCTATAATTACAGGAGGTGGATGAACCTGATAGAATGAACTTCCATGACTTCTCAACATGACAACGCAGTGGCCAATACGGAGCTAACATACATTCAACAGCAAAAGCGAAGCAGATAAAATCTGGTGAGTCATCAGACATTACGCTTATCGCGGCCATCCGAAGGGATGCGGTTGCGACACATATCTTTATCAGACCTGTCACGATATTGCGGTATTACAAGGTTTGATTATTGTTGATTTGGCTGTATATCTCACTTCATCTTGCCTTTTCTCAAATTTTACTAAAAAACGAAAGAGCACCATCTTTACCATCTCCTTACATTTCCACCACGTGCCGACTACGAACGCATCTGCTATATAAGTTTATGATGTACCGAAGCCAGTACATGTGGTTGGACATTCGCACTGCGAAATTTACCCTTACAGCTATGGAATACGGGTGCTCTCGAGTTCAACATGTTCAGCCGCATGTGCTGACTGGCTACTATACAATGGATTCCAATTATTGGCTGTACATTATTGTCCGTACACTGGACTCAATTCTGCCGTGGCGGCTAAAATCTCTAAATTTAAGTTGTTGGTCTCTTTCATTCATATGGGAATCGGAAAGGATGGGAAGATGAATGAAATTAATTTTGAATGAATGATATTTAAAATAACAGTGTAGCTATCAAATTCAGCTTAATTTAGTCGGGATGTTTTTAAATTCCTGCTAAATTACGCGTAAAATCGATGTTTGACGTGTCTAAATGTAGGTTGGCGCGCCTGACCCTTTTCGTTCTTAAGAACGTGAAGAGACATAACAACATTAACAACTAAGACTCGACGTACCTACATGTCCCTGATAACGGTATGCAAGCTTCTTCGTGGGGACCTAGCCTGTCCAGAGCTGGTGTCTAGTGTGTGTCGCTTATATGTGCCTGACAACTACTTGCGAGCTCACAGTCATCGTCTGTTCGCAGTGCCTTCCCAACGCATCAATCATTACTGCAACTCTCCGCTCGTCCTTGCACTCAGTCAGCTGAACATTCTCCTGGATAAGTCGGCACATATTGACATCTTCCATGACTCACTAGCAAAACTTATTAAAGAATGCCTTGTATTTGCTGAAGGAAGGCAACAATTTGTTAAAATCTGTCTGTTGTTTGTTTTTTATTTTCTGTTGTATGTTTTAGTTTCTGTTGTATCTATTAGCTTTATTCTGTTCTGTTTGTACATACCTATTACTTTAAGTTTACAGTGACTTTGGCTATTGTATGCTGTTATACTGTAAATGTTTTTTTCTATAAATAAATAAATAAAAATAAACTAAAATTTAGATATTTTAGCGGCCACGCAAAATTGAGCCCATTATCTGGTCAGCCTGATATCGTACTATTTGTATTACAACAATACCCTGGTATTGCCAGAAAAGTACAGTAGCCAGCATAATATGCGGCTAGACATGTTGACCTTGAGACCGCCCGTATTCCGTAAAGGTAGGAGTGAATTTCGTAGTGCAAATGATCAACCGCTTGTACTGGCTTTAGTTCAACGAGAAAAGTGCAGTCCGTGTTTCAAAAGTTATGTGCACGGAATATCGGGCCGGCCATTATCGGGGTGTGCTAACTCGTACACAAGTTATTAGGTCGTACATTATTGTCTCCCGCTGACAGTGACAGCTATAGATTTTTTTTAGGTTTTTTATCTCTTACAAAAAAGGCAAAGGGTTCAAAGCCCATAGCGTACAGCCTAGTCTTTTGTAAGTTTTATTTCTTGTCACGGGAACATTGAAAATATTGAAATGCAAGGGTTGGTCCTTACATTCCAATGACATCGGAGTTTAACGCGGGGTAAATCTTGGTAAATGCCGAATTATCTTGTTTATTTTTATTAATTGTCTTCTTACTAAAATAATCTAGTGATATGACAAAATACCAATTCATCGTCAGGGATATGTCGTAAAGTAAAGTGATATATAGATAAAGTGGATACTGCCGAATACAAATCGGAGCCATGCAGCTCTCTCGCTCGCTCTTGTGTACAACTTACAGACACCTTAGCCACTGGGCCACCATGACACTTTATAAAGTCATCATCATCATTATCATTATCATCAATGCAGCCGAAAGTCGTCCACTGCTGGACAAAGGCCTCCCCCAAAGATCTCCACAACGATCGGTCCTGCGCTGCCCGCATCCAGCGGCTTCCTGAGACCCTCACCAGATCGTCGGTCTACCTTGTGGGGGGCCTACCCACGCTACGTCTTCCGGCGCGCGGTCGCCATTCAAGAACCTTTTTGCCTCAACGGCCATAGGTTCTACGCGCAATGTGCCCAGCCCACTACCACTTAAGTTTAGCGATTCTTCGGGCTATGTCGGTGATTCTGGTTCGCCTACGGATTTCATCATTTGTGATTCGATCACGCAAGGAAACTCCAAGCATAGCCCTCTTCATCGCTCTTTGGGTGACTTTAACTGCGCTTTAAGCCTTCTTATGAGGCCCATTGTAAGCGACCACGTCTTGGATCCGTAAGTCATCACTGGCAACACACATGGGTCAAAGACTTTTGACTTGAGACACTGCGGTATTTGGGACGAAAAGATGTTGCGTAGCTTCCCGAACGCTGCCCAGCAGAGTTGGATTCGACGATTGACCTAATTCTCGAAGTTAGATCTTATTGGACTGTTTGTCCCAGGTAGACGTAATGATCTACAACTTCGAGAGATGAGTCCCCAACTTTTATTGGAGTGGGTACTACATGGGCGTTCGACATTGTCTTCTCCATATTCATATTAAGACCCACTTGTTGGTATTATAAAGTACAGTACCTAATATTAAACAATAGTGGGCTACCCTGTAGGAGTTCAACAAATTGTTACGCTTCCAAATGATAGAATAACGAAATTAGTAATTTAATAAAGGAAAAATTCTGAAATTCTAGTTATCCATGGCATTTTGTTCTCAAAACTATAAGTTTTGAAGAAGCTAATGATCAAATCCTAGAGAGTGAATGCATCACTATCACTACATTACATAGTATAAAACAAAGTCGCTTTCTCTGTCCCTATGTCCCTTTGTACGCTTAAATCTTTAAAACTACGCGACGGATTTTGATGCGGTTTTTTTTAATAGATAGAGGGATTCAAGAGGAAGGTTTTTATCTATAATACATGCATAATATACTCAAGAATAACCCACAATAACCATTTTCCCGTGCGGAGCCGGGGCGGGTCGCTAGTTTTTGTATATAGCTTTCCGCCCCGCGGCGCAGCTCCGCTCTCACTAATAATTTTATCCTTGGGAATGAGGGATTTTCCCGCAGTAAAAAGAAGCCTACATATTATTCTGATGTATCGTTAACAGCTCATATATTAAGTCCCCACCGAGGGGCTCGAGCCTACCCTGATACCAGGGTGAATAAGCCTTAGTCGACCACGCTGGCCCAATGCGGGTTGGTCAACTTCACACACAACCTTTGAATTTCTTCGCAGGTGTGTGCAGGTTTCCTCACGAAGTTTTCCTTCACCGTAAGAGTAAGAATAAACGTACATATGAATTCGAAAATCGAAAACACATTGGTACGTGCCGAGGTTTGAATCCGCGAACTTCGGAACGGAAGTCAACGGCCCTAGCCACTTGGCCACCGATTCTGATGTATAATTTACATAATATATTAAAGTTTCAATAAAACACCTTCAGCAGTTTAATGCGTGCCTTCAGGTACTTAACTCTTTAATACAAACTTTCATACATCCATCCTCATAAACTTTAGCGTTTATAAAATCAGTAAGAGTAGTTTACTGTACATAATTAGGTATGCAAAATTACCTACTTTAAACAGTTTAGTTTAGTAATAGTTTGGTTTAATTAAATAACACAATCAAGTTTCAATATTTTATTTACTAAAGAAAAGGAATACATTTTATCCTTTGCTAAAATATTTAGCATTATATTAATAATATTTTAATGAGAAAATGATCATAACATTTCAAACAATGACCAGTAAAATACAGAATGGTACCTGTCAGCATCTCATTATATATTCTACAAATCAATGTTCCAAACTATTTGTATCTAGTTATAAAAAAATTGCACTCTATAAATATGGGCAGCGAATACGGTGTAACATTACTATCACTGCAGTTGCGTTTGCATTTATTTTTATTTATAAAACTCCTACTTAATCCTATGGAGTGTCTAAAAGCAAATCAATGCAGTATTAACAACTGAGTTAAGTATTATTAAAAGTTGAGTATGAAGTTGAAGGTAACTTAATTATAATGATATTAAACGGTAAGTATGTATAGTTCTCCAAACTACCATCAGAAGGACTTGAGATAAATGGAAAGGAATAACTACTTGTTTACGTACATGTGAGCTGGTGATCCTGAGTCGTTTTACTTAGCTACAATTTACGAGTAAGTATATTACATTACAAATACAAGAGTGTGCAGATGAGCCTAGTTGGCTACGCAAGTAAATTGCATGTCAGTTAAAAACAAAACCTCGCTATTTTCTGGTATGGAGCATTGTAACATTTTATTTTAGATTTTCAAGTGGTTATTCCAATTCCACTGCGTAATACATGGGCGGTAATGAGTACAGTCTAAAGGCACACTAACCTACGGCCAGAGGCACGGAACGGGTATCAGAGATAACGAGCCGTTATTCTACAGTTGCAAATTTAAATTAGTTAGGCACTTCCCATAGTGATTCTTCCCTATTTATGGTCCATGAAGATTTTAAAATAAATTACATTGTATGGGGTTCTATGGGCTTTCTAAACAGAAGGTTTGAAGAAAGAAGTGTGGAAGCAGGGTTGTATTTTTTTAATTTGTGTTTAGTTTGATTAAATCGTGCTGCAGTAACAGGCTACATAATATTTAATGCAGTAGCTACATAATATTTTCAGGTCTGTTTGTGTGCTACCTCGTAAGTGATAGTTACGAAACTTTTTGTCAAGTGTTTTGTTATGTTCAGGAAATCCGCAAACTTTATACTTGTTACACAAAGTACCTACTAGGTAAGTACTTATTTTGGGTGATATAGTTTATAATCTATTTTTAAGTGCGTTTACTAAATAGTTACTTCCACGCCTCTTTCCTAATCTCCAGGGACCGCTATCAAGAACCTCCACGTTTATAATTTAGAATGCTGAAGAAGTAGTGGTAGAAAAATATTGCACACTAATCGAAACCGACTCGGTAACAACTCAATCCCAATATATACAATACACGTTCTATAGTACTTAAATTTGTGATGGATAGCTTGAGAGTAACGTGACATAAACGAGCTATACCTTAACATTATGTTAATAAAAGTTACGGATTAACCAACCCGAACCTCTGTAATTACAGTTACTCCATTATTTTAATAAAAGTCTTCAATTTCTAACACTAAGGCTTCGAGTTCCAAAACAAAATAAGCGGCCTATCATATACTACGGTACGATACGATCTATATAATTCTCAATATAGTTTTAAATCAATACTTTACGCTTACAGGAGACTGCCTAGGCATTTACGATTACAGTTAACTTTACGAGTATAAAAAGGTGGTTCAATTTAAACGTAGAAAGAAATGGTTATTGTACACTTCATCAATATTTGTTAAGTTATACAAAAAAACAATTAACAATCATCGCCTTCGAAATTTTCCATCTTATGTTCTAGCGCTTACTTACTCGACGAAAACTAATTACATTACAAACACGCTATGTACATGTACTAGCCCTCACTTACGTATGTATCTTACTTTTGTACTTACGGACTGTGAAAATGATAACCTAATAACAAAAATAATGTTTTCAGCTTTGCTCTATAATAGCTGCGCCTGAAACTGATCATGAAAGCGCATCCAGCACCTTAAAAATCTAGCTTTCACATTTTATAAGGAATATAATTTCATTAATATACTCTCTAAAATTAGACGTATGTGAAACATATAATAAAAAAATATAAATTCCAAGTATCGTCACAGGTACAGTAGCCAGCACATGCTAAATTCGCCTCTACTACTACGGTAATTCAAGACGGTGCGGTACCTTTATTCCGTAATAAAGGCGGTCTCAAGATCAAAGTGTTCAGCCAAATGTGCTTGTTACTGTACCATGAACAAATTAAATCATTCATAAAATCTGATATAGAGCTGTCAAGACGTGTCGTCTTGGCGGAAGTAGAAGAAATTATTACCAAAAATTTATAACTTAACACATCATCAATTCATCATTGTCTTACTGGTTACTTTACTTACTCATTATTTTCAAAGTCCGTAATTTGTTTCCAAACAAGATTGACTGTGTACAGAAGCTTCTATCTAAAGATTCCAAGGCAAGAGAAGTAAGTGTCTAAACACAGTATCCCGAACATACGCAACTGAAATTCTGCGGCTGATTTTACGTTTCGACGTACTCGGCTAATATGACACATCATAAGCGCCGATATTACGCGGCAGAATAATGTGTGCTCTACTAAATAAGTTGCCACTGAACTTACGCCCGAGTCGCCCGACCGAAATTCAGCTGTACGCTGTAACGCAACGTAATTTTGGCATAATGTGTCGTCAGTTATTTAAATAGCATTGCAGGCGTAATCATGCCGAGCTTTGGTTGCGTAAGTTCGGCATAGTGTGTTTAGATACTTGACTCGATAAAATGTGAGTCCATTAAAGTTCATCGCTTCTCCGACCAAGGTTACCAGTAAAATTAACATTTAATGTGCGTTTATTTTGCTTAATAAAAATGTATACGAAATTGTAGTTACATTTACAGTAAAAGTAACAATTGATTATGTAGTACATTTCTATTAATAAATATTAGAAATAATAAATAATTTACAGTAAAAGTGATTGAATCTTTGGTATCTTAATTTTAAAAGAATTTGATGAGTATTGTATTACCAAGGCATTTGAATGCCCCTAATATTACAGCATAATATGTATAAAAGTTTATTTACTATCGCGGCATTAATATTGTACTGCTACTCTAACGGCTTCCTAACTCTTCTATGTCAGTTCAAATGAAAATCTGTAGTACCTATCTTGTAATTTACAAGTCTGCCACACACACTTAGGCACTAAAGTCATTACATATAGAATTGACAATTTCTTTACACACGTTCAGTTGTTACCAATGAGTGAAAAATCATACTGTAATTTGAACATTAGTAAAACTGTGATACAGGATTCGCAGTTTAGTAGGTGGTGAAATTTTGTATTTAAATTTTAATATGTAAGTACTAAATATCATTCAATTACATCCAGGTAAAATAAACACCTAGGTAAGTATTCTAGCGTGACTGATAAAAATCATAGCGCCTTTGAGTACATTATGTAGTAGACTTTTCACTTCCACAGAAAAAAAGCAACAAGAATGTCAATTGAAAAAGGATTTTTTCACCCTACTTTTGGCCCACGTTTATGGAAACTTCAATTTAGAAAAGTTCAAATTGTACTTATATAAAAAAAAGTGTCACAGAACGTATTTACACAGTGATCACAGTTACAAATTGTTATTGTAACTATACAATGGCGCACCAACAATAAAATTGGCATCGTGGCATCACACTGCCTTCTTACGCTAAACTTCTATTTATTTTATACGTAGTCGCTAGATCTGTAACATTATCGAATAATTATCAAAACGATCCCCTAATACTCTAAATACACCCATAAGAAGCACTTTAATGAATGAATAAGTATCAGAACTTTACAATATCATTTATACACGGTAAATATATAATTTATATTTTGTGTTTCATTATGACATTGGTATCAACTATTATAATATAATCACTATGAACTTTGAAATATCAATGATAAGGTCTGTTTTACTTCAATCGCATTTAAGACAAGAACGACAAGTTTTCATTGATATTTCGGAGTTACCTATGCAATCACTAGAACTTTAGAATAAGAGAATCCCCTATACTTAGACGTAATGCTACAAGTAGTAGGTATGTAAAAAAGCGATCGTGAGTCCATTGTAGATAGTATCCATTATTTATATTAAATCTCTTGATGTAACAACGTTATAAAGAGAACACAGCGGAAGTACATTAATATCGATAAATCTGCAATGGAACCCACAACTTTACATTAACTAGTCATCAACATGTTACCAACAAAAACTTATATTTTCACCTAAATTATCAGTAAACTATGTCATATCTAAACAATCTACAATTTGTTACATTATTCATCTCACATACATCAATCGATATATTGTTCCTTTTAAAAAAAATACAATAATTTTTTTGTCACACCTCTGACCAAGGGAAACGGTCAATTTACATTGCGGGGTAATCACAAATACGTATATTCTCATTTTCATGGAAGAAATGTTTTCGTCATCGAATTTTAGAATCGTGACTTTAATTTTACAATCCACAACGAAATATCCATAAATTTTCACTTTAATTTCTTGTACTTGTACGATGTCTTCATAATCCACAGAATCATTGGACAACGATACTTATCAGATGGCAACAACAAAACACATACATAACGGTATTATTTACTACACGTTTTCGAACAACACAGTCAATTTTGAATTTGGAATGTCACGTCAGTTCACATTGCAAAAGTGTTCGTAGGTTCGCACACTCCGATAAGAAAGACGGGTAAGTGTGGAGTGTGATTGGTTGAGAGCGGGGCGGCTGCGCGCTAGTTGCGGTAGATGTAAGCGCAGGGCTGCGGCGCGGGCGGCGGCGGGGTGGGCGGGCGCTCGTTCGACGGCGACGGCGACGACGACGGCGGCGACGGCGACGACGACGACTGACCGCTCGCCGACGCTGTGCCCGAGCCACTGCTGCGCTGCGACACTGCACGACACAACCATTGCATTAGCCCCACCCATATTATAAGTACAACGAAAAGATTTTGAAATGGTTAACTCGTATCGATTGCCACTACTATAGAATAAAGGGTTTAGATTTGGGTCAGTAAACAATTAGGTTTCATATTTCAGCTGTGGAGCTAACACTAGAAGGAACACGAGAGTATCAGAGTACAACAAATGGACACATATTCCGACAGCTCACTGGTTTGACGCCCTGTAGGCTTGCTTACTAAGTGTGAAGAAACGACAGGCTTGAGAAGCTGTCAAACGCGACATAGTGACATTGCCTTAGTAGTTCTGTCAATATGTCGCGTTTAACAGCTTCTCGAGCCTGTCGCTTCTTACGCTCGTATAGTCTCACTGGTATTCCTTGAAGCTAGGGTCAGTATTTTAAATGCCATTTCATAAATTTATTATTGTTCCCACATAGGTTTTTCCTGTCAAACGCATTTACTTTATGAGAAAACATAGGTGCTTACCCAACGTATGGTGGTGGCGCGTATTATGCTTGTGGTGGTGCATTTGGTCGCGCGAGTCCGCCCCGCTTGTTTCTCAGAGGTACACCTTCTTCACTGAGCGCGTGGTGGAGAAGCCATTGTCGTTGCCGCGCCGGTAGCCGTCGCCCTGCGGTCCGAATATTCCTGCGTTAACTGACATGCGCGGCAGTGAATATGCGTGCGTTAGTTGATGGCGATGAGTGACATAATTGTTCGCAAGTTTTGGAACGCATCCTTTTAAAGAAAAAGAGTGATTCAGACTTTAATTATAATTATGTTCCTGCTTTAAACAGCTGAACTCGGAACTATGGATTTAATAATAATGGAATTTTGAAGTTAATAGACACTTGAACGAGATTCAAAGATGATTTTCCTTTGGAAAAGTGGTTCCGTCTTATCTCGCGTATTTTTGAATGGAAGAATTTCTTCTTATAAATAAATTCTTCTTTAAATACAGAGAGAATATTTCGCTGTAGGAAATGTTGTCAAAACTTACGAACAACTTAATGTTAAAATAGTAAGAAGTGATAAAAATTTGAAGATGAAATCAGATCAATGATACCAGTTTTTAGTAGGTCATTTAAGATGATTAAAATGATGGTGATGGTAAAGCTGGTGAGATTAATATTAAAATATTGTGAATTCATGCAACTGACATTGAGATTTATTAGTGATTAAAGACTTAATATGTATTTTATTTTTAATCGAAGAACAGTTTTAGTTTTAGATTAACATTAAAATTAACTACATGGCAAAGTTTAATGAAACCGATTGTGTTTTGACCAGTCATAACAAAACCGGTTTCAGTGGACATCTTTTGACATCTTTCGGCTGAAACTAAACAAGTTCGTTAATAAATCAATTAATTAAAATAATCAAAACAGTTTTATGAACGTTCCAACTACATCTCGATATAATGAGTGACCGCGTAAGATTAAACTCTTAATCAGAATAGATATCCACAATGAAAATCTTCCAAACATTGCCTTTGCCTCGTAGTACCCTGTAAAAAAAAAATAAACTACAAAGCCATGCGTAAGAGAGAAAAGGATGAACAACTGACATTGACCTGGTGCGAGCGAAGGGTGCCGAAGTTGTCGCGGCGGTACGCGTCCGGTTGGAACTGGAACAGCGTCTCGTGGTGGGGGTGGTAGGGGGGGTGCTTGCGCAGCGTGGCGCGGGGGGAGGCGGGCTTCGGCTGGGGAGCCAACACTGGCTCCGCGTACGTCACTTCTTCTACTTGCTGGAGGAGCTTCGGCTCGGCTTGGATTCTGGAAACAAGGACAACGACATGATGCACAACGTCAACAATCCCCTTAGCATTACCGTTCACGCGTGACAAGACATAATTTTGTCGTGGGAGGATATTTCAATATGGCGGGTTTCCCATGGTATTTTGACAGATAAGGTATACATATATTGTACAGTTTGTCACAGTGGTCATCTACCGTACATTACTTATAATTTAATTATCTTTACTTTACATATTTTGAAATTACCACTTATGGACGAAAATTAGCGATATTTTGTATAAATTTATGCCTTAACGTAAACAGAATGTTCTAAGGGAAAATGTTACTGTACCTATTAATATTTTGTCGCTGTTCAAAGTATTCATACTCCGTATCAGGGTAAGGCATGTTGTCGTCCTCGTCTTTCTTGCATCGTCTTCCACAGATGTATCCGGCGACGAATCCAGCACCAAGAGCCGCTAGGGCTCCAGCAGCCACCGCCAGGGCGAGGGTCTCCACAGAATAGGCCGTCGGAGGAGGATCCGCTTGCGACACTTCTGGACCTACTGGTAAAGATTTTACACCTTCAAATATTCACTTTACTCTGGATATGTATTTCATTCAATCAATAACAGCAATTCCGTTACCAAAATTAAGCTGTTTACCTTCGTTATTACCATTGACATTCTTCCTTTCCTTATCCTGCACGATGTTGATGACGACTCCCTTGCTGACTTGTGTGTCGTCGTATAGCCCTGAGCTGAAGCCACTGACGGCGCTGGCGTCTTTGCTGTGGGGGCAGGCGGCGTGGCTGCCAGTGCTCACGCTTTGGTAGAAAGAGTTCTCGTCCAGCCACCTGCTGACTCCATGCGAATATGCTCTGCAGCGGCCAGCTTGTTTGTCCCAAGCGCAATACGGGTCTTGGAGGGCTACGCACTCGCTAAAAACAAAATGAACAAGATGAGTGAGAACACATTATGGACCCTACTTTTAGGGCTCCGTTTAAAAAAGACCTCATAGGATCACTCGTGTGTCTATCCGTCAATCAGCGCCAATTTTCTTCAAATTATTTCAGTCTTACATGTTTGAATTCTGTCCACTGCTAGACGTAGGCTTTCTCTGTTTTGGCGCCATTGATACCTGGGTCCTAAGCTTCCCTGAATAAATGTTTGCCCGCAATAACAAAGACGTCCTCCGACATGGCCATTGTTATTGGCCACGTTTCATTCAGATGTTTTTAATAACATGCCTTAGATTTAAATAAATAATTTTAGATATCTTTGATTATAATCTAGAGCCAGACACTTACGAGCAAGAGCTGATTTTGTCACTGGAACACCTATGCAGCCTCAGACTCAATACTTCTTTATCCGAGACTGCTATGAGTCTCGCTGCATCTCTTCCCGCTCTGGCAACCCTGAGAGCTCTAACAGGAGAGCCAGCTGCGAACGCCTGAAGCTCTTCTATAACTACAGGCACTGCACGTTTGTTCGAGTCATATGATATCGCGTTGATCGCTTTGATGATACTGCCGTTGTCTGGAAATTAATTGACCATATTAAAGTTCAGAAATCAGGAAATTTTGAGTTCAGCCAATACCTCCATAAATATAATAAATTTGAAAGTATGATAGAGTTAAAAGTACACAGGCAATGATTCTTACCTGTCCCGATAAACAGAACGTCATAAGCTTTTCCTCCAGGAGTTTTGACTTGAGGATCCACAGCGATTTGAGTAAATCGATAGCTGGAACAAACAGTTCAATTATTTTCTTGTTTCTGATACGATTAAGGGATCTATATGAGAGATACATACTGGAAGCTAGTCCTGATAACTATGGGTTCACCGAAGAACGCGGGAACTGATTCGTCCATCAGGGTATGCGTTTTTATGAAGTTGAGGGTCTGGTCTGGAAGTTGTCTGGAGTCGTTGCTACAAGTCCCTGGTCGCGGTTCTGGTACCTGTAATAGCAGTTTGTTTTTATAATCCAATCTACAGAACTTGATCTACAGATATAAAAGTGAACAGTTGCTTATCGTGTGGGTTTCGAGGTTAATCTACCTCATAAACCCTGGTGTCGAAATTATTGAGCCGCCTAAGGCTTCCGACATGGCTCAACGACGTAGATACTAGATAGTAGCCGGGACCAACGGCTTTACGTGCCTTCCAAAGCACGGAATCATCTTTCTTTTCGGACAGTCAGGTGATTCAGCCTGCAATGACTTAACCAAACTGGGAAAAGTTTCACAAAGTGATATTTGTTCGGCGAGAGCACCAGGATTCGAAGCCGGAACCTCCGTAACGTCAGGCGAGCTTTTGACTACTCGACCACGAAGACCGTTCCAGTAAATGGATTATAGGAAATGTAAGTAAGCGTACCTTAGCACTATTGACAGGAAGCCAGTTAGAATTAATGGCGCTTTGTTCCTTGAATGTTCCTTCAAACGTATCAGCGATGTCTTGCATGCTGAAAGCGCAAACAGCGCTGCCCGATATGCTGTTGGGTGGCGTTGTAAATGTGCCGTATATTAATTGAGCATTGAGACCTCCGTAGACACCTTCGATTAGTTCTGTTGTTGACTCTGTAAAGTAAATAGATAAGATGTGGAATAGGTTGATCTGATGTTGTACAGTAGACCCTTTTCGAGGAATTTGATCAATAAATACAGAATGATTCTACGAGTAAACAAAACACTACCTACTGGTCCGAAACTTGGACGAATTTGACCATTAGATATTTAGAATAGAATAGAATTTGATAGCTTTGACGCTACGCTAATATTGTGTGAATATGTTTGCGTACTGCGTCCAGTGGTAAATTTGTCCAAGATCCTTTTGTTCTTTCAAGGCTTTTTTAATAAATCAGGCTAGGTTAGGTACAGTTGCCAGCACATGCGGCTGGACATATTGACCTTGAGAGCGCCCGTATTCCGTAGCGGTAGGGATGAATTTCGTACTGCGAATGTCCAACCGTATGTGCTGGATTCTGTATCTACAGTTGAAACATTTAATGCCTGAAGGTGATGATTAGTACCAGTGAGGTCAAGAAAGGATTGACATTACAGATATCCTTCTAGGCCGCAAACATCTACCTTGATTTGTCATCGACTCGTAAAGAGTAACGACAAAAAACGTACCTATTTAACCCTTTTTTATAAAATTCATTCATTTTGCACTATATGTTGAGGGTTTATGGTTAAAATTAAGGTGGCCATATAAAGGTTGTAAAGGCCTTGTAAAGGTTTAAAAGAATGGTACTCACGAATCTCGTTGAAATAGAAAGGGAAGTCGCCGGCTACGGAGCAGTTGAGTCGCGACTTGAGGAATGATGTCCACCGCTGCTTGAAGCGATGCGGGCCTCCCCGGTCGTCTCGGCATACTCGGGCGACGCGAGCGAACACAGACTGTGGAAAAAAACATTTAAAGAAGAAGAAAGGATAGAAAAATATTTGCATTGTATTGTTTGTTTGAAGCCTTCGCGCTTAGTACACATTATTGAGTTAAGACCCGTAAATCACTACATAGTATAAAACAAAGTCGCTTTCTCTGTCCCTATCTCCCTATGTATGCTTAAATATTTAAAACTACGCAACGGATTTTGATGCGGTTTTTTTTAATAGATAGAGTGATTCAAGAGGAAGGTTTATATGTATAATACATGCATAATATACTTAAGGATAACCCACAATAACCATTTTCCCGTGCGGAGCCGGGGCGGGTCGCTAGTACAAAATAATTTGCATTGTATTGTATTGTAAAAATTAATGCCTTACTCTTTAGATAGAGATCAAAGACAAAAGATAGAGATCTTTGTAAGGAATATAACTTTAGTTGCCTACACACATAACCCAACTCACGTGTAAGTTGACACATACATACACATATTGATCCTTTTACCAGAAAACCCCTGAGGGATTTAATTTACCACTGCCTACGTAAGACCTCGTCTCCGGATAACAAGGCAAGGTCGTTTCAAGGTCACAGTACAAATTAGATAAATAAGTATCATACATCGTCTTTTGATCATAATATTGGATCTATAAATAAATGTAGGTACCGATAATCTCTTTGAAATTTTTCCTTATTGAATGACGATGCTCTGGTAAAGGCCTCTTGCTTTTTGACAATTTCTTCTTCTTTGCCCTAGCCATTTCCCATTATTTGGGGTCGGCTCTCCTCGTTCTGCGGAGCCCGGAAATTCTGTCCTGGGTTGTCGAAATATTTGTTTGGGCACGCTTTAGGTCTTTGGCTACCGTGGACCACCAGGTGACTAGTGGACGTCCTCTACCTTTCTTATTATTTGACAGTGCTAAGGCCTGCCTCTTGCTTTTTGACAACAATATCCATATATTAGGCGTGCTTGTTTTTCACTAATTAGTTAAAAGGTAGTAAGTAGTAAGGTACTTATTATAACATATTTGGTTAATAGCAATCGAAAAAGTAAATACCTACTTGTAAAAGATTTCGGTGAACAGTTTTTTGATATTTTCCGCCGAAAAAATTTACGACCGACTGGGATCGCTGGACTCGTCAAAGAGAAAAATAACTTCAATACGGGACACGTTTAGTCATGAAGGAAGAAAAAATTTTACGCGCATTGGTTTCGATACAAAATAAGCATGATTACTCATATGGGCGTGGTTTTTTTTTCCTATGCGTTTAGTCCTTTTTACTGACTTCAAATTTCAAATTAGAAAGCTGTCAATTAAACCCGTATGTTTTTTTTCTACTGTTATTTATAAATGAGTGTTTACCTTTCCACAGTTGATGTATTCTACTGCTGTTTCCCTGAAGAAGAAGTATACGAAGTTGCCGTGAACTAGCGAGTTCACAAAATCAGGCGCTGAAAAAAAAAACAACATTAATCTTTAAAAAAATATTATGGACAATCTTAGTCACTAAGAAAACAAAAAGGTCTAAAATCATCGTAACCAAAAGTGGGCTAAAAAATATATTGCATTTTCCCTAGCAGTATTATCCCACTGCTGGGTAAAAGCTAAAGCCTGCCCTATTTTCTGTTACATTCTTCTTTATTCAACCACTCATTCGAATTACATTGTTGTGTTTGAGTTGCATTTGTGGTTGTAAGTAATAACTGTAAGAGCAATGAATGACAGTTAGTTAGTGTGTGTTTTTAATCATAGGGCACGCTCTTTTCCCTAAGCGAAGTGAGCAGAATTTTAGTAAGTCCAAAGGGAGTCAAAACAATAACCACGTATAGCGTATAACTAATGCCATAACAAAAAAAAATCCTAGACGACCACATTGGCACAGTAGTGACCTGTCATCTGGGCTGTGATAGTATAGTAGTGTGGCCTGGTCAAATTGACACAAAAACATAAAATTTCTTCGCAGGTGTATGCAGATTTTCGCACGATATTTCTCTTCACAGTAATAACGAAACTGAAAATAAACATGAGTGTAGATACCTAAATAGTAGCTGTTGAAATAAACAGTCGTGTCGGAGTGGAGTTTGGCAATCAGACCCCAGGTAACCGAATTTGCCGCCCGAACAATTTCTTAGGCCTCTATAATCCTCAGTAGTAAACAGCAAATAAATTAATTGATACGCGCTATAACTCCGACGCGATACTAATCCGGTTAGAGTGTGTTGACGCGCGCCCCGTCACTTACATCGGGTCCAAATTCTATTAAACTGACGGATGTATGTTTGACAGCCACATTCGAGACCAATCGAGCGTCCCGGCGGATTATAAACAGACTATCTAGCCCCTATAACTAACAATAGCTAACTAAACTAAGCACTTGACGTTAATTTCCGCAATATGTTTTGGCCAGACCTTATCGTACGCGATTGTTCAATTTTATTCGGTTATCGTTTATTGGAAATCTATTTGTTTCATTGTTTTATTGATGCTGGTAATGCAAATGCATAATATTAATTGCGTTGCGATGTTATTTTTGAACTGATAATTTAAACATTGTTTGGACGTTCAATTTATCATATTCAGCCTCAGTAACGAATTGGACTTTAAATTTTTGTGGTTTTGTGCTTTTGGTATGAAAAAGCAACGGCCAAAGCTACTATCTAGGTATGCCATGCCACCGACACGAGACGCACTTATTCTTTCTTCATGACTTTCAAATTCTCTTCGACTAAAGTACCCGATAACAAAGTAAAATCTAAAGAGTGGTTTTCTACAATTAAACCGAAACCTTTCTCGCCTCTTCTTAAAATCTCAGCATAATCGAAACAGTTTCTTACAAGTTAATTTCGAAGGCAAAGTGCGCCTCACAATAGACACTTTCAGTGGCAATTTTAGACAATTTCACGCGCTTTGTTAGTTACAATATTGGCATACCCATTGAATACCAAACTAAATGTGTTTGAAGTCGCTTTCTCTATGCAAATTGTATTGTGATGGGTTAATAACTTGCGCCCGTTATTGGTGCGCGCTTGTTTGACGCGGCCAAATTAAATTTATAACTTTTTAATTTACCTATCAACACACTAGGATTAATTTGCGGCCTGAATAGATGCTCGATTATTTGAAAAGCCTAGACTAGAGACTAGTAAATTAACGCAGTACAATGGTATGAAGTACTAGAATCAAATATATTAAGACAAAATTTTTTCACTAAGATACCGGATCTATAAACTGTAGACCTCGCAATCGGGTAACAAAAAAAAGCCCAGGAACTACCACCTAGTTTGTTCCATATTTCAATAAATATATATTGGGACAGAAGATTCTTGGATGGCGACACATCTCACACTACAATGAATGAAGAGTAGACACCCTACGTGAAATGAAGATCTAGAGACAGTCGCGGGAAGCCGCTGGATGCGGCTAGCACTGCACCGGTTTTTGCGACCTTTGTCTCGTAATTTTGTCTGTGATGATGAAGAAATAAGTACCGTTTAGAGTCATGGAGTCGTAAGGTTCAGTCTGCAGAGGCTCTCGGTAGATGATCGGCTCCATGCCGCTGAAATCTGCCACCGTCCCCGAGTACAACTCTCCATCTGGAAACAACAAATAGTTTAGTCAACTTTAGTCAATAATTTAGTATAGAACTCAAGACTTACCGGAAAAAAAATAAAAAATAACATTCTTAGATTTTCACGGTCGTAACTACACTAACGGACAAAGTACTTAGGGCATTTTTTTCGGTGATAACCCATTAAAATGTTTAGCGTAAATTAAAAAAGTACTAAGAGTACGAATCAACAGTTTTTTGCTGTCTCGTATTGGTATCTCTCTATATAAATAGACTTTCTTGTTTTATAATATTGATGTTGATGATGTTAGTTAGTGTTGTTTTCCTGTTCATTGGTACAATATAATTTCTCGGAAGTAACAAATGTGAGCTTTGTTTATCGTGGAAAATAACTAGTATAGTAGTTACGAAGCTATAATAGTAATTAAAATAAGTAAACATCGTGAGTTTACAATGCGGTAACCTCATATAACGTATAAATTTTAAGCAAAAATCCCATACAGGTAACATTGTGGGCGGAATCTAATCTAAAAATATAACTCCACACAAAATTAAATTACGTAACCGCACTCTCCAGTAAATTAGGTTCGACATAAAGTAGAGTGTAGTATTATTATAAGGCAGCTTCCATACGAGCGGGGTCCCGTGGGCGTCGCTACGTTTAATTGGAACAGATCAATAGGAGATAACTAACCGTGCCGTGCTGTAATGGACTCGCGTATGTGTGAACCGGGCCTTAACGGGGAATAAGGATGGGGATACTAAGAAAATATTGTCGAAATAAACAGCCCCTCTAACATGCCCGGTCCACGCGTGACAGACATAATTTTGTCGTGCGTATTCTCTTATTCTATTGGAGGATATTTCAATATGGCGGGTTTTTTGACAGTTAAATGAGCGACAAACTTTTGTCATAGCACTGCATGTTACGGGGGCAGCTGTTACAAAAGACGAATTTGTAGTGTCGTAGAACTGCTACGAATGGCTACGACGTAGCACCGTAGTAGCTTAAGTGCTACGACGACAAAGAAACGAAATGTGACTCGTTTTAGATTTAGCTTCTCAGTTTGATGAGTTAAAAAGGGTTAAGTGAAGTATTTTGTTCTAGTGATACCCAAAAGTTTATATTGAGTTTCGAATTTACTAGTTACTTACAATACTTTTATGCATGCACAGCTCTACTATGTACAGAGGGGTGAGGTGAGATGCTAACATTACAACCTACTTTTCTTTTTTATTGTATATTGCTAGGTTAGGTAAATTAAATCAATCAAAAAGTAATTGTACATAGGCATTACTATGGTTAAGTTTTAGTCACCGAGAATTATGCTACTCGTATAATATATTGATGGTTCGAGTTTGTGTTAATTTTATTTAAGTTTGCCTGGTAGAAAAACTGTTGCCATTTGTATAGTTAAATGGTTATAAATTGTGTTCTTCTCAATATATTTCTCTACGCAATAAAGTATATTCTATTGAAGTGTAATTCGTCTAAGCTGGGCTTGTAAAGTCCAATACATTAGAACACTCCTGCTAAAAGCCGTCCGCGCGCGTTTGATGAATGGCCCTAAATTTGCAAGGGATGCGCCAACGGGAAGAATATTGCACAATAGGACAGTGTGACGTAATTGATGGTTTCGCGCCTTCCAAGTGAGTGTTTGTTTGTTAGGGGAGCGTGCGTAGCCCTTATAACGAATAAGTATTTATTTGAGAATTCTGTAACGTTGCTGCGTCGACGGCTTCCCTTGTGATCCTCTTTTATCATAATGCAACAATCAATTGTAGATTAAGGAACTACAATATAAACCTAAACAAAATATTGTTTTTTGACTGTACCTATGTGTGAGTGTTAACCTTTACTTTCCTTAGGTGTCAAGAGAATAAACTAAAGCTTACGAAAAATAAATCAAGTTTTAGAATATCATATAAATTATAGCACATATAAAAGTATAAAAAAATATTAGCTAAAAGCGTTACAAAGTGTAATTTAAAGGGACTAAAATATATTGCATTTTAAATCTTTTGTTTGTTTTTATAAAGTAAAGTTTACAATTGACTAAGTGAAACAGAAAGTATTTAGGTTTTTACGTTACTTATTTCAAGAAAGTACACTAAAACCGCTTCAGAACTATTTCTATTGTATAAACTGAAAATTCCACTTTTATTAAACTACGTTTTCTCTATTCATATGTCTGTCGAGCTTGGAGCAGTTTCAACTGGTTGAAAATAGTTGAAATGTAAGACGTTCTCCTCAAGACCGTCTCTAAAATAACAAAAAGAATAATGTTTTATGAGAAGAGTTTTACTACGAAGAGATGTTATTAGAATTATTTCTTCAAACTGAGTTATTTAAAAATAAGATACCAAGATGCATAAGAATGAGAGCGACGTTCCTTAGTTCGTCTTAGTGTTGCCTAACTATCGATAGTTTACCTAGTAAAACCTAACTGTAACCTTTGTGTAACCTTTTGTGTTTGAAAAATAGTAACAATATCGATAGGCCTATCGATAGTATCGATACTATCTATAATAATATATACTTTATTGCACACATAAAAAACAACATCAGTTAGAATTTTCACAACAAAGGCGAGCTTATCTCTACGCAGAGATCTCTTCCAGCCAACCTATACGCTAGTTAGAGAAAATTGATAAATAAATAATTTTGAGATAGACAAGATCTATAGTTCTATCGATAGTCAATACTATTGCGGTAACACTTCGTTTAGTTTAATAAACTAGTTCTTCTTAAATATTTCGCCCTTAATGACTCCCAGAGCAAAACCATAAATACTAGGTCTAGTAAGAAATTATTTTGTTCTATTTCCAGATATATCTATACAATACACCCACTTACGTAAAAAAGTATACCTACTTTAATAAGTAAGTAAAAACTAGAGAAAATTCGCAATAGAATAAAAGAAAATTGTTTTACAGACTAAACACTAATTAACCAACCAGTCAGTCCAATAAAAAAATTATTATAAAACAGAACTGTCTATGGTTCAGAATAACAAGAATTGTAAAAGTCCCGTGAAATCCGCGCTACCAGTTATATTCTAATAATAACCCTTCGAATTCCTCTCCACTGTGACAAAGAGTGGTCATTGTACGCCACTAGACTGTGAAAGTGGGTCCAATCGATATGAAAAAGATTTCCCCTTTTCCCTCATTTTTCCCGATTTGTCCTCTCATAATTTCCTGACAATGTCGTGACTATTATCGAGTAGTAACGCATATGGGACCGGGTAAAAAGCGTCTTAAAAAATAAAATGAACGGCACGGCCAATTATAAAGGGTCGTGAATACGATATATCGAAGCATGACAAAAGAGATATTTTAGTATATATTTTATAGCTCTACTAGGTACATTTAATTCAGAAAAATATTTACTTATGATAATAAATGTTATCTATGAAGATCGAACTCCAGCAGTGGTAATTTTTAGGGTTCCGTACCTCAAAAGGAAAAAACGGAACCCTTATAGGATCACTTTGTTGTCCGTCTGTCCGTCTGTCAAGACCCTTTTTCTCAGGAACGCGTGGAGGTATGAAGCTGAAATTTATATCAATTACTCAGGTCTACTGTCCCTTGCTGCTGTGAAAAAATCAAACTTCTAAGCCAACGCAATCAAAAGATACAGCCGTTTATGTCGCAAATTTTCGACACTTGCAAGGGAATCAAAACCTACAGGGTGCTTCCCGTGAACTCAGAATCTTGAAATTTGGTACGAAGCAACGTCTTATAGCATAGATAAAGGAAAAATTACGAAATCCATAAATTTTTAGTTACATCACATAATATATATTTTTTTAATAATTTTAACCTTACTACCCATTTCCTCATAAACGCGTAGAGGTATTAAATTGAAATTCATACCAAATACTCAGGTCTATAATACCTTTAAGCTGTAACAAAATCAAACTTCTATGTCAACGCAATCAAAAGAAACAGCAATTTAAGCTGCATATTTTGAAACTCGCAAGTACTCGCAAGGGAATCAAAACCTAAAGGGTACTTCCAGTCGACCTAGAATCTTGAAATTTGGCATGAAGCAACGTTTTATAGCACACATAAAGGAAAAATTCCGAAAACCTTAAATTTTTAGTTACATTACAAAATATATATTTTTTAATAAATATAAACTTATTACTTTTTTCCTCATGAACGCGTAGAGCTATCAAGTTGAAATACTTACTTAGTACTTAGTTACTTAAACGATAAAGAGATCTTTGTCTTAAATTTATGCTCCTCCATCTTTCCCCATTGTAATGTTATGAATTTCATTTTGCAATAAGATTACCATAGTTATGACTCGATTGTCGTAATGAAAGAACTTTGTAAACCTTGCAGGTTTGTACGGAACCCTCGGTGCGCGAGTCCGACTCGCACTTGGCCGGTTTTTTTTAGCTGAAATCATGATAAGTAATAGGTTGTAATAGAAAGAATAAAAGACTACGATTTCTTTTCTACCGCCATAATCAGTACTAAAGTAAAAAAAAGTATATTTTTGAAAAAAGAACCACGCAGATTTTCGTCCACAATCGCCGCCGCCCTTGTTCGGCAATCTAAAATAGTCACTGGCAGGCTCACGCACGTTCGCTTTGGCTAATACTGGCTGCCTATATTTGGGCAGTCGGCGACACTGCGTGCCTAATTGCTGCGAGCGCTTACACTGTTACAGGCGATCCTATTAGTGGGCGAATTAATGCACACTACCCGTGCACCCGCAGCATCACCGCGTTTGCATACATACAGGTAATAAAGATAGTGTGTGCCGATAATGTAGTAGGCAACCTACAAAAGATCCTGCTGCCTTAGTACCGCAAACCAGTGGATACCTATATTCTGGAATGGAACATACCATGTTCACAAGGTGGTCTTAAGGGTTATCGGTCATAAATAAAATTGTGATTTTTACGATGACTCAAATTATTTTAAAATACTTTAGTAATCAGTTTCAATTTCTCATAGTTTGAAAACCTATTTTAAAACGTGTCATGAACCAGAGAGGTGGAAAAAGCCATGGAAAAGCGCGCTTCGCTATAAACTCATACAAATAGTAAATGAATATAAATGTAAAAGTAAATGAACTAAAGTAATTTGTTTTGCAACCACAAACAGTGTTAACGGTATCTTGAGTCTATTAGCTCTATAGGGTATGTAATCGTGCAATTCTGATCTTGATATGCAGGTATATTAATTAATTCTGTAATATAACCTAACGCGAGCACTTGCTTTGAGGGTGCATTTGCTTTGTCAGCTCTGTCACGTTGAGACAATTGTTGTAATATTATAAGGTCGTATAAGCTGGTTTGTAGTTATGCAACCAAATATTCAACTATTGTTGGCAATTCAGCATCGTGCTTGCAAGTTTGATTATACGGAATCAGATACTCGAAGTTAGGACAATGGTGCTTGGACTAAAATGCTCCTTCATTGTATAACCGTCCATGGATTTCTGATAAGCTAGATGAAGAGTTACAATGCGAATAGTATTGACAATATTCTGGATGTTATTATGCAGGGGATATAATGATTCAGATGGGCAATGAATATTGCATTGACAAGATCCGTGTGGCACCGGCATAGAATAGTGTCACCCCCTCTCTTCCCGTGGGGGTCGTAAAAAGCGACCGAGGGATAACTACCAGAGGATGGGCAGCAGCGTCCTTCTGTGTATTTAAGATCACACTGTTGATCGCCAACCCGCATGCCAAGCGTGGCGATTATGGCAACTACCCCCCCAACATGACAGACACAACCAGAAAACGGCCCCTAGTCCCCGGCAGCCCCGCTGTTCCCAGCCCTGGTAACAGCTGCGGTAACGGTGGGGCATGGGGTGCTAAGAATCCCCGGGCGGCTCGTTGTTACCAACACCGACGACCTTTGGCCCTGGCAACATACAACAATCGCACACTGCGGACCGATGAAAAGATCCTCGAACTGGAGGAAGAATTGAGCAGGATTAAGTGGGACATCCTAGGATTATCTGAAGTCCGAAGAGAGGGAGAGGACTCGATAATCCTTAAATCTGGCAACCTGCTCTTTTTCCGGGAGGGCGAAGATCTGTCCCAAGGTGGTGTCGGGTTTTTGGTCCACAAGTCCCTTGTGAACAACGTGATCAAGGTCGAGAGTGTGTCGGCAAGGGTAGTATACCTTATACTCAGAATTACCAAAAGGTATTCGTTGAAGGTCATACAGGTATACGCGCCTACTTCGGCACACCCCGATATTGAGGTCGAGGAAATGTATGAGGACATCTCAACAGCCATACATACTTCCGAGTCTCACTTCACTGTTGTCATGGGGGACTTCAACGCGAAGCTGGGCAAACGAATCGGGAATGAGCTGAGAGTGGGGTTATTTGGAGTCGGAGACCGAAATCCCCGGGGCCAGCTGCTGGTGGACTTCATGGAGAAGGAAGGACTCTACATGATGAATTCCTTCTTCAAGAAGTCGGAACACCGCAAATGGACCTGGGTTAGTCCCGACGGCAAGACCAAAAATGAGATAGACTTCATCTTGTCGACGAGGAGACAAATATTCAATGATGTCTCTGTGATCAACTCAGTGAAAACTGGGAGCGATCACCGACTGGTTAGAGGCTCATTGAATATCAATGTCAGACTCGAAAGAGCTCGTTTGATGAAGTCTACGCTCCGTCCATTGCCAATCCAAATTCAGAACCCCGAACACTTTCAGCTCGAACTGCAAAACCGATTCGAATGCCTAGCAGATTGCGAGGGAGTGGACGAATACAATGACAGGTTCGTGGAAGCTGTCCGTACAGCGGGGTCCAAGTTCTTTAAGACCCGCCGCACAAATGGAACCAAAAAGATTTCAGATTCCACGCTCAGGCTCATGGAAGAAAGACAGAAAATGGTTCTGCAGTCCGCAAATGATGCTTCCTGCTACCGGCGGCTCAATAGACAGATCTCAAAGTCTCTGACCCGCGACATTCGCCAATTTAATACAGATCGTATTAAGGAGGCCATTGAGCGTAACAAAGGCTCTAAAGTGTTCGCAAGAGATCTGTCTATGGGGCAAAGCCAACTGACGAAGCTGAAGACTTCGGACGGTAGAACCGTGTCATCTAAGCCTGAGTTACTGGAGGAAATCGAGGGGTTCTATGGACAGCTGTACACGACAACACGGACACCTGTCAGCCAAGCTGCAACTGACCCCAGAGCTAGGCTAACCCGACACTACACCGAAGACATCCCGGACGTCAGCCTGTACGAGATTAGGATGGCTCTCAAACAGTTAAAGAACAATAAGGCACCGGGTGATGACGGAATAACTGCTGAGCTTCTGAAGGCAGGTGGTACACCGGTCTTGAAAGCCCTTCAGAAACTGTTCAATTCCGTCATCCTCGAAGGTACAACGCCGCAGGCGTGGCTTAGAAGCATGGTGGTCCTCTTCTTTAAAAAGGGTGATAAAACCCTTTTGAAGAACTACAGACCCATCTCGCTTCTGAGCCATATCTACAAATTGTTTTCGAGAGTCATCACGAATCGTCTCGCGCGCAGGTTCGACGACTTCCAGCCTCCCGAACAAGCCGGTTTCCGAAAGGGCTTTAGTACCATAGACCACATCCACACGCTGCGGCAGGTTATACAGAAGACTGAGGAGTATAACCAGCCACTATGCTTAGCGTTCGTGGACTATGAGAAGGCCTTCGATTCGATTGAGACTTGGGCAGTGCTGCGGTCTCTTCAGAGGTGCCAAATCGACTACCGATATATTGAGGTGCTCAAGTGTTTGTATGAGAACGCCACCATGTCTGTCCGGCTCCAGGATCAGAACTCCAGACCAATCCAACTGCAGCGGGGTGTGAGACAGGGAGACGTTATTTCTCCGAAACTGTTCACCGCTGCAATGGAGGATGTCTTTAAGCTTCTGAACTGGGAAGGACATGGCATCAATATCAATGGCGAGTACATCTCTCACCTTCGGTTTGCCGATGATATCGTAGTCATGGCTGAGACCTTGGAGGACCTCGGCACAATGCTCGATGACCTTAACAGAGTCTCCCAACAAGTGGGTCTTAAGATGAACATGGAGAAGACAAAGGTCATGTCGAACTCCCATGTAGTACCCACTCCAATAAAAGTTGGGGACTCATCTCTCGAAGTTGTAGATCATTACGTCTACCTGGGACAAACAGTCCAATTAGGTAGATCCAACTTCGAGAAGGAGGTCAATCGTCGAATCCAACTCGGCTGGGCAGCGTTCGGGAAGCTGCGCAATATCTTTTCGTCCCAAATACCGCAGTGTCTCAAGTCAAAAGTCTTTGACCAATGTGTGTTGCCAGTGATGACTTATGGATCCGAGACGTGGTCGCTTACAATGGGCCTCATAAGAAGGCTTAAAGTCACCCAAAGAGCGATGGAGAGGGCTATGCTTGGAGTTTCCTTGCGTGATCGAATCAGAAATGATGAGATCCGTAGGCGAACCAGAGTCACCGACATAGCCCGAAGAATCGCTAAGCTTAAGTGGCAGTGGGCTGGGCACATTGCGCGTAGAACCGACGGCCGTTGGGGCAAAAAGGTTCTCGAATGGCGACCGCGCGCCGGAAGACGTAGCGTGGGCAGGCCCCCCACAAGGTGGACCGACGATCTGGTGAGGGTCGCGGGAAGCCGCTGGATGCGGGCAGCGCAGGACCGATCGTCGTGGAGATCTTTGGGGGAGGCCTTTGTCCAGCAGTGGACGTCTTTCGGCTGAAATGATGATGATGATGAACACTTCGTTTAGTTTAATAAACTAGTTCTTCTTAAATATTTCGCCCTTAATGACTCCCAGAGCAAAACCATAAATACTAGGTCTAGTAAGAAATTATTTTGTTCTATTTCCAGATATATCTATACAATACACCCACTTACGTAAAAAAGTATACCTACTTTAATAAGTAAGTAAAAACTAGAGAAAATTCGCAATAGAATAAAAGAAAATTGTTTTACAGACTAAACACTAATTAACCAACCAGTCAGTCCAATAAAAAAATTATTATAAAACAGAACTGTCTATGGTTCAGAATAACAAGAATTGTAAAAGTCCCGTGAAATCCGCGCTACCAGTTATATTCTAATAATAACCCTTCGAATTCCTCTCCACTGTGACAAAGAGTGGTCATTGTACGCCACTAGACTGTGAAAGTGGGTCCAATCGATATGAAAAAGATTTCCCCTTTTCCCTCATTTTTCCCGATTTGTCCTCTCATAATTTCCTGACAATGTCGTGACTATTATCGAGTAGTAACGCATATGGGACCGGGTAAAAAGCGTCTTAAAAAATAAAATGAACGGCACGGCCAATTATAAAGGGTCGTGAATACGATATATCGAAGCATGACAAAAGAGATATTTTAGTATATATTTTATAGCTCTACTAGGTACATTTAATTCAGAAAAATATTTACTTATGATAATAAATGTTATCTATGAAGATCGAACTCCAGCAGTGGTAATTTTTTTTAGCTGAAATCATGATAAGTAATAGGTTGTAATAGAAAGAATAAAAGACTACGATTTCTTTTCTACCGCCATAATCAGTACTAAAGTAAAAAAAAGTATATTTTTGAAAAAAGAACCACGCAGATTTTCGTCCACAATCGCCGCCGCCCTTGTTCGGCAATCTAAAATAGTCACTGGCAGGCTCACGCACGTTCGCTTTGGCTAATACTGGCTGCCTATATTTGGGCAATCGGCGACACTGCGTGCCTAATTGCTGCGAGCGCTTACACTGTTACAGGCGATCCTATTAGTGGGCGAATTAATGCACACTACCCGTGCACCCGCAGCATCACCGCGTTTGCATACATACGGGTAATAAAGATAGTGTGTGCCGATAATGTAGTAGGCAACCTACAAAAGATCCTGCTGCCTTAGTACCGCAAACCAGTGGATACCTATATTCTGGAATGGAACATACCATGTTCACAAGGTGGTCTTAAGGGTTATCGGTCATAAATAAAATTGTGATTTTTACGATGACTCAAATTATTTTAAAATACTTTAGTAATCAGTTTCAATTTCTCATAGTTTGAAAACCTATTTTAAAACGTGTCATGAACCAGAGAGGTGGAAAAAGCCATGGAAAAGCGCGCTTCGCTATAAACTCACACAAATAGTAAATGAATATAAATGTAAAAGTAAATGAACTAAAGTAATTTGTTTTGCAACCACAAACAGTGTTAACGGTATCTTGAGTCTATTAGCTCTATAGGGTATGTAATCGTGCAATTCTGATCTTGATATGCAGGTATATTAATTAATTCTGTAATATAACCTAACGCGAGCACTTGCTTTGAGGGTGCATTTGCTTTGTCAGCTCTGTCACGTTGAGACAATTGTTGTAATATTATAAGGTCGTATAAGCTGGTTTGTAGTTATGCAACCAAATATTCAACTATTGTTGGCAATTCAGCATCGTGCTTGCAAGTTTGATTATACGGAATCAGATACTCGAAGTTAGGACAATGGTGCTTGGACTAAAATGCTCCTTCATTGTATAACCGTCCATGGATTTCTGATAAGCTAGATGAAGAGTTACAATGCGAATAGTATTGACAATATTCTGGATGTTATTATGCAGGGGATATAATGATTCAGATGGGCAATGAATATTGCATTGACAAGATCCATCAAAAGCAAACAGGTTTTTCTGCTAATAGCACTAATGGTGACTCGGTACCGCATCCCGACAAGAAATACATACAACGAACGCTTTTGGTATGCTCTCGCCATTTTGAATAACAAGTGCAAGGGGTTTGCATGAAAAATATATTTTGTGTGTGTGAAAAAATCAGCTGTGTACAAGCAGGCTATGCCGCCCGAGCAACATGACGTTGGAGGTATATCTAATCTAACTACCACATAGACTATTAACTATTTGTGTCCTGTCAGTCTACATCTGGATGTTGTAGGACTAAACCTAGTAAGAATCAAATATTTTTATGGAAAAATATGAGAGAAAACGTACAAAAGATACGACCCTTTCGAGCTTCATCGATGGGTTCTTCTCCACAACAGAGCATATGCCTCCAGTTCTGATCAAACTGATATCGCATCGCTTCTTTTTTTAAACTGTACTTTTTTATTGTTGTTCAAGCCGGCACATGCGGTTGGACATTCGCACTACGTAACTCACCCCTACCGCTATAAAATATGGGCGCTCTCAAGGCAACTTGTCCAGCCGCATGTGCTGGCTAATCTACATTAATCTGAGACGATAGCTAACCTTGGTTTGAGTAAAGCCTAAAGTTAAGTGTTTTAAAACCCCAAGAATGGCCTTTTTTATGAGTTAGATCTTACCTGCATAAACAGCAGTGGAGTTATGCTCCGGGTCGTAAGGACACACGGCCTGCCCTGACTTCTCCCTCTCCATGTGGTAAGAGTCCCGTTGCACGCTGTACTCCCGACAGAAAGGCTTGAAGCTGTTGGTGCCGCAGACCAGGAGTCGACCTTGCGCCAGCGACACCAGCACACGGATGTAGTTTTGACAGCTCTCCTATGAAAGAAAGAAAATAATGTTTAACAGGTTGACTACTTTACACGCGACGCCTGTAGAGTTTCTTCGGCAAATTCTTCTCCGCAGAAGACCGCACATGTTTCTTTGCTGAACTCGCTAATAAAATGTAAAATGGATTTTACTATGTGATGTAAAATGTCCAAAAGTTAAAAATAAACGATTTTGACTTGATTTGATTTGACAGAACAAATTTAAAACTCCAAAATTATACATGTAGTATGTTGATCAAAATATAAACGCTTTGAGTCATCTTTTCTGCTTCTGGAGTAGAAGTTTCTAGTAGAGTGCTTTTTCATTTTTTTTATTGTATACCTTAGCGCATTTAAGGCCAAAAGTGAATAGGAATCTTCTAGGTAAGCAAGTTATTACGTTGAACAAATCGCCTCAAACCATCGGTTGAGTATGTGGTAAAACCCATTTTACAAAAACTCTACTCAACTCAACAATAATCTTACACATCATATTAAAAAGGTGGAATACGAATTCAATTAGAAAGATGTTATAATGCCTATGCCTAAAGACAATCAACTATATCTATTCAGCAAAATTATACCAGATATCAGAGAGTCAACCGCAACGCAAGTGGGGATGACGTATAAGCCAATAACTCCGTAAGCTACCAAGTCTACGCCATTGTTACTACATGTTCATATTCCTGTTTTAATCCCTATTATATCGGTGTTATATTATAGTATGCATGTCTTCGTCTTGGGATTAATGTCGGAAAGGTGTCAGGTTTGTCATGATAATCTACTTAGTAAATGGCTTTATATTTCATTATTATGTAATTTAACATACCCCAGGATATTGATATACGAAAAAAAAAGTTACATAAGAATACCGTAAGATCAAAATCTCATATTATATCACCCTGAAAGAGATAATGAAATGCTTGTACGATTGTAAGTATTTCAAGGTTAATTCAGTGCACATACTAATTTTCTTCTGCATATAAACAAGAAACGGATTACAAGGAAAACAATTAACGTTTTTTTTAAGATTCAACACCACGGCTTCAGAGGCATCTAGATCAGGGCCTTATTTCGTTGCAAGTCCGGTGAAGTTTGGTACGTCAAATTCGTTACACAGACGTCAGTAACAACACTAACAAACCGTATCTTGATCAAGAATATGTTTTTTTTGAGCGAAAAACTTGGTTGCGTATGGTTGTCACTTGGCAATCTGAGACGGAATTTAGGCAGTGTTCCACACTGTTGCGCCTGCACCGACTTATTGGATCGCTAAAGGCACAGCGAGCCAATGAACTGGAGAATTTCAGACGTGAAACTTACGAGAATGTGGTGTACTTCCAATATTTCACGTAAATATCTATGGAAAAGCAAGAGATACGTTTTTTTAAAACTTCAGAGTCAGTTCTGTTCAATAAGTAGTGTTTATGGGTTGACCTTTGAATTTTATACGTGCCGAAGCTTGAACTCGCGAATTTCCGAACGGAACCCAACAGCCCCACCCTCTTGGCCATCGATCGATAGCCTTAATGCGCTCGCCGCTTATATTTATAAATGGAAACACATATATTCATACATAGCTACATAATACGGTCTCCAGTCGAAATAGACAGTGTGAATTAGTTCCCTCAACTTACAATGCAGCATGCAGCCCTCGATTGGCTGGTGTTACAATAGTCGGAGTTTCAGTCTAGGATTCGGCCGATCGAACGGAACATTCCAACTAATTCTAATGGACAGCGTGTGAACACTTCGAACCTAATTCCGAGTTCGGCTGGTTTGGATTTCGATATGTGCTTATGTGATTGTTCGAAAATGCCATTTAAAGCCTAAATGCCGCATTTATCAGAATTAAAGAGACGCTTCTTTAAGGTACTTGTAATTTTTCATAGTACGGCCGTATTAACCGTTAACGTAACTGTATCCTTTTAATGCTTCATTTATCGTAGTAATTTTGTAGCACCTCATAGCAACTCGTAGCACTTTTTTTAGTTCATGTTTTGAATTTTATTTTCACTGTATTATATATCTTTTTAATAAACACGACTGAATAAACTTATTGTAGCAATTTTGTAGCATTTCGTAGTACCTACGTAGCATTTTTGAATTTTGTTATGTAGGTTTAAAGCTCACTTCAAACAAATTACTTTGAAGCTTTATTTTAAAAATCGTATTACGTAAGTCCCTGAAGCCTAGCTGTCGCGTTTAGCTAAACTAAACAGACCCGACAACTCTTTTAAGCTGGCGTAGACGGAAATCTGTTTAGGAGCGGTGCGGCCAGTCGCGGCACGTCTGACGGCTGGCTAAAGCGAGCCGGGTGCTTTGCATTGGCTGGTATACATTGAGCTCTGTACACTAAGTAGGGTGAATTATACCACTTTTCATTAATCGATGGATACTATACAAGTTGTAACTGACGGGTTAGAAAAAAACTATAAGAACGTGACTAATCGATCTGATCAACTGCTCTAAAGACGTTTTTCCCGGAAACGAGAATAAATTGAAAAGTCAAAAGTCAAAAAGTCAAAGTTTTTATTCGAAGTAAGATTTTACAAATCACTTTTCGACGTCGAGGCTCTCGTCGAGGTGAAGCTCTCGGAGTATCGTATTTTTTTGTTTTTAATTGTCGAGCAAAGTTATTTTGGGAATGTTGTTTAAGTTTTGTACTTTAGTATTTTCTTACCCACCATTTATACACGACATATAACTACCATACGAGTACTGCCTGCCTGATTAGACTTTATTCCGTGAGCGAGACAGCTGTGAGCCTCATATGCTGTCATCGGTAAATAGGCATTGCTGAGACTGCACTGCACTTATGACAGCTGAAGAGCTAATTGGATTCGGAACGCTTCCAAGCTCTATTCAAATTTTGCTAGATAAATGTATGGAGACGTTTTTAATTTAAGCAATGGAAAAAACTAACCAAACTTACAATTTTTTCTGCTAATATTATTGAAAGACGAGAAACATGTACACACAAGCTGGATAGTCCTCACAGCCAATGGGGTTAGCACAAAACATAATGAATTAGGAAATCTATTACTCAAGTACTCAAAAGTACGTGCTCTGTACTCAGTCGGAGTTCAAATAAGATTGGCCGTGCATTGTGGTCCATCCTGGACAATTGAAGCATGTATCCCCGATTGGTTGCCGCGCCGCAATCAGCCGTCTGGAGACAGGACGCCAGAGGCAACTGGGGCAACCTTCAATCCACGTGGTTTTCTTTAAGCTCCTTTTTGGATATATCTATCCTTCCTATACATACAAAGACAGGTGTTGCATTGAAGAAGTAAGAAAGTAACACTATATAGCATACACAGAAATAGGATAAAAAAAGATGTCACATATTTGAATAAAGTTGTAGTTTTCATTTATAACGAAGCAAAAAAAGGCAAGGGCCTATGATGAATTTTGTACGTTTCTATTACCTATCAATCAAAAAGTTCGCGAATAAAACCTATGCACAGTTTGTAGATTTCGAGACAAAAAAATTCATACCAACTAAGTTTTTTTTCTTTAGCATTAGTATCTTTGTCATTAACAATAATTTGTCATTAAACACTTTGTTTCGTGAAAGCGACGTCGTTTATGAAGAGCAGGGTCTCCTAACACAGGCTTTGCTTAAAAGGAGGCCCTGACCACTGTATTGTATTTTTTTTATTAAGGAATAAAAAAATATAATAAAAAAAGTTAAGGTAAAATTAACTTTTTAGACAATCTGAATTCACGCACCTAATAACCCTTCTATGGGTGTCATAAGAGGTGATCAAAAGTGGTGTAGGTAGAGTGAGCTGCGTCCTAAGAAATTTCTTTAGAAATGTGTTTGAGTGCTTAAAGAGTAGGTAACCATACTATACTTTCTTAGGTCCCAGCCAGCTCATTCACTCTACACATCCTTTGTTGGGTGGACTACTAAGTATGTGTAGTGTGTACTGTGTTAAGATCTGCCATGAATATTTTTTTAATCTCTTAATATTTTACATGTTATTAAATCCTTACTTTTTAACATGCAGTTTTACCTGGGAACAAAAGTTGAAACCTCCATAATGCTTGCCACTAACTTGCAAACTCTACAAATAACATAAGATATCTGATTCAATCAAATACAAATATTACCGTTTTATTTATGTATTACACACTTTTACCACTAATATAGGGCAAGGTTGAAATAAATGTTCTTAGATGTGTTTTCTGGGAATAATATTGTTGTTTTCACCTTTGTCGCGTGACCTACTATTTCGCTTCGCAACCCCGCTTCTTACAAAGTGAGATAAATAGAGCCATATTTCGTTACTCCTGCAAATTTACTTAATATTTTTATTTCTCGTACGAGATTAGGAGCTGGGAACGTAGACATCTAGAACTGTTAGGATTGGAACAAAAATATTCAATGCCTATTTTTAAAACACATGTATTAAAAACTTTTAAGAAAGAATAAGAATTTTGCTTCAGTAAAAAGTAATCTACGTGTTATAAATACCATACAAAATATAATTATGTTTGATGACTTATTTTTCCTTAATAATCCTAAAAGGAAAAGGTGTAAAAATATGTTATGTATGTGATAACTAGATTGACACTTTAATGAAGAGAGAACAGAAAACCTTTAAAGTCATCTTCTCATTATATTGGAATGTTATTTTCGCAAGATATTAGACCCGAACATACACACATACATACCATTATAACATTACCATAACATCATACCATTATTCAGAATTTACTTCATTTAACGACGACGTATCGTAACGTAACACACCTGAACAAAACAAATTTACAAAAACTAAAAAGATAAAATAATACAGAAAACTTGAAACAGTTTTAATCTTAGCCAGATTTTATACAAGCTGCCGTTAAAAAGCTATATTTAAAATTAAATTAGCGACATTTCTCGCGAGGTGACTATAAAAATGTTGCCATAATGACGCACTGCCATAAAATGTGGGGTAATTTAAGTTAGCGCAGTCTTAATTTACTGGCGTGTGAAATATGGCTACCTCGTTATAGGTTACGAGCTTGTTTCTGAAGTACTATTATTGTTTTAAACCTTCTACTTATTAGGTAAGCTAAATGTCAGCGTGAATGAATATCACACACGGAAATTAAAAAAATATTCAAGTAAAAAGCTCTTGAAACATGAAGGTACCCATTAAATTTTAGAATTGGTTATATACTGGTGAAATAACGAAAATAACTGAAATTGTGTTTTTAATGTACGAGAATTATAATGACTATGAAAGCAGCCGCCGCATGAAACCAGCTCACTCATTAACATGCTTCGAAACCTTATATCCAGGTTATTAAGGTCTTAAATTTAGAATCAGGCCGACTTTCACTTGATTTGCGTTTTAATTTGCCGTTATTCGGTGCAGTAAATATCTTCAGTATAAAGTATACTAGACTACAGGCCCGTGTTAAAAAAATTATGGGTCATTTGAACCACCAGATGACCTATATAGAACGATATAAGAGCATAAAATAATAAGATTCAGCATTATGCCGTCACTTGTAAGCTGTCCAACTGAGTGCAGGTGAGAATTCAAAAGTAGGTAGGTAGAGTGAGTACATTTTGGTCATATATTTTTGTACGGCATTCTTACCATCGATAGATCCATGAAAAATAATAAGAAAACGCGTAGTGCCGTAAAAAAATGGTGCGCCAAAAAGTCGGATTTTTTTTTTATTTTCCGACAATTACCAGGGTGAATTTGGTCATTTAATTTTGTACGGCATCAGTTTCATACTATTTCAATACTGCTTCTAATCCATTATTTCGCAACGCCGTACAAAAATCATGCGACAAGGGGAAAAAGCCGAGGGTTGCAACCCCCTTTCTTTCACCTGCACTCAGTTGGACAGCTTACAAGTGACGGCATAATGCTGAATCTTATTATTTTATGCTCTTATATCGTTCTACATAGGTCATCTGGTGGTTCAAATGACCCATATTTTTTTTAACACGGGCCTGTAGTCTATACAGCCACCGCAGCTTGTTCGAAATTCAATTATTCTGAGCAAGATGGCGCCAGGTAACACTGATATTGCACTCTCTCCGTTTAAAAACGCCGACTCGGCACGTAATTGGAGGAAATCGTGGAAGTTGATCCTAATTATTTTCGTTCAAAAGGAAAAGATGAAAGAAAATAAAATTTGTAACAGATCGCCGAGATTAGGTACGTTTCGTGGCGGTCTGCTACAAAAGGTCAGTCAGGCGTTATTTTGATAGAGTTTATTAAGAACCTCTGAATATTGGATACTGGCTCTTTTGCGTCTAAAATTATGAATGTGGTTGACAATGCAAAAAGAAGGAAAACAATACTTTTTATTTATATATGAAAATAAACCTCTAATTCTCCTGATCACACTATAATTATATTCTTGAGAAAGGCTATACAGATTACATTCATTTTTAAAATGTTTTCTAATACTTCGTAAAAGGTTACAAAAAAAATTAACCATGTTGCACCCCGTGCGAAGTCGGGGCGGGTCGCTAGTTATTAAACCAAATGACCGATGACTTAGAAAGCACAAAGTCGTCGTTGTAATGTCTTTGTTCAGAAGTGGTTTTGTTAATGATGATGATGGTAGAGGATATTGCTTACCTCGTCTTTCCCCTTGACGACGCACATCTTGACGTCATTCTCTGGAGAGTACCACACGAGCCTCCTCTGCTCAGTGAGGTCAGTCAGACTTAGGTTGTACACCACGTTCCTGAAACCAAAAACATGCACTCTTTACTTCATAGGTATGTTTCTCTGTATGCCACAAACGGGTTCATAAATAATGCCGTCGAAGTGGCTAAGGTCTGGGCCACAATGATGTAATTTGCAATCGACGTCGACGACACGATACAAAGAAGAAGAAGAAGAATGCTACATTACAAGGTCATACTGGCTTGAGTTGCTTGCTTATCGAGTGCATTTTGCAAACACTGGAGCACCTGAAGTCAGAATTATTGAGCCAACTAGGACTTCTGACATGGCTCGTCATAACTACTACATCTGTAAATAGTTGTCTGGACTAATGGCTTTACGTGCCTTTCGGAATACGGAATAATCTTTCCTTTCAGTTGATTTACATAAACCTAGACATAAGTAGATATTATTTATTTGACAAAACGCAATACAACATAAAAAAACAATAAAGCCAGCTCGCAGTTAGAACATACATTAAGATCAACCTGGGGGAAGACTCACAAAGTGATATTCGTTCGACGAGTGCACCACCGGTATTCGAACCCGAAACCTCCGTAACATGAGGTGAGCGACCACTGGACCACGGAGACAAGGTCAGAGAAGAACACGAGACGACCTAAGCCGTCGCTCAACGGTGTAAATAAAAAGAGTCTTAAAACTTTGTTGTTTTTCAATAACATTAGGGCTGTGAGCTCAGACTTGCAAACTTTGTCTGTAGAATAATAACTAGCCAGTTTATTTCATTTACGAATATAAATTTTCAGGCTCGACAGTTTAAGCACTGAGATGTTTAGTTTTAAATTGTTTAAATTTACTTGAGAAGTAGATGGATAGATTGGGCATTACTTATTCAATTCATTCAAATTTGCCCAGAGTTAGACTAAACTGAAATTAGAATCTGAAGAGCCTAAATTGTGCATTTCACAGCTTATTTTTGTGTAAAGCCAGCCAGCATTAAGTTTAAAGAAAAGGTTCTCAATAGAATTGCTTCTTATTCTCATATACTCGTAATTATAGCTAAAGAGGTCATCATTGATGAGAATGGCTTAATAAATTAAAAAGAAAAAAAAAAATTGTGATCAGAATAAAATTTTGTACGTAGGGCTTTTTGAAAAATCTACTGGGAGGCTCGCTATGTACTCGTAGTTCTAAAATAAATTGTTTGCGCGCTACAAGTCGAGTGACCAATTTACAGTTAGATCTCTATTTCCTCATCACCCCCTCTTTCGCCCCACTTTAGACACAACAAAGGGGGGAAGGGGGTTTATTTTATCCTGGACAGTAACCGCATAGTTAAGTGTTTGTTTGGCTTAACGGGATAAGTTGTGCCAGGTCCGTGGTGTTTGCTGTTTAGATTCTGCAGTCTTTGGGACAAAGGGACCTAGACATTGAAGTAAACTTATTGGTTGTTAGTATTTTACGGTAATTGTTGTTGTAACAATCTCGATATCGAACTGTAGTTCGATGTGGTGATTAGGTACTTTTTTTTTTCGTCTACATGAAAATACTAAGATACATTTAAATGCTTACCTAGTTTAGAAATAACTTGTTTACCCCGCATATTACTTCATAAGCAATAGCATATTTTTATTAATAGGTCGTATTATTTATAATTCGTTTTTTAAATTTTATTTTGTGTAGTAACTGTACACTGTATAGATGACATTCTACAAATTTTAAATAATAACCTATTTGGCTAGCTGTGTAATTTTATACAAACATCACATTGTTTTGAAAATTACATGTTTATTTTATTTATTTTTCGGAAAACCACCAGGAAAAAAAAACTCAACAACAGCATAACTAAAAACTTATAACTAATAATAGATTTTGACAGGTAAACTACACAATTTAATCCATTTACCGAGAAGCTGAAAAAGTAATCGCATCCTCACAAACACTAGGTAATAATTAGTGGTGCAAATCAATAGCAACTAGACAAAAGTTTCCCCATAACATGCAAACAATTTCAAATCAAAAACAAGAACTAAACGAATCAGAAAACAACACACTGAACAGCATAGTTGCTCACAGAAATTATAACCAATTCATTTTGGATTTATAAAAATATCACTAATTCAGAAAAACAATATTAAGCATGCTTTTAAAACTTATATGACTTCTGTTAAAATTCATAAACGTTCAGAAAATGAATTTCGTTCCTCTCGTAATACTTGCACGGTCAGCGATAGACAGTGGCATGTGCGCGTAATGGCTGAGGATCAAATCCAAGAGATTTATTGAAACGGAACGGAACATCCACATCTCCGAGTTATTATACGTGCTTGTTTGTGTGTGACAGAGACAGTCATAGTTTTATGATCTTCGTGTTATGTGAAATTAACTGGTCTGTTTTTCATTAAATTACGGTTATCAAAGAAAATTAAAAATATATATAAGTATAAAAAATTTAAACGATATGTTTTAAGGCTTTCAACAGTATTATTTATTATTATTATATAAAGAGGAAAGGTTAGATTGTTTTCAAAAATTCACTGTTGAAAAGCTACATGATCCCTGAGTAACATAGGCTATTATTTAATCTTTAATAATGTAACTCAAGGTGTAAAAAAATATCTAAGATATTCCTAATAATTGAATAGGCTTCGAAACTACTGAACCGATTTTTGTGAAACTTGGCACAAAGATAGAATAGACCTTGAGAAAAGACGTGAGCCACGAAAAGCTATGAAGCTAGTATATTATAATACTGCAGATATTCGAAAGAAGAAGTCAATAAAATCGCACTGGGCACACCTTAAATCAGGCTCGAGCCGAGCCCCTTGGTGGCGAACATATATGAGCTGTTGATGATTTGAAAAAACTAAAGTAGGTAGTAGTCCAAATATAACTATGTAGCCTAGCCTTACATCACAGGTGAAAACAACACCATATTCACATATTATCACGTACCATGTAATAAAGTGATGATACTCAAATAAAATCCCGAATCGGCTCCTCAGTTTGCAAGTTAAATTGTAACGAAGCGCGAGTGAAAGCGCAGGGAAAAGAGACGAATGGATTCGATCGCGATGAAATGAACGATGAATGTTGTTGAGAAACAATTGCAATAAATCTCGGAACATGTGAAGCGCAGTTTCTCAGTCGGCCCGAGTTGGGCGCCAGCCAAGTCAGCCTGTAGGAGGGAGTTTTAATTTGTTTTCGGAGAATTACTGGCCGCATTCAAGCCTGCTAAGACCTCGGTGTTGCAGGCCAGTGACGTTGTTTAAGTCGCGGTGTCACGGGACGGTGGGTGCGTTTTGTTCTGAGGAAATTGTTTGTAAAGTAGGCAGAATCTTAGCATTGTTCAGATTGCAACATAACAAGCTGAATAAATAACAGAACACTGAAAATTTGGTGTGCTATTTTAAATTGAGTAAAGTTTAAGAATAATTTAATCTAGCTGAGACGTAGGTACCGCCTATGAATAAAAGATACTACTACCAATAACTAACTACCAATTATTTTGTTTGAAGACAATTTTGTCTCCAACTCTCATCATCCAATACAGCTGCAGCGTTCTCTTGTAGAGCGTTTCCTCAACTTTTCCAATATTGAAGGCGGACGCCCGCCATGTAAAAACGGAACCAAGATGGCGGCTCAATCCATGTGAGTGCCCGAGTGCCGAGTGCCCATTTGACTGTCAAATGTTGATGACAAACATTGAGAGTTGACGCCGGGAATGTGCCGGGACGCCAGCTAGTCGGCTCCACGAGTCCTCGGATTCATTGATTTGAATAAGTGTGGTCTATGTATGTAGTTGACTTTTTTATTAACCTCAAATTACGTTCTTATATGGCAAATGTTTTTGACAGGTTTTAAGTAAGTATAATTCTTATAAAATTTCTTAAAGTTACTTATACATTTATAATATTGGGTATCACCTGCTTCGTCATATACAATACCTATGCTCGCTCCATTCTTCATAACTGCAATTTTTAGCATTATGTAGGGTAGGTCCATAAACATATTTTAAGTATGTGCTCTTATGACATTGTAATTCAAAGTTAGTGTATAAGTAAGTACCCATGTTTAGTACGTTCGGTCGATACGTCGCACGTGGCCCAATACCGTGCCGATATTATTCTAACCGTACCAAAGTTTTCCAATATCGCGTGTCGACTGCATACAAACAAATTGCATCTGTCGCCTGTGCTGCATTCGCTTGACGAGCTCAATTTGTAAAAAACCTCTCGATTCATCGCAGCTTTAGAAATTCTGATTTTTGAGTTGCAAAAGGTACAGTTTTAGCTGCCACGGCGACGTCGGATATTTTGCCCGTTTATTCTGCAGTCGAAGGGCAGAGCAGGTTTGAACTTTGCAATAGCGAGTAGCATTTTTTAAAGCGAGATTAGATGCTAAAATACCTATACTTTTTTATTCTGCCACTTTTGGACACAAACTACTGATTCAGATGATATTATGAAATTCATCAACTTTTCACTTCGCACATAGGTAAAATCAGGAAACTAAGATTGAAATAATCATAGAAACTTGGATTACATGACGGCCTTGTAGCCTAGTTGGTAGTGCGTCTGCCTTCGAAGCGCAGAGTCGCGGGTTCGAATCCCGCCCAGGGCAAACATTCGTGTGATGAGCACTTGCGTTTGCCTTGTGTCTGGATGTTGTATATTTATACTATATGTATGTACATCTAAGCTGTCTGACACCCATAGTACAGTGTGTGAGATGTCCCACATATTGTTATTATTATAATGTAAAGTCAAAATCTGGGGCGAAGCTGCGGAGCCGACTGCTAGTGTTATACAAAATAATTTTCCCATTTTCTTTTTCAAAATTGCTCATAGATTTTTGTTAAAATTCTTAATAATTATTTTTGTTATATTATCTCTAGCTTGCTTACTTTTTCCTCCCTTTTCGCCAGCATAATAATATGTAAAAAGAGCCCTAACTCCGGAAGCAATTGCAATTCTTCTTTGTAGCGTCATACTGATTACAAATAAAAACATGAGTTCGTACCGAGGGGACGTTTTTGTCTTGCAGGAGATAAAGTCAGTTTGCCGAACCAGGATCTGCCAATAATTTATTCTTTCGACGACAATGCTAGCTCCCCTTGTGTTTTACTGCACCCAGTTAAGAGACGTTTTATGGACCCTTGGTAATCCCTAGCGTCTTCCAGACCCACATATTCCACTTTGAACGTAGTGACAAGGAAAATAAAATCGCAAATGTCTTTGAGAGGATTGAATCATTTGTTTGTCACTTCCTGTAAATATTGTTAAGATTATGTCGGGTATCACATCATCAAATTATCTTATTTGCGGTTTTTGTTCCCTACGAGTTTTAAATTTATTAATTAGATTGAAATATCAGTTGTGTCAAGCGCAAGTAGGTATAAGATAATGTAGTAAGATAACCTGATATTATTTTTATATAAGTACTTTCAAGATCTTCTTCTTAAAATTATAACTCTTATTGGTTGATGAGATTTCTTCAAATAGTGTAAAATTAACATCGATTTAGGATAAGTAATTTTATCGAACTAAATAAAAATATAAGCATGGAATTTTCCGAAAATTAGGCTGAAAATGGGATATCTGGCGTACATAGATCACTTAACGAATCATAACGACGCAACGACACAAGTTGACGCAGAGAGAGCCATCATCATAACCCATGTTAATGACATTCTCCCTGAAAAGGCATCGGCTGAATGCAAATGCGGTATCTCTCCCGCTCGCATACGCAAAAACAGACAGTTGGACTGAACCAATAATATTGTTTAATATGTAAATCTCGATTTAAAAGCGCCACCGTGTTTGATATTTTCATTTCGTTTCGATCATTGGCCGCGCGACATGTTTATTGATGAGTGCGACTTTGATTGGCAGCTGCGACGGGCCCGATAAAATTAATTCGCTCCCTTGTACGCTCATTAACTTAGGCATTTCATTAACAGACTGTTGATCACAGTGTTCGATTGATGACTTGCGTTGTGCCTATAGTGAAATCAAACGATCTCAGAATAGTGCAAGATGGGAAAATAAAAATAAAAAGGATACTCTGCTCATAGAAATTGAATTTACAAAAAGCGGCCAAGTGCGAGTAGGACTCGCCCATGAAGGGTTCCGTAACAGTTACGATTTATGACGTATTAAAAACTACCTACTAGATCTCGTTCAAACCAATTTTTGGTGGAAGATTGCATGGTAATGTAAATCACATATTTTTTTAGTTTTATCATTCTCTTATTTTAGAAGTTACAGTGACACACATTTTGCCACTTTGGAACTGTACCTCGCGCAAACTATTCAGTTTAGAAAAAAATGATACTCTTATTAGAAACCTCAATATCATTTTTGAAGACCTATCCATAGATACCCCACACGTATATATTTGATGAAAATTTTTTTTAAGTTTCAGTTCTAAGTATGGGGAACCCCCATAATTTGTTGTTTTTTTTTCTACTTTTGTGTGAAAATCTTTATGTGGTTCATAGAATACATCTACATACCAAGTTTCTAGCTCTTATAGTTTCGGAAAAAAGTGGCTGTGACATACGGACGGACAAACAGACAGACGTGACGAATCCATAATCCGAATCCATACGGGTTCCGTTTTTTGCCATTTGACTACGGAACCCTAAAAAAAACTAATATCATACATACTTACATATAGTCACGCTGCCGCCTCCTTTTCGAAGGGGTAGGCAGAGACATACATAATATTTTTAAATATGCTTCTACTATTCTGATGGACCAGTTTAAATGAAATTTGATTGTAAGATAAATTAGGTATTGAATAGGTTATTTTAGATCGCAAGAAACATATTTCCACGGGGGTTTTATTTTCTTAGAAAACAAATCTTGATCTATGTTGGTAAACAAGGTTATTCAGACAAGGATGAAAAGCCATAGTAAAAATACAAAATCAACACTAAACTTGCGGAACACGAAAATAATTGCACCCGGCGGTCATCAATCAGTCAGATGGACGACTCGGATTGGACGTTGCCCGCGCAAAAACCCGTTGCGTGCGAACAATAGATGGCGCTGTCATCAAACCCAAGATGGCCGCCGGCTTTTGGCGGGACGCATCGGAGCGCGTAATTGACAAAGGATACAGTCTTTGTGTTGTTCCTTGGCCCTGACCGGCTGTCCGACAAAATGTTACCCGGTAATATTATTTTAGGATTATGACGTGGAAGATTGTAAAGGTACCTAATGATCCTATATAGTACCTAACCTAACTAAATGTTGAATAATTTCAGTTCAAAATACGTATATCCTCAAATGCGTCTTCTAAACATCTTAACAACGACCAACCCTGCGCGGCCAGCATCTAGAAGCTTTAAACGGTTGAGTTGAAATTGAGACGGCACGCACGCACGCACATATTGTGATATTTTTAAAAGTCAAATAATTTAGAGTCGTGCCCATCCGTATAAAATCAATCAAGGCTCAGTCTATCCTACTATAGTGCCATCAAGGATATATGCATCAGTCCTTGAGTTCCGTCCAATTATTCGCAGGTCACCGGGTGAAGTGGAACTGATCTTGAATTTCCCGATACACCAGCTCAGCCACTTTGATGTCGCTCATCTATTTGCACCTTTGACGCTTTGTGAGTAATTCCAGGAAAGCCTGGGGAATTTGTAGATCCTTTCGTAGTGGAACATGTGGTACATTCCACTTTAGAAAACTTCATGAGAACACCTGAACGCACGTGTGAAGAAATTTGTAAGGCTGTGTATGAAGTTGACCAATCCGCATTGGGCCATCATGGTCGACTTAGGTCTGTTTACCCTGATTCCTGAGTGGACTGGAGCCTCTCGGTGGGATCATATTATATGTATGAGTCGCTAACGTGTATGAAATGTGTGGTGATGAACTACAAATAAAAGTATTATTTCAATATAATCACGAAGTAAAAATATTATGGGTTCTATACAAATACAGAAAAGGGTGACAATTGTATAAAATAACTAAATCTTTGATTCATTACACTCTACTCTACCTTTTAGTTACAGTATCCATTATACAATTGGATGTAGATAACATAATTTGCGTAATGTGCTGGCTTATTCATTACCGATATTCTCCAGGGATCATTACCGTAATCAGCGTGGAAGCAGTGATAATACCATTACTAATATTACTTTATTGTGCTATGACAGGATGATTGCACCATACTTGGTTGCCCCACAAAAACCTCATAAAATATGAGAAAAACAGGGTTCGGGCAGCAAATTGGCTTCCTACATGGTCGCCAAATTACAGGCGGGGGCGGCCATCGGCGGCAGACATGCATTATTCCCATGCAGCGGGAACGGACCGCATTTACAAGGTAATGGCACATAAAGAATTCTTATTGAAACTGGGAATACCTTGTATTAAACCTTGCAAATAAAATGTGTGCATCTGGATTGAGAGCCCATTTTTTAAAAGTTTACAAAACGATTTGAGATTTATAGGGGATTTAATAAAGAATAGTAAAAACATGAAGCACAGGGTCACGAATTTCTTAAACATAAATTGGAACTGTGGTGATTAAATAGCTTGGGCTCTCAATCCAGATGCTCGGCTAAAATGGCATATTTCAAATCTCAAAAAGTACTACCTCTGGGTTTATAATTTTTATTTCAGCATTTAGTTAAGAATTTCTAAAATATGTATATAAATTCTTAAATTTGTATAATATGATTTACATATTAATATTACGATTTATCTTGGGCCCTCAATCCAGATATGTCTGGATTGAGGGCCCAATATTTGACTTGCAAAACATTAATTTATATAAAGAAATACATAAATATGACTTCAATATGTTATATTTAGACACCTATGTGAATTCCTAAAAGATAAATAATGACACAAAAGTTAATTGTTTAAAAGGAAATGACGATCGAAAATAATCGAAATTTACCAAAACGTCTGAATTGAGAGCCCAATATTTTCGGCTTTATCGACTAGGCTCACCCTCATAGATCACCAGTAATTAGAATACGTTCTTTTAGAAAATTTAAACTAAAAGATTATAAATAATCCGTTCTTCTAAATTGCATACTTTAAGAGAAAACCGGTTTTCAATTTTTTATATGAGAAAAAATTGTAGGGTGGATATGATTTTGTTACTTTTTCGGACAGAAAGTCTTACCTTTGCAGATAATAGCATTATTTATTTTCATAAATTAAACACGGTTGGTAACATAAAAAAACTATATATTCCACAGAAAGGGACAGTAAAAATACACATATAATACAAACTTAAGAAATAGTTTCGTTCAGAGAAGCAAGTAAAAGATATTGTTATTTTCAGTTTTGACTACACCCCAGATATTAATGGCTTGGGTTTTTTTATGCTTATAACTTTTTTAAATATAACTTACTTTTATTATAGACTAGCGACCCGCCCCGGCTCCGCACGGGAAAATGGTTATTGTGGGTTATTCTTAAGTATATTATGCATGTATTATACATATAAACCTTCCTCTTGAATCACTCTATTAAAAAACCGCATCAAAATCCGTTGCGTAGTTTTAAAGATTTAAGCATACATAGGGACATAGGGACGGAGAAAGCGACTTTGTTTTATACTATGTAGTGATAATTACTTTATTTACATTTTACTTGTCTGACGAGTTAGGGTTAGGGACGATGACAAATCCACGAAACTGACCAATTAGAATCCGATTCACAGATAGGTACTTAATTGAATCAAAGATCATTAAAATCCATGCAGCCGTTCCCGAGTTACAAAATATTGTAAATAACACGACTTTGTTTTGTATGTACCTACAGATTACCTACAATTTTATCAAGATTGACTGTAATGGCCTTTTTTCTTTACATCGGGTGCGTAGGAAAAACAGATGACTTGAAATGATATTCGTTAAATGAAAATAGGCAATATTAATGTGATCTAGGTACTATGGAAAATGTCCCTGGATAATAACACAACCAGGAACTCTTCCAAACTATTTATTTTCTCTTCATAAAATCGGGATCTCGTCCACCTTCGACCCACAGAGTAATTGTTATGACAAATCATCTTTTTTTAAAATGCGAGACAATTCCTAAATTAAAATCCAATCGTTTTTCTAGAAAAGCGGCATAAGCGCCAGTTACATTTAAAAGGAGTTTGCAAACGCACTGATGCAAACTCCACAGTACCTACTTACTTACGTTGACAACAAATCGCTGCACATAAATCACAATTGCTTATGACAGATCGAGCAACAAATATTTACTTAGTCGTTTAAAAAATACCTTGTATGAGAGTACATACTTCAGTGGCTGCCCATCCGCCACCGAAGGAACTGTCACATACTTTTTCTTCTATATTCTGTTCTCTTCAACCCCAATTCTCCTTCTTATCTCAAAGATATTTTCATTTTTCGCTCAGTGCCGTAATCTTCGTTCGTGTAAAAGACTGTTACTTAACATGCCCCTTCATTCTACAAAATTTTACTCCATGCAACTCATGTTTATGGAATGATCTTCCTGAGTCGGCCAGGCGAGCCCCTTCACCCGAGTTCTTTAAAATGCGCGTTATAGCGCACTATTCATAGCTATTTGTGTAAAGTATTATTATTTTTTAAGTATTTTATTTAATGTTGGTTAAGTTGAATTTTAGTTTATTTCAAAACCTACTCTATATAAAACACCAAACCAACCCGCATAACGTTTACCTACGCTATTTTCATACCCAAAAGTTTCCTGGTAGAAATTGCTACCTCAGCAATAAGGCCGCCTTTTGACTCTTCTGTTTTGTTCTGTTTTTCTGTATATGTGTTGTGTTTCTGTTTGGTGTCAATAAAGTATATTTTCGTATTATATTGTACATACGGATTAGTCTCCAAAAAGCACGAAATCATATCCACCCTACAATTTTTTCTCATATAAAAAATTGAAAACCGGTTTTCTCTTAAAGTATGCAATTTAGAAGAACGGATTATTTATAATCTTTTAGTTTAAATTTTCTAAAAGAACGTATTCTAATTACTGGTGATCTATGAGGGTGAGCCTAGTCGATAAAGCCGAAAATATTGGGCTCTCAGTTCAGACGTTTTGGTAAATTTCGATTATTTTCGATCGTCATTTCCTTTTAAACAATTAACTTTTGTGTCATTATTTATCTTTTAGGAATTCACATAGGTGTCTAAATATAACATATTGAAGTCATATTTATGTATTTCTTTATATAAATTAATGTTTTGCAAGTCAAATATTGGGCCCTCAATCCAGACATATCTGGATTGAGGGCCCAAGATAAATCGTAATATTAATATGTAAATCATATTATACAAATTTAAGAATTTATATACATATTTTAGAAATTCTTAACTAAATGCTGAAATAAAAATTATAAACCCAGAGGTAGTACTTTTTGAGATTTGAAATATGCCATTTTAGCCGAGCATCTGGATTGAGAGCCCAAGCTATTTAATCACCACAGTTCCAATTTATGTTTAAGAAATTCGTGACCCTGTGCTTCATGTTTTTACTATTCTTTATTAAATCCCCTATAAATCTCAAATCGTTTTGTAAACTTTTAAAAAATGGGCCCTCAATCCAGACGCACACAAATAAAATATGTTGTGAATCGGCGTTGTTCCTACATATTTTATTTTGTGCTGCTAGAGTTATTGTCTGGGAACAGTATTTTTTGTATAAGACACGGAAACTTCTGAGCATGCACTTGTTAAATATCGCTAAAGAAAATATGACATCAATTTAAAAAAAAAGCAATCCCCGCCTAAAACCGTTACTTGATCCTTTCAACAACTAGAAAAGAGCTGATAATTTTCAAATGGCTGAAGATATTTTCTTTGATCATAGCTAAGAACACTCTCGATTTTGACACCTTGCAAACAAAAAAAAACTAGATCAAATCGGCGCATTCGTTTAGAAGCTACGATACGATGCCAGAGACAGACAGACACTCACGTCAAATTTATAACACCCCTATTTTACGTCGGGGGTTAAAAAACTTTTACTATAAAGGACAAAAATGATTAAGATGTAATAAGAATCTGAATCTGGGAATCAAATATACGAATTCTCATATTATTATTAATTTATAATGTCAAGATAATTTTAGCACTCAGCCACACTCAGCTTTATATTCCACACTAACATCAAACAGTTGCTATGGCACTGTATTTTATAGCCCCCTTTGTCCCCCCCTCTATGCTCATGTACTAGGACAGTAGATCGCTAGGGGGTTACAGTGGCAACTCCTGAAAAGTTCTCTGATTAAAACCGCCACTAGTTTGTACCGAATAATTACCAGCTAGTGGAACTAATGCGACGGAATTTCGACCAACTCTTATACATAGCGACCGCTATGGGACTTTTATGTCCTCCTGGTATATTTTACAGTGGTTGCTAAAACTTTACACAATTATTGGCCTTACGAATTCTAAAAGAGATGATTGGCCTGACAATATGTTCGAATCAAAACAAGAAAGTGCTATTAAAACTTCGAGAATCGCCTATTACGAAGTCTATTGTAGGAGTAATATCAATTCAAATTATTCTTGGAGCTAACTGAGCTACCCAAACTTTGTTCTGTTAAATCTCAAAAACATTATGTACGTAAGTCACACCGGCTATTCTTGGCTTTATAATTGAGAAAGTTTATACCATAATTTCTTTATGAAATTTTCGTGCCAAATATCTTAATTAAGGGTGAGAGGAGTTTTGCAATTATGTCGAAGCTCAGGTATGCCGCAAGTTTAATGGATCGCCACAACTTCACTCATTATTACAAGGAATCGTGCTGGTACAGCGACTTGTAAACAATACACAATACCTCTGACAAGTTGCAAAACGATATTTATATTCATACATTACAATACACCTATTAATACTTTATAGAATTGGCCGAAGTCCAGCATTGATCCTTGTAGATTCGAGGTATACAAATGATGTCACGAAAAAAACATTCGATAGTTTCTTATCATAAAACTGATGATCTAAAAGATAAGCTGTGTCTTAGATACCTATGTATGTAAATCTACTTCGGAAAATAGCCCGATCTGATTCTCTTTGCGCGTGTCATACAAGACAAGCAACGATTAAAAGTACAATAGCCAGCAGATGCGGCTGGGTATCATGATTTTGAGAGCGTAGAGAGAAAGAAGAATTTCGTAATGCGATTATCCAATGCATGTGTTGAGTATTGTACCTACGTTGTCCAAGGAGGCAGCAACGTTCAGCACATTTATTTAATGAATTGAACCTTATTGGCTGTTATTAGTTGCTAAAATATGAGTCTTAAACTAAAGTGAATAGTTACAATGAAAGAATAAAGAAGATTGCTTTTATGCTTTAAACTCACACGTAATGAAAATTTGAACGAGTTCCCATTTTCGATTACTGACCAATTTAATGACACATTTTCTTTGTAAAATGAGAATTCATATGAGATTTTATCTTTCGCCACAATATTATCTGTTCAGTGTGCAAGGACCAGTCATGAAAGACCCGTGAAAAGCTTCCGACGTCCTCCATTCCTGTGAGAATACGGGAGGAAGTTATGTTGGTGCCCGCATACGGAATACGAATTCTTAACATTTTAATTAAAAGCGTTCAAAATGCCGACCGCACTGGGCTCCTATTGTTGTCCCGTTCTGACGGGTTGGTGATTTATAGTGCGTGAATGAGAAGGGTTGTAGCTGTTGTTAAATGAATATGCAAAATTAAAACTGTCATTTTTGTGGTACGCTTAAAGGGAAGGAATGTCTATTGTATTCCGTGCTAGCATCTTTTGTTTTTAAATTGCCGCCAATTTTCAAGTTGAAGTCACGTGAAGTGGCTGGTTTGATTTCATTATGTGATATGTGCTTTATATGTGTTTGTTGGGTAGGAACACGACTTTCATATGCAACCGGGTGGAAAGAATTGCAGGGAAACATAAGAGAAGAAAATTATAATGGACAATATTGCCGTCACATTCCCATGAGTTAGTGCCGCCTGCACTGCGGCTCTTCATGTGATTTATATGACTGCTAGAGATAGTAAGACTTATTAACTTGACGCGTTTTAAGCCCGATACAAAGTTGTGAACGTGTGAGCTATGATTTTAAACTTTCGCGGCCACAATCATATGAGTTATTATGAGATATTCTATTTAGTATACCGTGATTGTTTGTCCCGATATTTCTTCGATACTGTTGCAAGCACTATGTTCACTCCAGTCCGGTGAAGCTTGATTTGTCATACCTTTTTGACACAAGCATACGTCAATTCAAAAAAAAAAAAAAAAAAACACTATGTTCACGGGTATACAGAAGAGAAATTGCATGTGGGCTTGTAGCCGCGCCCCACATACTACGTCATTAGAAGAGCGATCAATTAGAAGCCGAGGCCTGAAACGCGCTATCAGAGTTTTCGCAAGACATTGAACAAATACCTACAAGTTCCAACCAAGTACAGTCGAACCGCGGTCCCCGGGCTCACCACCATGTCCGGCGGAAGATCTTCCTTTTGCCTCCACCGGCTTATAGGCTGACATAATATCAGTCGGAGCCACCACACAAAGTTGGGAGTGTCGGCGTAGTAGCAAATATCATTGCTTCCATTCGGGAGACAGAACTTCGATCCCCACGACGAGCTAGTATGAATATATTTTTTTAATTTATTTTTTATTTCAACGCTCTTCAAAGACAATAATATAATAGGCCGGGAGATGCTGACAGAAATTTTTAGGTCATTTGTTACAGTATGGCGGTTTTACAGGGGTCTTAGTACGTAATGACGAAAAGATTAATGATGGTCATAGCGCTGGTACTGGCGGCCCAATCACGTGGGCGTTATGGGAACTTGTCGGATAATTTACGGAAGTCAGATGATTTGTTACACAAAAATTTTAGTATTTTCCGATAGCCCGTAAAAAATAACTAGACGGTAGTGTCATGCCATACTTTTCCGGTGCGGCTTACAGGCCGCCATACCGACGCGAATGCGTTAATAAAAAATTAAAAATTCAACCATTTGTTACAGGCTAATTTTTGCACAGTTGATCATCGTCGTGCAGCCATTTACGAAAATCACCATGCCATACTTTTCGGACGGTTCCAAATGGTCGCCATACCGCCGAAAATCTGCATATTTTTTTTATTTCGCCTTACGATTTGTACCACCTTCAAATTTTTTTTCAACAGCTCCTGAATGATGATAAATAGAAGTGTGATAATGCCATACCTGTGGGAGGCGGCGAATGAGTATAATTTTGTTTTTAAATGTAAGATTTTGTTCGTATTTTGAACGATTTGTAACAGTTTGTTGCCCCTTTTTCCCTCTAGTAGAAGTATGGCAAATATAATAATGGTCACATTACATCATATATTTTCCAAAAATCCAAATGCCATACTCGTACAAATCGTCAAATTTGATTGTAACCATGGGGCGGACGACTGTGTGACTGAAGCCAAGACGCAAAAAATAAATTTAAAAAATTGACGTTTTGTACGAGTATGGCATTTGGATTTTTGGAAAATATATGATGTAATGTGACCATTATTATATTTGCCATACTTCTAATAGAGGGAAAAAGGGGCAACACACTGTTACAAATCGTTCAAAATACGAACAAAATCTTACATTTAAAAACAAAATTATACTCATTCGCCGCCTCCCACAGGTATGGCATTATCACACTTCTATTTATCATCATTCAGGAGCTGTTGAAAAAAAATTTGAAGGTGGTACAAATCGTAAGGCGAAATAAAAAAAATATGCAGATTTTCGGCGGTATGGCGACCATTTGGAACCGTCAGAAAAGTATGGCATGGTGATTTTCGTAAATGGCTGCACGACGATGATCAACTGTGCAAAAATTAGCCTGTAACAAATGGATGAATTTTTAATTTTTTATTAACGCATTCGCGTCGGTATGGCGGCCTGTAAGCCGCACCGGAAAAGTATGGCATGACACTACCGTCTAGTTATTTTTTACGGGCTATCGGAAAATACTAAAATTTTTGTGTAACAAATCATCTGACTTCCGTAAATTATCCGACAAGTTCCCATAACGCCCACGTGATTGGGCCGCCAGTACCAGCGCTATGACCATCATTAATCTTTTCGTCATTACGTACTAAGACCCCTGTAAAACCGCCATACTGTAACAAATGACCTAAAAATTTCTGTCAGCATCTCCCGGCCTATAAGGAAACCTGCACTAAATACAGGCGAAAAAAATTCATAGGTTCCATGAACTTATTTAACTTGCACAGATCTGCACAAGGAATTTGGTAAGCACACAACAACAAATATTATAACGATGAAAACTATTATATCGCTCAAAAGCTATATTTTAATTCGAAATCTTTATTTTTATGCTACCAAATAGAACTCAGACGAATAGAAAGAACGAAACGAAAAGAAGACGAAAAATAGAACTCTGATAAGTATAAATTAGAAAGATAAGAACTTATAAAAATTGAAATGGAAAATTTTAAGTAACAGATTAAACAAAATTCATAGAACAGATTTCAACTTAATTAAAGTTAAAGAACTCTATTTATTATAACAACAATAACGTTTCTGAAACCGTATTAAAGTTGGAATCTTTTATCACAATGTTTTTGATTCAGTTAATGAAAAGTGAAAACCTAAACTAAACCTTAATTAAAATTTCAAAGTACGAAACGCTACCATCAGATGAAGTTAATCAAGTTGTAAAAAATGAATATTAAAATAAGAATATTAGGTTATACTTTTTTTGTTAACATTTCTTAAGGTGGTTTTTAAGTACTTAATCCTAAGTCCGATTTATATGCCATAACTGTTTTTTTTAACTACATTATTTCTAAAAGTCAAAGAAAGACAAAACGATAAAAATAAGCACTCAGAAATATAGCCGGTTTTGAGTGCTTATTTTATATCGTTAGAAGCAGGAAAATCATAAAATAAATATACCTATCTTTTTATCAGATACGGTTGTTGATATCTTATTTATTTAATACATTACTACCAAAATCCTTCTCCTACGAAATAAGTATGTAGTAATCGTGAGCTTCTCTCTTGTTTACTGAAACTCGGGTACATTCGCGGCCTTCGCGAACTTTACTCGCAGCCTAAACAAATACCGAGTCAGTTTACTGTATTGTACGGATTCGGAACGTGTGGGCACGCACCTTTGAGAGAGCTGGCTGCTTTATTTGGATACCTGCTTTAGGATGTTTACAAAACAAGTGGCCTGCATGTAACGGTCTTGATGGTTCGATGGTTACGTCGTCGTAGCGCTTTCGTAGCGCGGACCTACGAGATGCTACGTCGTAGCAAATATGTTACGTTTACGTACAGTAAGCTTTGGTTGAAACTAGTGGACAATTGAGTATAATTAATAAAGGCCAAGAAAAATAAGTAAAGGATTTTGCTTGGCTCCATAATTTAATTGGTAGTACGCCTGTTTCTGCTGCACAGGATTGCAGGATCGAGTCTCCTCTAATTCATTTGAAATCAGTTTTTAGAAACTTACTACTTCTCGGCCTATATTGGCCGCAAGCAGACGACCGTGTATAGAATGTCGCATCATATTTCAACAATCTTTTATTCATCCTTTCGAATTGAAAAACGATTTAAGCATTTCTTTAACATCCCATATATGTCTCCACCGAGCGGCTTAGGGTGAATGGACCTTAGTTGACCACGCTGCCACAGTGCGAGTAGTTAGTCAACTTCTCACACAATCAGATAGGTGAAAATACTGCGCTTCGCACACAACCTCGGCCATCAGTTCTATGCGCAATGTGCACTGTCCACTGAAGCTTGTCCTATTTGTATAGAAGAAAGTTCTATAATAGCTATCCTCAAGATGGTGGCTCGCTGCCTCCCGGTATAAATTAGATAATTCGCGCCTCCCCGAGCGCGATAAGTGACTGACGTGTTTATCGTTTATTGACTCACCCTGTTACCAAACACGATATAGATATACCTCTCCGTGGGATATCTCGATACCAATAACTCTTTTGTTGAAAAAAAAAAAAAAGGTTCTTAGCAACGCTAATTAAGAAAACGTTTTAAAAAAGCAATACCTAACATACTTAATAGTATCCAACATAGTCTACATAGGACAAGATTTTACTAATCTAATTGAATGAGTCTATGTTGTACTTAAACAAATAATAATAATTCTTATACATTGTTTTTCTGTAATGTACTTAATTAAGCCGATCAATATTTCGTGAAATCTCTCAAGCAGCGAATAAAACCTTAACGTTGATAGATTGAACACATTGGTAGATTTTAAAATGCTCAAGTGTGATTTTATTCAATAAACTAACTAATAAAGAAGGTATTTCGCTCAAAACCGAAAAAATACAGTCGGATTCTCGCCTTCAAAACATAGCAAGATATTTGTCTCATGCGTGCTCATTTGTCTTCAAATAAAAAAATCGTTATACCAGTTACATAAGATGATATTTCTTTTGGCGTGCTAAGAATCAAAGAACAAATACATTAAAAAAAACTAATTATCTTGATAGCATTCTTTACGGTCGTGGTTTCGCTAGACGTAGAACTCGCCCTTAGGGACTCGATACTCGCCAGGGCTGGCTCCAGCATTGTCTTTGAAGGGGCTTAATTTAATACGGTAGAGTTAATGGTACGTTTTAACCAGGTAAACACTTAATACATGTTTTAGCAACAGTTCGAAACTATTTCAAACTAGTTTGTTTCAAATAGTTTCTTAATTTTTCTTTTTAAGTAATGTTCACAAACCTTTATAATTGTTAGGTGTATAATAAAAAAACTGTATAATAATTTTATAAACTAAATTGTACACATTATTTTTATTCTAAATATTTTATATTGTATCTGAAATATTTGCAGCTAGAAACTTTTTACCATTTAATTTTCTGCGAACAACATTATATTGTAACATATTTTATGTTATTTGCTAAATAATTTAATGAGTACAAAATGATATTCACGTTGAGGTTTTCACAAAAGAATACAAGTCCGGTGAAGCTTGATTGATCGTACCTTTTCGACACAAGCATAGGTTAATTAAAAAAAAAAAAACACAAAAGAACCCAGACTCTTTTGGTGGGGTTTGAACTTTTTAGCTGCCCCCTAGATCCGGCACTGGTTCTCGCCGATAGCGACTTGGCAACCAAATGACGAATGCTCTGCTAATCCCCTGATAATTTTGTTGCTATTTCCAATTCTGTCATTCCCCCCGAAACGAATAGCTTTGGATTCCCAAAGATTTCTGTCTGATTTCTTTTGATTTGATTTCAAATCTAGTTATTTACTTTCGCAATTTTTATTTTCTTATAATTACTTCGGAGGATTTGTCATGGGGTTTCTAGGCAACCGTTGTTGTCTGTGTCTGAAGTTCTAGATGAATATAAATTATTAATGCATAGATCATCTTACATGGAAATACCTTAAATCTAATTTAAAAAAACATCTCATTACAATATGCTTATTGTTGAATTGTGCTTTCCATTAATTGATTATATAAGTAAAAAAATAATTGCGAAAGTAAATAACTGGATTTGAAATTATACTCTTTCCGAGACTGTTTTGTAATTCAAGTAAAGCATTCTATTCCATTTTCAGGTCTGTAATACACGCGTAGTTAGTTGATTGTCGGTTTCATTGTTCGGCTTTCATACTCAACTGCTGAACGGATTTTTATGAAATTCGGCCCAGTAAATATAACTGATACAAGAATGAAAAACATGAAAAAAAGAAACGGATAAGTGACATGTATTATAAAACTTTTGTTTACATTTTATGATCTCTTCATTTATTCTTAAAATGATAATAAATTATGGTTAAGTTCTCTTGTTCTTATATTCAAAGCACATAATATTATTCTGCAAGATATTTCATTATGGTCTTAACATAATTTAGACGATTGCCGATGGTGATCCCCTTGGCGATTCATCAACATAATAATAATGTACTGAATCTCGTAAAAACCGAAAAGAAACACGACATAAGAATCTCCCCAATCCAGTATTCTAATAAAAAGTAACTCGATTGCATCGCGCACCCATATATATAAAATATGCGTAGGGGCAAGTAGGGGCGCGCTTATATTGTTGAGAAAATATACGTAGCTTATTTAACTTTTTATCCTTTTGTAACTTCTTCTTCTTCTTCTGTGTAAGCTTAGGACAAAAATAGTTAAACTAAAAAATAACGTTTTAGGTAAAATATCCAATCACTGCTAAATCAATTAAACGAGGTCATACAATCATACTTGTGGTGGCAATTTACAGTTCTTTATTTTTATGTCTACCTAAGTATTTTAGGATATTTTAGAATTGCATGACAAGAATTAATTTACAGATCTTTAAAACGAGCGAAATATACCCCGTTTTTTCTATCATAAAAATACGGTAAATATTTTCCACAGCTACAAGCAAACCTTGTGCACACAGCCTAACTCGACAGGAGCAATGGAATTAGTATCTATTGTGCAAACAAAGCGAGGGAAACCCCCTCCAATTAGAATTAGCAAGTAAGTAGGGAGGGAACAACTTAAAACAGCCAACCCCATGACTCAAGTTCGTCTCAGAAAACGCATGTTTATTTGCTTATGAAAATTAATTTATTGTAAAGATGAATTGTAAATAAAATTATGAAACAGATGTTAGTGTAATCAAGCTTTTACATCAAAGCTGAGTTCGTAGTATTGATTTCTACATTGATTAATATTAGGAAATTAGAATCTAAAGGTGCTCTGGAGAGGCCCAACGGTGGGCGAAAGAATGCTGTGGAAGAAGAGAAAATCTAACGTAAAGGCTAGAACTATCTATAGTACTACAAAATTTTGTAGCTGATGTGACAAAAAAATATCTATTGTACACTATAAAGCGTTCGCGAAATCCATAAGAAATCTATCTTAGGTGTTAATAGGAAATAATTATCTTATTCTGGTTATTATGGGTAAAATCTATGAAATTATGGGATATTTTCTCATTTTCGAAATCAAATTACATACTACGAATATTTATTACTGTTAAAGGTCGGGTCAGGAGTACTCTAAACCGACGAGCATGCATGAGGCGATTAATGAATGTGGATGAAGCGAAAGAAGTGTGTCTGGATCGTAGCAAGGGAAGGAAGTGGTCTCTGCCTACCCCTCCGGGAAAGAGGCGTGATTGTATGTATGTATGTTTTACTATTTCTACAGCTTAAGTACTACGAAATTTTCAACAACAATAACTACCGTTTTAAATTATAAAAAGTTTGGTTCCAAAGAGAGTTTCCCAAAAAATTAATGGGAAATCAATTGGAAACGTTGGTACCTACATTTCCCAGTCAAAGCCAAACAATAAACCACTCAAACAGTTTTGTTCAAACATGATAGGCACTTTTACATACAAAGCAATGTTTGTCTATTCTATACAAAGGAAAATACCTACAGTTCAAATCGCGCTTTGTTCCGACGTAAACTGTTTTTGTAAAAAAGTAACAGAACAAAAAACACTTTTTTTATTTTTTTATTTGTTCAATACGTGGTAGAAATCCAAGTAATATTGATATTCCATAAGTGTGATGTAGAAAAAGATAGATAGTAGATACTTATGTTACTTCTTATAACTGCGAATTCGCATCGCAGCTCAACTGTCTGCGAGCTCGAATATATAGCAAGAACTTCCGATCTGACGCATCGCATTGCAATTTTGTGTGTGAGCCTTTAAGGGCTTAGGATAATTATTTTTTTGTGTTCGTTATTATCAGGACCCAAGTATGTCCTCATCATCATATAAGCCCGTAGCAGTCCACTGCTGGACATAGGCCTCCCCAAGTGTGCGCCACAATACACGATCCTCCGCTGCTTTCATCCAGCCACCGCCAGCCACCTTTTTCACCCAGGTATTTTAACCTTAAAAATAATAATGCGGGTAAAGTCGCGGCTCCACAGCTAAGCTAGCTAATAAATAGGTTCTTACCACAAAAATCTTAAACACACGTTAAAGTAAGCGCCAATTTCGTCCTTTAATGATAGAAAAAAAAAAACAATTTCGTATTTGCCGACAACCGCTCAACAACATTACAGAAATGTACACAGAAAATACCATTTAAGCTGCGAGATAAGGCTAGAACTGCCCGTTTCCTGCCTGTTAGGCCGCAACATACACATACATGTATAAACTGGAAGAATAAAATGGTAAGTATTTGCTGGTAGTTTAAAATTGCGGTCGTGAACATACTAGATATAAGTTTAAAATCCCTACTAGTCCTTATCCACAACATAATCTGTCTGTCTGTTTGTTACGCTTTCACGCCAAAACCACTGAACCGATTTTGATGAAATTTGGTACAGATAAATAATATACATAGGGGAATGATAAGGGCTATCTAGGCTACTGTGGGAAAACACAGGAAAACGACGGGGCGGGCGGAACTGCGGTGCAGAAAGCTAGTGTATAATAAATTGAAAGGATTTATACTAGAGAGGGATTTGGGGCATTCAACGTACATGAAAAAAGAATTGATACACATCTTCAACAAAACAAACATGACTAAATTCAAACTAAATTATTATCAACAGCAAATGACCGTTTTCCTCGAATTATAAGGCTATATGCACACTAGATATCATGGACGCGCGTGGGTGTCGTGTCGACAAACAACGTTAATTCAGTTAAAAGGGCACAAAAGCTCACGCCCATGCAGCCAGAGTGGAATAACGTTATATGGGACGAACTCAATAGCTTTTTGGAGCGACCTTTTAAAATTAAAGAGGGGGCTCTGAAAATAGCGTTAAGCAGTGAAACCACTTTACTTTTTAAAGTATATTAACAAGTATTAGGTATATGGATAACTTATCCATCTATGTTCGTGTCGCAAAATGGAAGCCGACGTATCAAATGTGTTTTATACAATTTAAAGCATTCTTATAGTTGTATCTTGGTTTTAAATTATTGCTATAGAATAGCAAAACTCTATTGCTGTATAGTAACGTAACGTGTTTATATTTTTGAATTTACATTTAGTTTGTAGCGGTGATGGAAACCACACACTCACTTACCAAGGTTGTACCTATGAATGAAGTCTACCAACATTACTGGACTAAAGTCTATTCAAATAATATATTGAGATTCGAGTTCAAAAGTGGGGACGTATTTTAAGGAAAAAAATAATTGAATCACAATCAATTTTTGAAACAATGACAATTACATCGTGTGTATTTAATATATTCCGATGTTGTTTAGACTGCGCTATGCGAACTGTTCGCAAACAGAGGCCGGCTATAACTCTACTAGTTGATAGTTGTGCTTAAGTTTACGCCGCACTAAAGCCCGTGTGTAACCAGCCGTAAAATTATCGTAAAAATCAGCTGGAACGCTGCCATTGGCGTTTTTGACGCCTTTGCGCTGAAGTGAATTTGTACATTGCGGCAAAGAAACTGCGGTTTAGACCTCGAAAATTCTAGCCAGAAATTTACCGTAATATTTTGGCTGCTCAGAACTTACCTACAGATGGACGGAGAAAGCTACTGCAATATAACTTGTAAGTAGACTAGGTATAAACCGTTCGCAGATGTAATAAATAGATTTTCTGAATTTAACTGACTAAAATTCTAAGTTTTACAGTTGTTAAAACAGGATTCGGACCCGCAAACCTGTGATTTGTAGGCAGACGTACGGGGCCGTCAAATTTATTTTTATTATGTTTATTATTTCATATGCGGCTGATTAAAAATATTTTAACCTTTTTTATTCAACATGAAAATGGGTTTATTGTGACCTCGCGTCTCTTGCCTCTTTAATAAACTCACGGGAGGCGATGAGACTTTCGTCACCCGCCGACACTGACATCCCATTCTCATGTAAATCTGATATTTGGGAAGAAATGCAAACTTCCCTCGGATGAAGCCAACCTAGAGGTAGAACATTGACAGATATTATAATTTTATAAATCAATGATAAAGGCCGATTTTATATATGAATGGTAGACAAACAATACACTGTTACTAAGAAACTATAAACACTACTAAAAAGGAATGTTCAGACAATGTCTTTGGGAAATTTTTCGAAAGGAACTTTGCTCGGACATGAAAAAATGAAAGACACTGCCGTACGAAAAGGTCATTTGAAATGGACAGTTTCCCACGTTAATGTATGGAAAGGTTTTTTTTATGCTAAGGAAAAAGTTTCTTTGTGAAAGTAGATCAGATCAATTTACTGATACTGAATTTCAGTATTTGCTACACTCTCAGAATAGACGTATGACGTCACAAAATGGAGATTATGTCATCATTATGCAAAAAAAAATATATAATGAATAAAAAATCTATATGTGAGACATCTCACACCACCACACATTGCCAGAACCTATGGGTATTAGACAGCTGAGAGCTGATATAATATTCTTACATTATAAATAAACAACATCCAGACACAAGGCAAACCACAGGTGCTCATAACCCTGCGTTTTGAAGGCAGGCGTACCAACTAGGCTATCTATACAGGGTCATCAAAAGGTCTCTCCCAGTAATATTCACAACGATCGGTCTTGCATTGCCAACATCGAGCGAGCCCATGATGATGATGACACAATATCTATCCATAGACTCCCTATCTTGAAAATGGCATTCCCGGCTTTTTGAACAAATTGTGAAGCCTCGACAAGCAGTGGGTAGTGGCATAATGGCGATATTTAGATAAGAGCAAAGTATTATATCCCCGTTGCTTGTCGGCTCGCAAACACGGGGCGGGCAGATGTGTCACACCCGCGCTGTAGGCATGGGAACGCTGCTGTCGTCAAATATCGATAAGAAAAAAAAAGAAAAGATTATACTCAGACAATTAAGACAAAGCAATAAAAAAAAACAAATCAATTTTTTTTTAATTGACTTGTGTCACAAACGTCGACGTATCCAAGCTCTCCGGACTCTACATCATAGTAGTAGTATATTTTTAGACAGAGAATTTGGTCGGAGCTTTCTTAATTATACCGCAAAATATAAATGAATATGTATAAGTATCCAATTCTGTTTTCCATAAAACTAAAAATATCAGCACTACATTGGTTTGTCCAAACTTCTACAACAACTAAGACAACAGTTCATAAAAGTAAGAAAGAAACTCTACTACAAGTTAAAGTAAATAATATGATTGCAGGAAACCACAAATGCAACTATTCTTTGTTCTCAAACAAATAAATTAGTTCAGGAAGTCTTTCAAACAATACTGAATGAACTCAAATGCTATAACAAGCCAGAGTAATTGACCTAGAAACGTTTCAGTCTTGTAGCTCCAGCTCAAATAAAACCTGTAGTTAACTTGAAATTCTCAACAAATTACAGGAGAGCTACTAAAGAATTAGCGAAGAAATTTTGACAGGCACATTTAAATTTTCCACTTTCAGTTTACTTTGAGTGATCATGTGGAATGATTTGAAAAAAAGAATTATAAATCGATAAGCAGCAATCGACGCGAGGTCGGCCCGCCCGAAACTCTAATAAAATGGCGACTGTAGGCCGGCGGCGGGCGAGGGGTGTTTTTAAGTCGTCTTGCCTCCATCCAAACACAAGCCAAAAATCTTTATAAATGCAAAAGAGATGGAGCTATTCGTGAGTCTGCATGAAAGTAAGGGACGGGGAAAGGTGCATTCGAGTTAGCTCCCTGCGGTCGCGGGTAGATACAGCACGTTCTTACCGCCTCAGACGATGTGGTTAAGGGTACCTCTTACTCGCCTGCGAATTCGAGTGGAAAAGGAAAAACAAATAACTAAGTACCACATTTGAATGTATAACTTTGAGCCTTTTAAAACGAAATAGGTGGCAATGGGCTCAATTCTACCAAATTACACTCTAAACTTAAATTGCAGTCCTCGGTCTTTTTCGTTCATATGGGAATCGAAAAGGATGGGAGATAGACAAATCTCATTTTGGATGAATGATATTTAAAGAAGAGCGTGGCTGTCAAATTAGGCTTAATATTAAGTGGAATATTTTCGCATGCCTCCTAATATAGTGCAAATAACGCGTAAAACCGATGTTTGACGTCTCTAAATTGAAATTGACAGTCACCTGTCTCTTTTCGTTCTTAAGAGCGTGAAAAGGACATGATAGTTTTTAAATTTCAGTTAGAGCATAATACGAATTGGGCAAAATGTTTCCGTTTGTCGATTTCGCGACAAAGGAACTGAGTTATTTCTAGTTTTTACCTTATTCTCGAATGGGACCATTCAATGTGGCTTAAATCGAATTCAAACGAAATGAATTATGACAAAGGACAAAAGAACTCTTGATTAAACAAATGAAACGTGAAAGATTCGGCGAATTTCCATTATTGATCGATCGCAGCCATTGTTATGATATTTTACGCTGGAATTGTTTGAAATAGATAGGTCTTCGCCAAGTTTAATATAATTCTGTTATTATAATTCGTAGTTGTCGATTAGACTTTGTAATTTAGTCGGGACGGCTGAGTTAATTAAAATTGTTTTGAATATTAGTCCGAAAGATTGCTCTTAATAGTTGAAATTTGTAAGTCAATGAAAGAAAACTATGCGAAGAATGCTTATTAACATAAAGGTTCAGGGTTCTAGCATGTTACGACTGAAGTTTGATGGCTTTCGAATTAATAAGACATGTTGCAGTGCAAATATTAGTATTTAATTTAAATTTAAAAGTACGGGATTGTTTGTGAAATTGCGATCACATACCTTTAAAAATTACTAAAAGAAAAAATTAAAATTCTAACGAACATGTTAAAGTGTAAAAGGAGAGCTCTGTTCTTTTTATCCCACTACCGTTATTATCGAATCATGAAAGTTACATCGGTGGAATCTACAGATTAGCAAAACTTAACCGAGCGACGATAAAATGGCATGCTTTTAAATGGTAATATGAAAACTCACCTCCCGCCGACTAGTAAATAGTTTCCATCTCTTAGTAGTAATCTGAAGTAGTCTGTGTGTGTCTCGTTCCCCAGGAACTTGTGCGTATCGTCGACCCCTGTAAATAAATAGATTTAAGTAAATTCATATTTGGGTTGTAATCTGCGTGTAGGATAAAACCAGCGAATATCTAGAGATATTTATTTAATTAAAGACTCAAATCTAATATTTAGTTACAGACTGGCTTCCTACACAAACTATTAAGAAATACATATACATAGGTATAGCCCACATATTATATTTACGAACATTTACTATCCGCATTTTTTCAAGATAATTTTGCGATTATAAGAAAGAAGAAAGAAATAAAGAAACATTTATTATTAATAACGCCACAACAATTAATAAAATACAAAAAAATTGCACAATACTAAAAGAAACAGAGAAAAACAAAAAAAACCACATGATGTGTCATGACGTCACAATAAAAGGACCACATTCAGCATGCCGCGATCGTGAACCGCGACGCTGGTATTCTATAGGCCCTTTTTATATTTTATATATAATTATATATTATGTGAACCAATTATACTGAAAGCATACAAGGAAGTACAATACGCAATATAGGTTAATATAAATAGGTAACGTATTGTGGTGCTCGGTTACACGTTGAAAGTATTTGCATATCCATCAACGTGTCGGTACGAATTTGAAGAATAGCTCATAATGAACATTGGAAATGAATTACGAAGTACTTAATGTAAGAAGTCAGAGCGCTCTGTGTAAAACAACTCTAAAGATTACTTTATGATTTTTACTAAGGATTATAAAATAAAACATTAGGTATATTTATAATTGGACTGAGAGCCACGTGTTTAGAATCACATATTTCTTAAAGTATTTTTTGACATACTTATGTACTTTGAATTTGTTTATTATTTTCTTAAAATAAACAATATTGCTTAAAAAAATAATATTTTTGATAATTAATTTATCATTGGTAGACAGATGGACGGACGGGCGGCTAAGCAGGGTTCCACCATTTGAGTGCGAAAACCCAAGAAAAAATCAAGGTTTTGATTTACAAAATAACCCATTACATTACTACTTATTCACAGTTTTCGTCAGCATTTCATTATTAACCAAATCATTTATTTATCGATTCAAAAAGTACATAGTAGGTCCCTATAGTCTCTTGAATATCTAAAGGAATCTGAAATAGGACTTTCAAACGTCATTAGTTGACAAAATTATCTCATGAATCCCGACTACTCAAAGCTTAAACTCACTTCAAATGAGGTCTAAAATGATGGGCGGCGCCCTCATTAAACGCCTTTTGTCGGAACACCAAGCTCTTTTGACATCTGATTCGGATCACGAACTGCCTGTCAATTCCGAACCTTAATCCAAACAGATAGGACCCTTTCTCGCCGAACAATGTATAATAATTTTCACGTAAACGTAACTTTCATCATTTTTCCGTGAAAGTTATAATTTAACGGATGATACTGTGTTTTAAACGCTTAGTAAAATCAAAAGGAACATTTATACCTATAATAGAGATGCCAGGCTGGGTAGCCCAGTGGTAAAAGGTATCCTAAGTTACTCAGGGTGAATGTAGCATTTTACGTTCGCCTTCCGTTACAGGTTCGATTTTGTCTTCGATTTCTAACTTACAAACAAGAACAACTTATATTTGCTTATCGCGTTTTATACAAAGTGAGGCTGATTCTAATTATTACGCATTAACTTAAAAGTCTATACGTTTAAAACCAGAGAAGGACATGAGTTTGTCAATTTTAAAGACGTTAAACATCAAATTAACGCTTCGATCGCACTAGGTTTGATTCCATGCGAAATCATTATGCTTAATTTAATATCCATTATTTCAATCATACTAATATTATAAAGAGGAAAGATTTGTATTTTGTGTGTGTGTGTGTGTGTGTGTATATTTGTAATTAATAAACTCAAAAACTACTGAACCGATTTCAAAAATTCTTTCACCATTATAAAGCTGCATTCACCCTGAATAACATAGGCTACCTATTACCGCGGAAAAATGCCTCATTCCCACGGGAAAGAAACACTGTTAACGCGGGCGGAGCCGCGGCGGAAAGCTAGTATTACATAATATTCATTCCCAGTCTCTTTTGTTTCAAATATGAACGAAAAAAAAAAACCGCAAATAAGATTTAATTACCACCATTATAACGTCTTATTACGCGATAATCCGCTTGACAAAAGAAAAAGTAAATAAAGGATCACAGGAATTTCATAATTATTTGCAAGTTAACATAAAACTAATACTAAAACTTTGCAGAAATTAATACAACTTGTATATTATGCGTCTACTTGAAATATCAGAGTAGAACGATGGAAAACTGTTTAAGCTCTCGAAGCAATTTCGCATAGGCGAATGGATAATATAATAACATCGAAAAGCATTGAAAGCCTATCTCACAAATTTTAGATATAAAAGAGTTCTTTTGAGCGTGAAACAATATTCATAAAAACGGAACGTTTCTTATTTGTGAGTCATAAAAGTGAGTGAGAATAAGATGACAAGTGAAACGCTTCGATGGCACGTACGATAAAATCAAAGATTACTCGAAAAGGCTTTTTTATGTCGATAGATCGGTTCGCGATTCACGACTCCTCCGTTGAATACGAAGATAATTTTATGAAAGTACTCAGAAAAGTACCGATCGCTGGAAATGGATAGTCAAAGGCATAATATGTACGTACACTTCATATCAAAAGCTTCAAGTTAGTATTTACTTACTTAGTATTTTCCGATTATGGTATTGTTCACGCGTTGGTACATGACTACTTTGGGGTAGAGTCTTCCGCTCCCCCGCAAGTCCGGTGAAGCTTGATTCGTCGTACTTTTTCGACTCAAGCATAGGTCAATAAAAAAAGAACGGATGTTAAAAGGTCAATAAAGCTCTAGATTATTCAGTCATATAAAATTTAAGTTGTTATCCCATGTCTTCTGTTTGGGTATCGTTGAAAACTAAGCTTTCGTGTGTATTGTGGCACAGGCGTAAGCTGGCAACCGTCCGTCACTAAATGCACACCGCCTACGACCAACCCGATCAACCCGTTAACGAAAAGAGTGTGTATTTAGATATCTATACTAATATTATACAGAGGAAAGATTTGATTGTTTGTAGGCTTCGAAACTACTCAACCGATGTTAATGAAACTTGGACATAATATATGAGCTATTAACACATAAAGATAGAACGGACCTTGGGGAGTGATATAGGCTACTTTTTATCGCGGAAAAATTCCTCATTCCCACAGGAAAACTATTAACGCGAGCGCGAGGCAGAAAGCTTGTGTATGTATAAAACTCAAGTAGAGTTCGTTATGCTATTTGCAGCACTGTGATGCAATAGTGCAGCAGTTCTGCAGCTAAAATGCAGTTCACTTGAAATAGTCTCCGTGTCATACGTCATAGCTGATGGCATCTGCAAGCTTCATTACATTTCCTTTTCTGTACAATCCCGATTTAAAATTGCTCTTTCCTTGTATAAATCGTGAGCGATAGATGGTATTAGAGATATTAATTTGAAAAATAAGAAGAAAAAATATTTCTCATAATTACTATTAAAGACAATTTTCATAAATTTTATTTGAGCATTATGAAAGAATCACAGCAAATTGTATTACTGTGCCACATTTAACAGCCTATAATTATATCCTCCCTTAAGAGGTGAAGTGTGTCATTCAACAGCCTCCGTGGTCGAGTGGTCAAAAGCTCGCCTGACGTTACGGAGGTTCCGGGTTCGAATCCCGGTGGGGACTCGTCGAACAAATATCATTTTGTGAGACTTTCCTCAGTTTGGTTAGGACATTGCAGGCTGAGTCACCTGATTGTCCGAAAAGTAAGATGATTCCGTGCTTCGAAAGGCACATAAAGCTGGTCCCGGCTACTATCTACGGATATAGTTGTATAGGAGCCATGTTGGAAGGCTAAGGCGGTTCTATAATTCCGATACCAGGGTTTGTGAGGTAGGTTAACCTTGTAACCCACACGATAAGCAAGCATAATGGGCTTAATTCTGCGTGGCCGCTAAAATATCTAAATTTAAGTTGTTATGTCTCTTTCACGTTCTTAAGAACGAAAAGGGACAGGTAATTGCCAACCTACATTTAGACACGTCAAATTTCGATTTTACGCGTAATTTAGCAGGAATTTAAAAACATGCCGACTAAATTATACTGACTTTGACAGCTGCGCTGCTTATTCTAGATATCATTCATTCAAAATTAAATTCATTCATCTCCCCATCCTTTTCGATTCCCATATGAATGAAAGAGACCATCAACTTAATTTTAGATATTTTAGCGGCTACGCAGAATTGAGCCCATCATGTCATTAGTACCTAAATAGTAATGAGATAAAACCGTGTTTGGTCTGGATTCGACAAGCCGTAGTTTTTTATGCAAGTCAAATAAAAATATAGTCGATGTCAGAGAATAAACTACATCTTATTATAATATACTCCAGAAATAGGTAGGGAAAATAATATGTATGACCTTAGTCAACAATGTTTTGCGGTCAGGGATTTATAAGCGGGCAGTAATTATGTACTTTATTATGATATGTATTCATTGTTTTATGTAAACAAGAGTTAAATTATAGGTATATATAAATGGTATGTTTATGGCATTAGAAAAATATAAATATGTAAGAAACTGCGCTGACGTCGCAAGTTATTTATGTAATTTAATCATGTATTTCGTTTTCTAATACCTATAGGTAATTAGATTACATAATATAAAAGTAAAAAAAAATTGTGACTTGTACCACAGCTTGTACTATAAATAGTACATGTTGTCAGCAGTAAAACAGATTTTAAGTGTCTGCGTTGTGGAACATCGAAAATGGACATCATGAGTATGTATGAAGAATTCAAACGTCGTAGATAAAGGACAATTTAAAATATACACTACAATTTTATTGTCAGGGGCTGTATGATAAAGGAGTGTAACAAATAAATTATTAAATGCTAAAGTTAAGTGGTTCTTCCTTAATTGAGCTCCGAGGGGACATTAAAAAAACTAATTAGCGTGACGTCATTAAAAAGTATGGTGCGACTCTCTGCGGAGTGTTAGATGTTAGGGTGTGGTGATGGTAATCGCGTATACTCGTATATGATATATATAACATGATATACCTTTGTAATTTATTGTCTATTTCAAAATAAATTATTTTGCTTTTATATTTTTGTAGACACACCCTTATCTTCTATCTATCTTCTTCTATACCTACTATACTGTAATAAATAAAACTGAAGAATCGGCGTGTCTGTACATTGATTTGTTTTTAAAAAACTGATTGTGGGTGTTAAAGGGAGTGTAGCTAAACACAAAAATTTAAGCTTTGAAAAAAATGTCCGTCTGTCTGTCTGTCTGTTCGTACACGCTAATGCCTACGGATTTTAATGAAACTTTACAATAATATAGCTTATACATCAGAATAACACATAGGCTTCTTTTTACCGCGGGAAAATACTTCTTTCCCACGGGAAATTCTGTAAAGGAAAGCTAGTAAATAAAATACGAGTACGTGTTCTTATTTTTTTATTTCAGACAGTATTCTAAATTGTAATAATGGAACTAAATTAATTTGAATAACAATGTCACATGTTATGTATGTTATTATTTTAAATAGATGACGTATTTTATTATAAGAAAAAGTGCCGTGGATTGTCTTTTTTTATTTCGTGTTCGCATTCTCGCTCCAATTGAGACCACGTGCACATAAGGGCGTGATCACATCATCACGCGTCCCAGCAGAGTCGTTTGGTCAGCGTGTCGTTACTGGGTATTATGCACCCCGCTTTATAATTTCATAAATCTACTGGAATGCTAATTAAAACGTCCACTGTATATTATACTGTATGGTTTGAGAATAATGTTTTGAAATTTGATGACCTTTATTTTGGACTTCAATTTTGTCTTTGTACCATTCCTATATATATAAATAGTATGATCATTTTTTATAGATGATTTATTAATACAATTCAAACACTAACTATCCGCCCGTGGCTACGCCCGCGTTGTTTTTCGACTTTTCCTGTGGGAACGAGATTTTTTTTTATATGCTGGTATAATCGTTTCAATGTTGTATGGATTATATCATCAGTGATGATTATCGGCAATCTTTCTAATGATGCAGATCTGATATTGCTATGCCTAGGCCCTTGTGAAGCTTTCCAGGCAAGTTGCACGGTAAGGACAGCAAACGTTTGTCTCCTAGTAGGGTCAGCGGACTAAAACACGTAAAGAATTTTATTTATTTATGTGCTACGCCGTAGTAATATGCTACGCGCTACGCCGTAGTTTTGTGTTGCGCACTACGCACTGCTATGTTTTAAGACATACCTACATAATCAGATGAGGTAAGCGTTTTTTTTGCTTCTTATGGCACTAAAAAACTGTGTGCTAGTGTTGAGTTTTAATTTTTTATCTTTGAAATGAGAATATATGTATAGTTATGTAAAAAAGTCTTATGAAACATATTATTGGACCACCGAGAAAATATTTCGGATAAAATAATATAATCTGTTCCATTAAACGATAGTGTATCTTCAAGACTGAAGATAAATAAAGACGAGATTCAAATCTGGTTAGAGTGAGATGCAGTGACGTCGAGGAAATTGAGTTACACAGACTAGGTCAGCTATATTGGATCTGTTGGCACGCGGAATCTCTTTATAAACGTTTACAAAGACTACAGTAAAATAATGCTTGCTTATCGTGTACGTTTTTGAGGTTAAACTACCTCATCAACCCTGGTGTCAGAATTATTGAGCCGCTTATGACTTCTGACATGACTACATCCGTAGAAAGTAGCTAGAACCAACGGCTATATGTGCCTTCTGAAGCACGGAATCATCTTTCTTTTCACACAATCAGGTGATTCAGCCTGCAATCTTCCAAACTGGGGAAAGTCTCACAAAGTTATATTTGAATCGAAATTAATTTGATCGACGAGCCCTACCGGGATTCAAACACGGAACCTCCGTAATGTGAGGAAAGTACTTGACTACTCGACCACGGAGACTGTTAAGTATAGTAAAATGTGAAGTGATCTCATGGGATTTCAGTGCGCACTATTATCAATACCTTTAAATTGATTCCTGTGAGCTAACCAAGGCTCTGCCTACCCCGTTAGGGAAAAGATCGAGTATTTATGAATATATGTTTTTATTTCAAATACTTCTTAGTAACTGGACAGGTCAGCAACGGTCAGAAAACAGTTCAATTTAAAGATTTGTGCTTTTTATAAATCGGTTTTTGGTTAATAGAAGAGAAAAAGAAAAAAGTAATAAAGATAAATAATATAAAATCTAGGAGTTTGCATCAACTATTACTTAAGAGCTGTTTATACGATGACAAGAAAATAAATAAAACATTACAAGTGTGTGTGTGTGTGGATGAAGTAGTTATTTTTGCCCTTCAATTTCATGAACACGAGCATGTTGCTCTGAAACAAATAAACACAACACAAATAGGTACTAATTAAAATAAAGCATTTTAATACTTACTTCACGTTTACCATGATAAAAACAAGAGACAGAAGTATGAACTGAAATTACAAAAGAAAAGCGCTTGAGGAAAGATCCAATACTCCGAAAGGTCCAAAACTAATTATCATGAAATCTAACGACTATGGAAACCGAATCGGTAAAATGTATTAACGGTGTAAAATGGGAGGTGCTGTTTTTACCAACAGCCACAACTGGGGCTTTTTTTCTAATTGACATGTAATTGACCTATGCTTGTGTTGAAAAGGTACGACAAGCTTCACCGAACTTGCACTAATGGGGTATTCCTCGGAAAAATCAACTTTTGTCGCTTACGTGACACGTAAGTTCACCAATAAATCGTCTATCTATCATTATTAGAAGTCTGCTTAATAGACAAGCGACCCCTTCTCAGTAGCGGCAACTAAAAAAGGGGGCAAATTATCCCTGCAATTGCCCGTACAATAGCGTCACATAAGCGACACCTCCGTGGAATGCTCCTATTGTCGAATGACAATTGAATAATACTGCAACATTAAAACATATCTAACTATTAATTTAATTCAAGCGTCGAAGTATACTATTTGTGATGAATCTCCAACTCCTCCAACACTTATGATGCTTTTGTGACATTTGCAATGCCCGCTATCAATGCAGATGCATAGGCGATGATACCACACTACATGCACCTAACATTCGGCTAGGTCAAATATTATATTATCTGTGACTCGGTGCATTGAACAAAGCATCATAAATATGAATGTTACTAAAGATTTGTCCTAAATTGAAATATCAGCTAACATTTTACACAGGAGGATATTCTTGGGAAGAAATTAAAGAACAAAAGATGCAATCCTGTGGAGTTTCTTCTTTTTGACGATGAAGCGTAAAGTATACCTACATAAATGGCAAAACAGGGAAAAGGAACTAGGCCAAGGACAAAGAATAAAGTGGCAGCTATTTTGACACCGTCTTCTGAGGAAACATCTAGTAGAGAACCATCCACAAAATTTTCTTTTCCGTTTACCCTATAATGGAACTTTTTTACCGTCCCAAACTCCGAACACGCATCAGGCGTGTTTTTGAGCGATCTTTACAACTTCTTATTCATACTTGTGAGTTTTTATGGCCGCCTGGTCCGACCATGAGATTATGTCACTGAAATGGCTGAGATAACGCTTTTTACGGGAACGGTTTGACGTCTTTTGAAACTGCTAAAATAACGTGTTCTTTTCAACTTCGATTCCATGTGTGAAATAAAGTTCCGGCCGTAATTCCGTCGAGAGATTTCCAACTATTTACTTTAGATAGGGCCGGCCACAGAAGTATATCTTATAATAGTACAGTGCACAATATTACGTAAAAAGTACATTTGTACGCGTTATTTATTTAGTTAGGTACAATAAAAGCTTAAATTTATCTAAGCGAACAAAGAGACGTTCTGTTTATTTAAATGAATATTTATTCTTTAGTAAATGGACACAACTTATCTCTGAAAACGCTGCTTAATATTCAGACACAGCTGCTCAGAAAATTTAAAATTAATCCCAAGAGCTAACAAATGCACATTTTCTTAACCTACATCTGGCAACACAAAGGGAATTGAAGCAGATTTCATCGTTACAGTGTGGGTTACACGAGCTCCTAAACTATATAAAAAGGAATATCAGTAGAAATAAAAACAGGGAGCGAAACAATGTTATATTTGTCTTCATTACGTCCAGCCGCTGCTACAGTCAGCCGCACAAGTGGGTAACAAATAGATCCGCTTGTGTCGAGATTTAAAACAAACCTATTAGGTTGAGTGTACACTACATGATCGCCGGGGTCAAACGAGGAAAAATAGTACAATGGATTTAGAAGTGTGCATGGTATTATTTTGTACAAAATGTTGATACTTTTAGTTTACAATCAACGAGGCGCAATAAATATTTATACAAGAAGGAAATTTAAATCAAATATAGAATAACAATAATTATAAAAACATACAGAAATGTTTAAAAATAGTTAGGTGTTAATAAATGGAATTTTATGTTGCATGTAATTTTGTATGTGCAAGAAGACAGAGATCATCGCTTTAAAGTTAAACGTTGCGTCACGTTGCGATTGTTAGACCTTTAGGACAATTTTACCTGCTTTTATTATAGAGCATATAATACAAAAATAAAATTATTATCATACCATTACGTAATTTCAGCATCATTCTGAAAACTCTACATACAAATCGAACTATTACAAAACATGTGCCAAAAACTCCCTTCGACACCCGATGAATTAACGCAAAAAGGGCGAGCTAACAACTACAATATGCGATACATTGTAAGGTAAAGGCACCTATTGTTGGCACGGCAGGACATTTTGTCCTCGCTCGTTAGCTTTAATGGTCACGGCTATTCTGACTCAACGACACTCGTACGTTATCGCCTTCTCTTTCACACAATGCGCCAAAAAACCTTTTCGGTAAAAATACGAGCCGATTTTTGCAATGGCGAAGTGGAATTTATGACTTAACTAATGTTGTTCAGTTCTTTTGGTGTTAGTGTGCACGTTTCTTTTAAAGTGTATAGTAGGTAAAGAGGAAATATTGGTTCTTTATAATAAAAGGGTAGAGGTGAGGAGAGTAGTGCGCCTGTAGCGGGTTCAAATCCTTGTTTATGAATATTTTCGGCTAAATTTATTTCACACATATTTGAGGATATTTCTGATGATAAAAAAAATAATTTACGAATATCGACAAGTTTTGAATCTACAGCTATGCAAAGTAGGCTCGAAACGCTACTTTCATAAAATTATTTTTAAAATAACTTTTACCAGGGAGGGCGGATATAGCAACATGCTATATATTTATAATCTTCTCATGATCTACTTTCATTTGCTTTATTGGATTTCAGGTACAAGGAGTAATTATTCGAACTGCTAATAGCGATTTTCCTATTCAGCGATGTCCAAAACCACCGAAAATACGCCGCAACTTGTTACAAGATTTGTCTCAAAAACTAGAGTGATATTTCAATTTATTTCCTATTATTCAATGTTCATGAACAATTTGTGTAGAGTTGTACTACTCTTATGCGTCCTTTGAGACCTAAGACCTAAACGATTTTGCTATCCATGTGAGCGATCTGTTAGACAGCAAAGACCGTAGTAGATATGCACAAACTCTAGTATGAATTTAGGTTCACACAGAATACTATACCAGAATACTGAGTACTGTCTCTATAGCTCCTTTGTCCGAAGTTCCTCCGCACTGAGACTAGGTTAATACAGTTTAGTCCACCACTATTAACCTGAGTCTTACTCGATACACAGAGTCAACTTGTACGGGCAACTTTTAAACCAAGTTAGCGGTAAAACTTGATAGACTTAACTGGGTTTCGTAGCGTCAAAACTTGTCACTTACAGAGATTTTGACGTAGTTTTAAATGAAGAACTAATATAATAGAAATAATAGCTTAGGCCCGAGTTGCTCTAAGAGAAATAGCAATGAAAATACAAATCAAAAATTAAAAGAACCGATTTAGCGACTACAATAATACATTTGACGGCTAGTTTTTTTACTTGAACATCAGAAGCAAATACCTACCTAGATAGCTACTTATTAATAGAATATTAAAGGTGATAAAAACTTGGTTTACTTAAAAAAAATAAAGATGCATAACTAGTCACTAGCCAACGTTGTACAATTAAATTCCGTCCTTAATTTAATAAAAATTCTGACTAGTCTTTCCAGACTTTTGTTACCCTGGGTAATATGTAGTGGCTTTGCTGTAGATAGCAGTTTATAATCGTGATAACTACTCATAAAATAAATGTTAGCGGTACAAAGAAGCAATAGTGTTGTACTAATGAAAGTGCAATGTGATATTTGTATTGTAATGTTGTTTTATACCAAGTTTTAATAACAAAAGTCAAAATTTGTTTATTCGAAGTAAGATTTTACAAATCACTTTTCGACGTCGAGGAGAGTTCACGATTTGGCTGTCTTCTGTGGAGAAGAACTCTCCGGAAGAAACTCCACAGGCGTTGCATCTTTTCGTTCTTCTATTTCGTTCTTCAAAGGTAAACTCCGTATGTCTCGCAGGTATAACGGTAGAAGCTCGCCAGCTAAGTTTGGGCTACAGTGGCAATTATTCAAGTAGAACTATTGGCAAGACTGCGGTCTATTTACTGCTAGTTCAAGAGTAATTTCTGGCTTTATATATGTTGTTTGTCCTCCTTTATCACTATAAATAACGACTAGAGTATCCCGTTATGTATGCCTTAGGGTCACGTGCTGATGTGTTACCGGATTTTAGGTCTTTTAGAAGTCTTTAGCTCAACAGTCTGACTGAAACTTCTAACAAAACAAAATTGCCCGTAATCATGTACATATGAGCTCTGTCATCTCCTATCTCCTATGTGCATTATGATGAAAAGTAAAGTTATGAAGTCTAAATAAACTAGAGCAAGAGCTTTTAAGAAGAACCACAGCTTATAACGGATACCTAAATGCGCCTATAAATTTACCTGTTCTGTCCATAAAATTTACTTCCTCGTTACTAATAGCTATGCCTCATAAGTCTCTAAACAAACTTAAACACAAGTCACATATAGGACAATGGCACAGAATTTAAATATATACCTGGCCACTTACAATCCTTTGTAGAAATTTTCATCTAGATTTTAAATAAAATTTAAGAGCACATTTTTAAGATTGGAAGGCAGGCGGGGAAGAGGGGGTAGCAGTATGTGCCGGCAAAGAGCACAAAGACTCGATCGACGAGAGAAATTAATCTACGCTTTGAACCGGCGGCACGAGAATTTTGCTATGAGATTTTGTAGGACGTGATTGAATATTGTGCTTATTCTCATTTGTTTTCTTGTTTTAAAGTAAAAAAATAACTGTTATTTAAGTTCACAACAATTTTTATACCCATAGGTTTTTTTCATTTATTGTTTTTTGAAAACTGTGTCATCTTAACACCGCTGTTATTTTGGAGGCTCATCGGGAATAGTTGCAAATATTAATAAGTGCGTATCAATAGTCACTAAAAGTCTAACTTCTTTTATCCATTGAGTATAATAATATGACATTAAAATGTAACCTAAACGCAGATTATTCAAATTCTATATGAGTAACAAGATATAACTTTTAAACCTTCTACCAGCTGGTCTGAGAAATTAATTAAAATATCGACTCTTTCTGTTGAAAATGTTATAAAATAAGATACAATACAATACAGTAAAAATATTCTTTATTGACACCAAGAAACACAGACAGATACACATACAAAGAAAACATTAGGTTTCAACAGCGACCTTATTGCTAATGTAGCTTCCAGGCAACCCATCTGTTATAGAGTACATAAATGTGATCAGTCGAGTTTGCAGATATCAGACGCATTTTAACCTAAAATAAGAAAACCTTTAAAGGTACACCAACGCTTGGAGAATTAACAGTAACCACACACATTTAAGTCCACAACCCCTGCCTTGTTAGCGGAGCAAGTACAGTGGGGCAGAATTACGCAGGTAAGTAAGGTGGCACTGATTTAATTTCCTGTGCACCGCTGCACTGTGCCGTTTTACCCCTACCTCCTTAAAATGGATGTAGGGTAAAGACATTTATAAATGCTCGGAAAAAAAGAACTTTTCGAGAAGATTTTAAAATGTTAAGCAAAGCAATGATTGTATTGAAAAATTTTCTGCGTGATGATTAACCTTTTCAAATAAACTGTTTTCTTTTGAAAATGAGGTAATATTGTTTTATGTAGGTAACTTCGAATTTAACTATATAATACAAAAATATATTGTTGTGGTTTGCTGTATTTTCAAATAAATAAATTAATGTTTCTCAATTTGGAGATAAAATCAGCTGCAAGTTTCTCCTACAGCAAGCCACTTTTAATTTAATACAAAATATACTTTATTGACACCAAGAAAATATAACAGCAAAGTACATTATACGTTACAAGAAACCAACCGACTACCTTTTTCTATGGTAGCAATCTCTTTCAGACAATCTTAAGGATTATACGATTTCTTTTATAGGTCCGATTAAATCTAGGTACTATCAAACTTGATGTAAGATTTTGGCCAGCAACTTTACTATTAGGATACCACATAACTTGCACACAATGACGTAACCCATTTCGCTGGAATAAGCAACGCAGCACAGAGTATTATCCTGGAGAGGACTTAGCGAGTAAAGCAGTAATCTCTTCGGCAAGCCTTGCGTCACAGAATACCAAATAGTAGTACCTACTTGCGTCACTCAGAGGGCTGAGGGCTGCGGGCTTCAACATAAGTGGTGAGGGGGGAAGCAATGTTACTACTGGCACGGCTCAGATGAATTCTATTCGAAAACTGTTCCTTCTTTTTTTGTTTCTTTTTTTTCTACATTGTTTTAACCAAAAATTTTTTTGTGTCTTATTGCCATTGTCTTTCAAATCTGTCTTTATAAATATTAGGTTCACGAATTCGTGTATTTCTTTGCCGAAGACCGCCGTTTTACTACTAGGCTGCGGTGATATTGGTGAAATCTTCAATTTTATACAGCAGCGTATTATGCATGTGAGCGTTAATTAAATTGCTCTTCTTACAAATAATTCATAGGATTCGTAGCCTAGTAGTTAGAGTGTCTGCATTCAAAAGAGGATTCGCGACTTTGACCCTGCCCCAGTTGTTATTTATAATAATAATAATCATTTGGCGTTGCTTTTTTGTTGGCAATTATGTTTTTTAAATTTATTTACTTATCATGTATATCAGCTGTCTTATACTAGATGATTTTAATTAGGTACAGAAGCCAGCACATGCGGTTGGACATCCGCACTACGAAATTCACCCCTACCGCTACGGAATACGGGCGCTCTCAAGGTCAAAATGTCCAGCTGCATGTGCTGGCTACTGTACCTACATGACCGGTGGATCTTTATTTTAAACTCTGAACAAATTCAAACAAACAAGGAAGTTCAATTATACACATCGGTAACAAAGGGGAAAACCTAACGAAAACAAAAGCAACACGGATTAGGTATATGTATTAATTAGCAATTGTTTTGCTACATACAGAATTATCAAAAACGAGGAAGTATTTTCTCATAATATATTTGTGGTTATTTTTATGAATAATGGAATTTATATTAGAAAAATATTTAAACAATAATTGACTGTCCCGCATTTATTGTTTCTGCACAAAATTAATACCTTAGGCTAGTATTTTATACCGATATTTTTTTGAGATTTCAACCTATGTTACTTAAGGAAAGTTGTTCAGTTTTACGAGTACTACCACTATGTTGCGGATAAACAATACCAGTAAAGTTTCAGGGAGCATACAAGCCGCCTAGCTGTCCGTATTTATTTTTATAAATGTATTCCTTGCGTGTAATGAATATTATATGTTACATTGGATACGCCTAATCGCCCATACCTATAGTACAGAGAATGCTAGTTTGTTCAAAGTTCAAAGTTCAAAATGTGTTTATTCGAAGTAAGATTTTACAAATCACTTTTCGACGTCGAGGAGAGTTCACGATTTGGCTGTCTCTCAGAACGGCAGAACTCTCCGGAAGAAACTCCACAGGCGTTGCATCTTTTAAAAATATTTTTACGTAATTATTATTTTATACAATTTGATTAATATAACAAAGAGTGCAAACCGAAATACGCAATTAGAGGAAGGCAACCTGTTAAAGTAGTTCTAAGTTTGGGGTCCAGCAATTATTATTCTTGTCTAGTAAGTTGCTTATAAACGCTGGTCATATACAATTAGCCTGCGCTGTTACATAATAAAAATATTCTAGCCGCCCCTAGACATGTTAATTTTATACTCTGTGGCTTCAGGTGCACGATAGCCTTATCTTTGAACGGTTTTCCATGACTTGCTACTTGCCGGATAATCTATCGATGGCAACTTTGCTGTGGCCCATGAATACAGATTAACTTGGGTTTGATTAACAGGGCGATATTTAAAGGGATGAAGACTGCTTTGGTTTGAATAAGGGCTAGTAAGCCCGACAAATAATCAAGAGGCTACCCTACCAGAAAAATAAAAATTTTCGCCATATACCAAAAATTGAATGGAACAAATTTTATAGTAACACTTGATGCAACAAAGACTATAAAAGACACATATTTTTTTTTGCTGGTTAGGTTTTATACGAGTATACATACATACATACCCATAATGATACACTCATTTCATTATTCATAAGCAGAGTTTTAGTAAGTTGATAGGGAGCTGGAAAGTGTTTGGGTAAAGGTTCTATTAGGCTTAATATTCCATAATCAAATAAGGCTTCAAGGCCAGTGAAGCTCGATTCGTCGTACTTTTTCGAAACAAGCATAGGTCGATAAAAAAATAAAATGAGGCTTTCCTGTTTGATGCAACTTTATATTATGAAATTATTCTTAACAAAAACTGCTATTAAGAAAAACTGATTTGTAAACTGTTCAATGATTGTAACGCAACAAATAGTCAGATCGGAATAAAAAAAAAAGAGTAAAAGTATTCCAAACAACAAAAACAAAACGGAAAAATAATCTCCCGACCACTCCAGCGGGACAGGGAATCACGACCACAATCGCAGGGCGAGGCGCGGATCGGCCGACCGAATCGCGCCGAGAATAACATCCGCCTGTAGGTAATACCTACAACGCAGTATATACCTACTAGGTATATACTGTTTGCTAGATGCTGCGGTGATCGCATCCACTGGGTTTTTTAACCGCTGATGTTTAGTGTCTGTGGACGGAGTTTTAGGAATGCTGAAAATCAAAATTTAGTTCGAGCGCCAAGAAATACAACACAGCTCGCTGTCTAGTGCCTTTTGATAGACTACTGGTGAAGCAACATAAAGTGATGAATATTCCTTCTTTTTGTTAAAAAAAGGACGCTTAGAATTTTATTTTTATTTTATCGTATAAAATTTGACATTCTTTATTTATAAAATTTATTAATTTCTGAGGCACATACCACAGAATACCAAATAGTAGCACATACCTATAATAAAGAAAAAGATCGATACAGAAAGTGAGCCTCTGGTTAGGTATAATATTTGCAGATTTTGAATAGCTTTTGTGACTGAAAGATATAGCAGACAATAGCAGTATTAGCAGTGCTTAGATTGATACCACGTTTTGAGTAAGGTTTATTACCTTTAAAGTGAACGAAAAATCTCCTCAATTCCGGCAAATAAGAAATCACGGTCTCGGTCAGGGAGAACAAAACGAGGCGCGGATCGCTCGACCAAAGCGGTCCCGAGAATTAACGGCGGCCATATTGTCGCACTACCCACCCACCCATACATATAGCATCAATACAGAAACACAGTGCGCTGAAATAGCACCGCCGAACTGATACTATTTTATACTAAGTAACACTAATATTATTTTCTACAAAATAATGCACACTGTGCCATCTGAGTTTTGTTAAAATACGTATAAAAATGTATCGTAGGCGCATTTTTTGTTTAATTATAAAGACAAAAGTGTCGACAAATGAAAACTTGCTTCTGTACGCTAATATGTAATATATATTTTTTAGATTAAACTTAAATGTTGTGTCAAATAAGCGTTAAATCTTTCAAAAATGCATTAAAATATTATCTTGCACCCCTCACTCGCACGTTTGGCCTCCAGCGTATTAAGTCTGCCGACTTCCTTGCAGCTACGAGCAAAATAAGTACACAAGATTAATTGTCCCCCAGCGGACGCCGGAAGTGCATCCATGTTGGCCACTCGCCGCCATTTTGTACTTCCGGTAAGATAAGACCGTTTCGGTGCTTGGGCTATCGATTCGACGTTTTGTTTGAAATTAAGTACTGCTAGTTTAGTATTGTGTACCTATTACAGTATAAACTTTTGTGTTTTATTAATATCTGTTATACATTAATGTATAAGACTTAACCCGTACAAATTAAAGAAGTAAGGTAAAGAATGAACTATGTGGGTCTTACCACTTAAATACAGTTAAGAATGTTTTAGTTACCTATTTTCAGAAAGAGAAAGTTAAAGTCACTATTTGCTATGCACATTTACGTTTTCTTTTCTCGTGGTAATAATTTTTTTATAACAAAGACTGGGGCACTGAGTGGCACTGATACTGTTGAATTGACCTCGACACATAGTGTAACGGAGGTTAGTCCTTTGCCCAATGGTGGAACATGAAATAGACTAACAATAAAAATATTTTATATAGTTCATTAATTTGGAGCCATCAAAGTACAGCTAGAAACTAGTTTTACTCTGATTCTGGCCAGATAAAACAGGCCCTTGTAGTAGTAAAGCTTTACCGAGCTGGCTTACTGCTGGCTGGTAACAGTAGGAGAGTAAAAAGATCTCCGTTCGAGATAAGGCCTGGTGACAAGTTGTGGAACTCCAAAGGGCTGAAGTTGCTGCGGGTGACAGTACGCTCTTATACTCCGTGCGGACTGTGGGCCGGAATCAGATTTTACTAGTAAGTAATACATTTATTACCTTTACAAATATAAAATCGGGTATACAATAGTCATAGTCTAGTTACAAGAATTTATAATATTTGCAAAAGCTGGAGCCTAAACTAGGATTCCCTGTGATTTAGGACTCCAGGCCTCCACTTCGGTTCATACAAACAAGAAATTTTAATATACTCGTAGATTGTGAAATTTTAAAATCTATAAAATGAAATCTAGACGTAATATAACAGAATTTTGTATTATTGTCAAAGACAAAGTCAAACGTCCTCAAACCAAAAATCGTCCTCAAAGATTTTGAAACTTTTGCTTAATGAAGTGAATAATTGAACTTCTCCTAAACTTAGATCACGTGTGATGTGACCGAAATATAAAAACACGATCTTTAACAATATACAACAATATCTTAGTGGATATATGTATGAACCGATAAAATGAGCAAGTACTACTTCCTAACTTTGGTGTTTTTGTTGTTGTATAACAAGATTTTCTAAATGTTAATTTAATAATGCACATTAATTTTGCTTAACTAATGTGTATTTTCAACTAAGTAACTTAACTACACTAAAATAGAGTAGAGTACCTATCGCTTACGATGAAAATTGATGATATTGATTATAACACACTGAATTATTAAGGTCGAAATATATTTAGCACCGTACGTGTGCACTGTACTCAAATTATAAATATAACTAGTACGACAACAACCAGTCCGCCGCTCTTTATTTTATTCATACACGCATGCGTCAATGATAGCTTTTATTGTTATCAATAGTTTTTTTATATAACACCCTTAACTTGCCAGTGTAACTCTCACTAAAACTAACCAAAGTATAATTAGGCAAGGATAAAAATTAACGTAGATGAGGGCGCTGTTCGTTATACAAAATAAAGTAAAAAATTGCGTTGGCGTTAGTTCCATTTTTGGCCACGTTCATTAAGATCCTTGTCTCTCTAAGTAAAGCTCCATTCATCGACTATGCGACACAGAGATCAATCGGATAATGCGTATTTCGATTCGTCTTAGTCCGTACCTGCCCACCCCAGTCCGCCAAACCACTTTGCACCGTCCGATACTATCTTACAATGCATTCTCGTACAGAATAAGTTTATTCCGAACTCCAATAGATATCGGGAAGTCCTCAACTTTTAAATCTGCCGTCCAAAAGTTTGCCTTTTCCAACTCTGCCGATTTGACGAAATTATTTTCTCTCAGCCACTATTGGATGTACCAGTTCTAAATGGGAATAGTATTGGAATAATTTATTTGAAGGCACTAGTTTACTTTGTTTGTAATGTTTTTGTATTGAGGCTGAATCAACTGGAATTTAAGAACGTAGAAAATATTAATAAACTATTTACAGACAATTTCAAGCTTGCCCATAAGCACAAGCAGTAAATATATACAAAAACATTGTTTTATTCTCGTTTCGTTCTCGTGCGAAGCTATGGTTTTAGCTACTAGATTGTATATTTAAAGAGCTTTTATCTTTTAGATTTAAAAATTTAAATGTGAGTTTAGTCACCGTTCTAAGTATATTCTATTCTATTCTTACTGTGAAGGAATTTTGAAGAAATCTGCAGACTGCACGTACCTGCGAAGAAATTAAACTCTTGTAAAAATTGATAAAAGAAGATAAATAAAAAAAGAAAGCGTAGCGATACCCTTATATAAGAGTATTGTGGTTCATTCACCACATATGAACAAATAACAGCAACTTGAGGCAGACAGCCACGGAATGATTCATGTTTCAAGCAAGATGTACGACTTTTAATTTCAAGTCGTACGTTGCTTCGATGCGACGTGATTTACGATTTGCAGCGCAATATGACAAAGATTAAGGAGACCACTTTAGATGGAAGCTGCTATCCCATTTATATCATTTGTCTTTCGGTAAACTGTGTATCGTACACACGCTCTGGTCAATAAGTAAGGGATACGTTTCGGATTTGAGAAAATAATGGCGTTGGGTCATATTTCTGCATCGGAACAAATATGAAAAACATCGGAATTAATGTCCCGGAAAACAAAATTTGTCTTTTGATATTGAAGTGAATCGTATTTCGCGAGATCACAAACAAAAACTAATAAATATAAAAATTAAAACTCACGTAATTTTTTAAACATAAAGTTATTTTGATTAGAAATGTCGTTATTAACAATTTTTATAGAAAGATCATACGAGTATAAAGCAAAAGTATAAACAAAATTAACCTAGGTTCAAGATAGGCTGCATGAAGTCCCTCGGTGGGACATACATGGGCTGTTAACAATAACAGGCAGCCAAATTTTGCTATTGTGTTCTTTAAGGATTGCACAAAAAATTCCTATACTACAGTTTGGGGTCAGATGGGCATTGTGTAAGATATCCCATGTATATTTTTTTTGTTATTATGTATTATAGCATCGACCTACGCCGATGCTATGAAAAATACTAAATAATAACACCAGAAAGTTGATTTGAACTCAATTACTATATTAAAACAACAACGTAACTTCACCACACTTTACAAACTCTTAAACCATACAAAACATCGAGGATAGGGCTTCTTGGAGCCTATTTTTACCAGCTCCAGGCCAGAATCGTGATAGAACTGCCTGAATCTATCAAAATCAGTTTAATTTTAAATAATTCAAATTTAGAACAACGCGGCCAGTACCAAAGGCCAAAGAGATGGCATGACCGATGCCACATCATCCCTCTCCCTCTTCAAAAAAAATTATTTTGGTCAGTAACGACCAAAATATTTTTTTAAACATCCCCATCAAAAAATACAAAATTCAAACTAACAACCTACCTAAGGGGGACAAGTATCAAAACAGAGAATTAAATAAAAAAGAATAGATAGGGACTCAGAACTTCTAAAGTCTAGCAATTAGGAATAATATCCTATTTGCTTTTGCAAGGGAAAAACCCCCGTTGAAAAAACCGCTTACAACAAAGCCCACATCCATTAAACCTAACACGCAAATAGCTAAAACTACCTAAATACAAACCTAATCCCTCATAACGAAATTAAATTCAGTAACTTCATCAATAGCTTCAATAAATTATTTTAAAGTTAAATTGTTAATTAAAAATTCAAATATAATTTTTAACACCCTGTATAAGAAAAATATTTTTGAGAAAAAGTAATCAACCTATACGTAACAGCAATTGAATAATTATTCAAAAGAAAACCTAAATTGAAATAGGTGTTCAAAATTAGAAGCAGTAATCATGAAAAATGAAGATCTGAAATTTACAGAAAATATAAAAGAATTTAACAAAAGTTGGACAAACTCAAAAATATTAAAGTTAGTTAATGGAACGTAACCCAGCAAAGAACTAATATTTATGAAAAACAAAATATGAATTCAACGTTGAAAATGAAGCCCATAAGGTACTTCCATACATATAGCCACCTATGTGCCATGCATGTTTCCAAAAAAGAAGAACATATTCTATATCACACAAATACCTATCTCTTCTTCTGCATACATAATGCCCACTAACTAAAATAAATCACCTCACTGCCTACCTTTCACAGGAAACCTTTTTATTAAAATACTAGCTAAGTTTTTTAAGTGACAGAGTATGAACTATGTTTTAGAATTATTTAAGTTTTAGAGTGAAAAATGATAATATTGTTTAACAATGATTTTAAATATTTCAGCTGCCATCTCGGTCTTGAATATCAGGCTGCAGCAGCCATCTCATTAAGTTGTTTTTTTTAAAATAAGAATATGACTAATTAATATATTTTAAAATTTTCCTCATATTACATGAAAAGAAAAACAATATTACAACACACATAAAGATAAAATATGGAACAATATTACCTAAAAAGATTCCAACATAATAAAACAAGCATAAAAAAAGAAAAAAGAAATTTACTTCTCCGACTACCAAACCAAACCAAAAAAAGGGGAAAAAATAAATCATCATCATCGTACATAAAACTTTTTTAATCTGTTTACGTGTACCACATATGTACAAGTACTTCGACCAACTTTCCGAATAACGTAGTTATTTACACCAGACCTTCTTACAACCACATAAGGCCCTTTAAAAAGTCTACAAAGTTTAAGAACGGAAAGGACCAACAACGTCTACTCCCACCTTCTCCATCAAATTAGAAACCGAAATAGGTAAAAGAGGAGCAATTCTATTACCACCCTTCCTTTCCTGGCAGGGAAGACAAGAACGAACGTAGTTTTCGATTTCCCTGTCAGCATTACACATAAAATACCTCGAACGAAAACGATAAAGAGTTTTAGAAAAACCCAAGTGATCTCCTGTCCACGCATCATCGTGCAACCCTTTTAAAACATCACAAAACATACTTCTAGGTAAAACAAGTACGTCCTTAAGAACACCATGTCTTAAAACACGTTTAAATAACAAATCGTTCTTACGAAAAAACCTCTAAATGAACCATGTAAATACAAACGGTTAATTGTTTGCAAACAAAAATCATCACTTGACTGCGCCTCGCGAAACGACACAGCTTCGATCTTAAATATCTCTAATCCGTCATCCTTGAAGTCAGGTTCCTTCACCAAAACAACTGGGGAAGCATAGGAATTATTAGATTCCTCAAACACCCTCAAGCGGAGCATCTCCTCCACCTGCTTATCTACGACCTCTTTCAGCACTGGAGAGACCCTATAAGGTCGAGAAGAAATCGGCTTTTCATCCAAAGTCTCGATATCTACATCCACAATATCACACCGACCTGTTACCGACATTAACTTTTCCTTATGCGTGACCGACAGATCAGAACCCAAATCAAATTCCTGATCCTGTTTAATCGCAAATTCACAAACATTATCTGAACCTAAAAAATAAACATTATCTTCATGTCGTAAAATCGGAGAGTGTGCATCGACCTTTATTTGTTCCGAGCAAACGTCATCTTTGAAAAAAGGAGGTGCAAAAGGTCAACTTGACGATTGTTCGAAGATAAAACAAAAGTGGATACGTCAGATAAAAAATCAACTCGGTTGCTACCCAACATCAATTTTGCTGAGCCAAAATCGATAATTCCGTTGTATCGACTAAGAAAATCTTGACCAAGAATTATAGGACAAGCTAAATTCTGAATAACAACCAACTCGCAAGCAAAAACAACACTACCTATATTTAAATTACACGTTGTCGCGCCTACAGTTGATAACTTTTGGCCATTCACGCCCTTTAAAAAAAAATTTTTGTCTACATCTAGGGACAATTTAATTTTTTCCAATACATTGAAATCTATACAGGAAACACTCGCGCCTGTATCAATGAGGGTCGGAAAAATAAATCCCTTACATCAACATTAATAAAAGGTTTTTGTTTCTTATCAAGAACACTATCATTATAATTAGGGAAAATAGGAATAAAGTTTTCTGTTTGCGTAAACGAACTTCTCACTGTCATATTTTCCTCGGCTATCATCTGCACAGACTGATCTGGTCTTGATCTCAGATCATAGCGGTTAGATTGTGGTGTTGGGCGGTCACCATACCCAAGAACGATGGACTAACCTGAGGGGTACCCGCTGGGCGTACCCCTCCTGAATTCCCAGGAACAGGCGAAGCGAAGACTGCTCTAGGAGTCATCCAAGGCGTCTGACGCCTAGTATCCATTAGGGGCTGCTGGTGTACATCACAGCCGGAATATTGTGCAGGATGAGAAAACGTTTCGAGGCCGCACGGCATCCTCGCCGGCACGATGTTGCGTTCTTCGTTTACATTATAAATATCCATTAACTGTATGATAGCCTTTTTGAGATTAAGCTTTTTTTCGAATACTGATCCTGTCAACTTATGCTTAATGAAGCCATAGCATGACATTAAGAACTGCCTGATGAAGATAGTCTCATCATCTATTTTAGCTTTTGCCGCTAATTCATTCAGGCGATAATAATAAGATAAAATATCCTCAGATTTGCTTGTTTTGCCATGTAGAAAAACTGTTGGTAATTGATTGTATTGGGAAATTCCTCTTTCAATAGCTTTTCCAAATCTTCATATTTGGATACTGTACTTTCGATTGTGTTGTAGAATATTAATGCTGGACCTGCTAGATAATTTTCTAACAGCACAAATTTTTCTTCGTCTGTTATTTTTTTCAAGATACATATTTCTCTTGAATTTTTTCAAAAATGTATTTATGTCCTGGCTTACGCCATTAAATTTTATGTCAGAATCTGACATTTTTACAATCGGATTTTTTCACAATTTGTTAAAAACCACTTCACTTTATAATTGCCACTCGCTTTACGGCGAAAGTACCACTAATAGGATCCCGTTTGGCGCCTTTCCACCCAAATATAGCATCGACCTACGCCGATGCTATGAAAAATACTAAATAATAACACCAGAAAGTTGATTTGAACTCAATTACTATATTAAAACAACAACGTAACTTCACCACACTTTACAAACTCTTAAACCATACAAAACATCGAGGATAGGGCTTCTTGGAGCCTATTTTTACCAGCTCCAGGCCAGAATCGTGATAGAACTGCCTGAATCTATCAAAATCAGTTTAATTTTAAATAATTCAAATTTAGAACAACGCGGCCAGTACCAAAGGCCAAAGAGATGGCATGACCGATGCCACAGTATCGTACTGCAGTTGGTGTGTGCTACCTCAAGCGCTTCGCTTCCGCCGTGCACAACGCCGAGAGGGTTGCCAACGTTGCCAAACTTACATATTTACCGGCCGGAAACGCAGGAAGCGCAAAATGGCCGCGCGACAGTTATGGATGCGCTTCCGGTGCCCAGCGGCTCGGCGTTGCCGATTCATCTTCGGAACACAGACCGAATAAGGAACAATCGCATTCCATAACTGGCCGAAATGCCCCTGCTTTAATCAGTGTCTGGATTTGTTACTGACTGAGTGGATTTGTTCATTTAAGGGGTTTACATGTGCTAAATGGCGCCGCCACCCTTTAAAAATACGAGTAATAACTCGAAATATATCTATATTTCAGAAATCTAGACAAAAGGATCGAGCGAGACGATGTTCTGTAGGATATATAAAATCCATTATTTATTATCTCGCTGTAGTTATAGATAGAAAAATTGTGAAAAACGGCCACTTTTCGCAATTTTTCTATCTATAACTACAACGAGATATAATAGAAAGTTAATTGCATAATAGCCCCTTTAAGTCATAAATAAGACCACAAAACCTATTATATTTAGATGTTTACTTTGTCCTTTAATAAAATAATACTAATGTGAAATCCTGCGTAACGTCACACCCCTGCTTGAAATAAAGCAAAAGGTAAACTTTTTTTTGGTAATCAAATAAGACTACGACTGCCACGGAAATAATAAAGGTTATCTTTTACCTAGGCAAAAATCTACCTATCTACAGTATAACAAAAAAAAAGATTAGATGCCTAAACAAAACAACATAGCTAGGTACCAGGCATTCATAAGCTATTGAAGCTAAGTCTAGTGTAAATGAATAATACTAGAAAGTGCACATTGACACAAAGCAGCTTGCGCTGGCAAGATTAGCGCCGTGAATTGCATATGAGTGACTAATGCCTCCCAATGTAGCTCTATGGTTCCCAAAATGTACGGAGGAGGGTCAAAGGATATACAGGGCGTCCCACAGCTATGCACATGGAGGGAAAGTAGTTCGATTCCCGGTTCAACCATGTAATTATTAAAAAATGTATGAATGCAGTTTTAATAGTTTTTAGAAATAAAATAAAGTCTTGTTTCAGTAAAATGTTCTATCTACATTATTTAAGGTACTTTCC
>OX419601.1:8108475-8456875 GCA_948473455.1 Teleiodes luculella | reverse complement strand
AAATTAATAGAAAATAGAAAAAAATATAAATTAATAAACAGACAACAATGGAGCAACTTGTTTATTAGGTAAGTCAATGGTCAGCCACGTACGTTCCGGAACTCCGATCTTATAGATGGCCGAAAGAGTAAAAAAAAACATCTACGCAATCATGACCGTAAACAATCTATTGTTAACAGCATTCCTAAAAACATAAACAACAACAACAGTAATAAAACAAGGATTCTTATTCCAATATTGATTTCACGTATAATTAATTTACTTCGAGTAATAAACGAAAATTATAGCATGTCTGTATCGAATATTACGTTGAGTCAAGATTTCCGTGATTGCGTCATTAATTTGAGCTGCAGGTAAAACGGGGTAGCCAGGGGTAGTGAAGGGTAGTCAGGGGTAGTGAAGGGTAGTCAGGGCAGGTGGGGTACGTTTTAATTTCCTGCACAAGCCTGCAGCAAGCACCTGCTGACGACTGGATTTATTTGTGTAAATAAATATTACACCTGCTAGTCATAAGGGCGAGACGAGAAACCGGGAAAACATATTTTAGATGTTCAAGGAAATAGAACTGTGACATAAAATTAAGTAGTTAAAAATACTATATAATACAACATAAGTGTTTCTGCCTAATAAGTAAAAATTTAAACGGTACGTTAGATGTTTAAATTAAAACCGCGTTTAGAGAAATTTTGTTAACAGACGTACGCTCCTAAACGAACGATTTTTGAAATTGATCCAAATATGATTAATTTTACTTTTAAATGATAAATACATTATCTATTACACTTTAACATTTTATACTAAATAAGTGCTTCTAAATGTAATTGTGCCTAATTTAACTAGATTATACAATAAAATAACTTATCTTTATCTTTATCTTTAGCATTGCCCTTGAGCCGCTCGTCAACACAACGTCACCTCGCGCTTCTAGCTGGAGCTACGGAGAAGACAAATATGATACATCGCATGTGACGTATATGAAAATGTGATGATAAATGACAAGCTAATATTGTACGAAATTAAAACATGTATCGTGCAGTTGCGGTTTCGCGTTGAATCTTGACGTTTGGTCGTAGCGTCTTATGCAAGCTTACATAATGGCGGGCATAAGTCGCTGTCATCACATGAAACTCTACGTCCTGAAACGGTAGACCGTTTTAAGTATATTTTAGCTGTGGGCACAGAAATTAGGGACGTATACGTATATCTTTATAATAGTACTTAAAAAATTATAACAGAGGCAGTTTGTTAGAGATTCTCCTGCTTTTGTTCTAAATAATAATAAAAAATCTCGTATAACTATGTTACAAAAATTGTTCAAGTGATTTTGTTTATAAAAAAGAAAGTAGAGGGTTATGTCGACTGTGAAACTGACTAATGAACCTTAAGCTACACGCGTTATTTAACGATTTTGAACTATAATGATTCGGTAAAGTTTATGCCTTAGTTTTTTTTTTCAATAAATCATAGAGTAACATAATTTATTTTCGCAGTGAACTTTGAAAAACACGATCAAATGATCAGCAAAACATAACTAACGGCCTCAGCATCAGTAACTACGTAAAACTTTTGAAAGTTATAAAACATATTTGTAATAAGTGAACGAAATCTTCCAAACTTCGGTCATAGATAATGATAAAATAAAGATGAACGTTCTATTCTTGTTGATAGAAAACGGCGTTCAATTGCGTCTAGATTCCGAACTTTCTTGGCTTGGATACTCGTCATTGGCCCTATATTATGTCGTGCCAAAAGTAAACAAACGATACGGCTTCGCAGCGTCGAAGCCTTTAAATAAACGTCCCAGATATCGAGGGCGGAACCGAGCGAAACTTTCCGATATCGATCTTGCGATTTTCGATATGAATATTTATTCGTTTGCGATATTAACTTGATTACTGAACCGATTTTCTTTGAAATATGACAACGGTTCATATTGTTTCAGATCAATACAAATGGGTTCTTGTAAAACTTGTCTATTAAATTCGTGGAATAGACATTAAGATACCCCACGCACTAGCGTTTTTCGAGCGTCTATGTCGTGCGTCGCGCGTACAATCATCCGCGTCCGTCTTTTGTTTCAATCGCTTTGCTGCCTATGATTGTATGCGCGACGCACAACGACGTCGCTCGAATGACGCTCGAAAGACGCTTATGTGGGGGGTATCCCGAAAGATATAATTGATTCACAAAAAAAATTGTCACAGATTTTTCACTGATTTACTTTTCAATTCCAGTCAAACTTATCAGCTAAAATATACAGAAAGTCGGTAAACCGAATGGAAATACACAAGTTATTGAATAGGGAACTATCAGAATATTAATTATGATTTCTGTTATTAAAGCGGGTTGAAAGCGGGAGTTGGCCGTTGGTTGTTGGCTCCAATATCGGCAAACTTGGTCCAACTGCTGCTGATTTCCCGAAACTATTTTTAATTTCCCCGAGGACCCGATTGGTGGTGGAATATCGGCGATGGAGTAAGTGGATGAATGGTTTTCCTCATATGCGCAGTCTTTGCCTAATGTGATCAATACGTAATAATAACTGTTAGCGTTTTCGACCAAATTACAATATTTTTATGTTCTGTTGGTTGTATTGTAGAGTGCGTATATATTTTATTACCAAAGTATAGACATTTATATTGATATCTGTTCATGTTCATATTGATATTGCGGCAAAGTCGATCAATACTGAAAAATCTGTTTATGTTTTTTTTACTACAATAGTCTATGAGTATAGCTGGACACTACCGTCCACATGATAATTTGGGTTTAAAAAAATATAATTTTCATGAATTTCTATTACATATAGTGTTTTTTTGCGAACGAAATGTACAAAAATACTGATTTGAGAGACACCACTCAAGAAACGTGCGCTATTTAGTTATGCGACGAATCGCGCAAATACTAGGCATTTTGTGAAGGCACATAGGCATAGGTACATATCGGCGTATCGTAAATTCGTGACGTGTCCCATTTTTCGTGTCCGCTCGGGGAATAGTAATAAAATAGTGAGATTTACGTGAACCAGTGGCGGCGCGTGTTCGAATGTCTGTCTGTACCATTGAACTAGGTACTACATAGAAACGACACCCGCAAATTGCACTCATATCGTCTGTTCTGTTTCATATAAATCCGGACAAAAGCTTACTGACCTCTTTCTTTTCTTGAAAGTTATTGAAAATAATATAACGCCAAAATGTCTGGCAAGGTCACATGCTCACCCCGCCTTCTATCTACTACAATATGCTATGCTAAATTACGTATTTTGCGGTAATTTTCTATATAGTTTAATCGTATCGTTTGAAAAAAATGTGTGTATTGTATGCTGGCGTCAATGACCTTTTGTCCGGATTAATATGAACCAAACCATAGTAACATGAGTTTCTATGGCGTTTGTCTTTTGTTTTTCTTCTCGCCGTCCATTCCGCCCGTCTCGCGCTGCCGCCATGTTGGCGCATAGAATGTAATCGAAGTGACTCCTCTCGTACTTGTAAGTAATTCCTCAATGGTCTGTTCCCGTAGTCAGTCAATCACGGTTTATTGCTGTCATAATATGCAAAATCGATTACTGTGAGCGAATTTCACGCATTTGAATACATGTAGTTTAAAAGAGAAAATGTTTTACTGTGTAAACTACCTGCACCTGTCTTTTCTTGTTTCTATCTATCCTTCTTGTGAATTAAACTGTAGGTACTGTGTTTCTAGTGTGCAAAAAATAATGTTCTATTCTATTCTATACTATTTTAAAACAGAAACATAGGACAGTAAAAAAAAAATTTTTTTCTAGGGTGTGGTAGCGTTCCCTTGTGTAACCAGCAAGAACTGCGATCACATACACAATGTTAATTTGAGTCTAGATTCTAGACGAATAGAAGATAATACCAGAGTAAATAAAGATAGAACCTTCTTTATTATGAAAGTGAAGTGACACTCCAATGCATTTTAAGTTTTTTTTTTAATTGACCTATTCTTGATTCGAAAAAGTACGACGAATCGAGCTTCACCGGACTTGTGGGGGAGCGGTAGACTCTACCCCAAAGTAGTCTAGTACCAACGCGGCTCGAGGGAGCCTCGGACCTAGGGCCTACCGCGTTGATACGGAAAAACAACGCCTGATGGGCTCCGTCTCTGATTATCAATTTTGATTTTGTTTATAATATCGCCGGCGGATACGGGCATTGTTACCTGAAAGGTAATTGTTACCTGAAGGGGTATTTTAAGCAAAGCTGTATATTTGCAATTAAAATTGAAAACGTTTTTGAATTCATTTAGTAATAATGAAATAAACTAATAACGAATAAAATATTCACAGTTATAAATTTATATAATAAACAAGGAAATTCAGTAAAAACTGTACTATCAAAGTAGGTACCTACCTATATGTATTATTAAGAACAGAATTTTAATTATAATAAATATGAGATTAGGTTGTTTTCAACATGTGGTAGTAGGTATAACGGCAAATACTCGATTTTAATAAATAATTGTGATGAAAACACCGTTTCCTATGCAATGACACGTAAACCACATAGCATTTTCAATATTTAATCATCATTAACAGCTTACATACGTCCCCACCGAGGGGTTCGAGCCTACCCGTAATTAGGGTGAACAGCTGGCCCAGTGCGGATCGGTCAACTTCACACACAGCCTTTGAATTACTTCCCAGGTGTGTGCAGGTTTCCTCACGATGTTTTCCTTCACCTTAAGAGCGTCGAATGAATTAGGTTAAAGTACCTAATTCATTATGAATTCGAAAACACAAAACGTATTTATGAATTCGAAAATCGAAAACACATTCCGAACGGAAGTCAACGGGCCTAGCCACTTGGCCACTGACACTCTATTAATTATAATGATCTGTCAACGAATCAACGAACGCTTACATCGTAATTAATGATAGGTAACATCTGTTTGACGAAGATTTTTTTATGGGGGCTAAAAAGGTAGCCAAAGACCCCTCCAATCATTAAATTCAATTTGGCACACGATGCGCCAAACACCCTGTATAATAATTTAGACACTAATCGAATTTACTGTAAATTACTTTATTGTACCAAGAATAAACTCATAATAATGAATACCTACAACAATACAAAAATAAAGTGTACATAATTATTGCTAAGATACAAACATACAAACATCTTTATTGCTAAGATAGGAATTTATACCAGGTAGTTTTAAATGAGATATGTATTGATGAATACTCAAAAAAATCTCTGCAGTAGGAATTATTGATTTTTACAGCTTATTTATTTATTTACTTGAATAGGCTGGCCAACATAGTATATTATACTTTATACAGTATGTGCTTAAAATAATTTTGCCAATATGCACCACACTTATAGGCTAACACAAAATGCTTGTAGTGATTTAAGAAAGTAATTTAGACTGTCACACTATAAAACAAAGTCGCTTTCTCTGTCCCTACGTCCCTATGTCCCTATGTATGCTTAAATTTTTAAAACTACGCAACGGATTTTGATGCGGTTTTTTTTAATAGATAGATTGATTCAAGAGGAAGGTTTATATGTACACAATAACCATTTTCCCGTGCGGAGCCGGGGCGGGTCGCTAGTAATATTATAAAGGCGAAAGTTTGTGAGTGTGTATGTTTGTTAGTTCTTCACGTCTGAACGACTGGAGCGATTGAAATAACATTTGGTATAGAGTTAGCTGACACATAACATAGGCTACGTTTTACTGTGGGAAAGTACCTCATTCCCACGGGAAAACCTGTTAACAAGGGCAGAGCCGCGGGGCGGAAAGCTAGTATTAGAAAATTAACAATATTTAACGTGAGAAAAGACAATAAATGTTTTTTAAGGTGGATAAGAACTTTTTTTTTTATAGATAGCCAACTACGTATCGTGAGCTTAGCAAATATTAGGTAGGACACACGGAGCACACACACATCTTTTATATACTGGAAAGGTTTCCTAGGCTATATGTACCGGGCGGGAAGCCAAATGCCTCTCATTTGGGGCAGGGCGATCATATCGCGCCGTCGTGAGTTTGTGACGTCAGAGTCATGATGAATGAACCAAATGAGGGTTTCGATGTTTTGTAGATGTGATGTCGAAGTAGGTCGCATGTGTACATACTTATATAACGTTGCAAGAAAAATATATCTACTCTAGGCTCGTAGGAATAAGACATAGAGATAGACTATACAAGATAATTAATAGGCCACAGTGCCGTCAAGAACGAATAGAGGAAATATCCTTCTTTTATGAAACGGCTAAACCACTTAATGTACAAAACTTTTCACTAGACTTAAAATTTTAATGTTATATTATGAGCTATTATGTGTTTAATAACCGCTATAAATTTCAGGAATTAAATAATTAAAAGCTTTTTATCTGTGAGTTTTTAATGTTTTAAACGCAGTCATCAGTCAAAAAATTGGCTGTCTTCTGTGGAGAAGAACTCACCGGTAGAAACTCCACAGGCGTTGCATCTTCTTAACATATTTCACAATTGTAGTTTACAATTTTTTGCAATGTGAACAATTGAAAATTAAATGCATTTTTTTGTATTTTAGGATGTTCAAACTCCGCAATACTTTATACAAAATAATAACTTTGTATTGTTTTCGTTATCAGTTAAAATACTTTTTAATTTATTCAACGTCTAATATTATCGTTGGGTAGAAAACTTAAGAAAATCGTTGCTTTTCCTAAATTATATCGATCGCATCCCATAGTTAATAAGAGAGATAGATTAAGAAAATGAATGACCAGGAAACAAGTAAAGCTAGGAAAAACAGGAATGATGTAACATGACGTAACAAAACCACTCATGGGCGCGCGAGTAAATCATGGCAGATAATGCGCGCCAGTAGTTGTCGCAGGGCTGGCAACACACTCAATGCTCCAAAGGCCCCCGTACCCCGAGCCGTTAAATATATTTAAAATAATAATAATAATCAAGCATTGGTTCCTACTACACACGGACTTTTATGTAAATGTTCCAAAAAATCTATATTGTTATTTAATTATGAAACAAAATTAAGTACCTACGAGTAAATAAGTAACACTTTATTGCAAACTCTTATTAAACAAATAATAATTTTGAAAAAGTGTAGGTACTAACTTACCGACTAAAAAAGATTTCCATAAAACTAATACATTTAGTAGAATTCAAGGTTTCGGATTTAGTAATAAATGTTTCTTGTTTGACTTTTCAATTCATGAGTACTTATAGTGTACTTCTATTAATAAAATTTTGGTAAAATATACATCCTCTAAGTTTTTATAACAAGGTGTTTCTGACATGACCATGACCTGATACTACCATTGTATATCTACACTCTGTAATTTTCTAAAATGGCTGTATTGCAAACTGCAACCCTAGTTTGAGAAAAAAAATCGTAGTGCGATATTTGGCGGGAATTTCCCCGGAACCGCGGCGGACGAACTCGAACAGCGGATTTATGACACCACTTCCGCTTCCGCCCCGACATACACATCATATCGATCGCCATTCAGATTTTTTGTCGGCGGCCATTTTGTGAGCGAATTAATGTTTCGGGACATAGAATTATTTGTATCTATAATAAAATTATGTCGTCTGCATCGCCGTAGAATCAAGAGCTCAACACAAACACGAAATTGTTTGTAATCTGACGTAACACCTATGTTGTTAAATCACCCAAAATAGGCCACCTATTTATTCATAAACTTGAAATACGTACTTACTACTCTGTTAATTGTTCATTCCACCGGCAAACTTCTAAAACAATAAATACAACTTTATAAGAGAACTTACTATCTACTACGCTAAGTTTCCTATAAATATTTTATCGAAGTTTGTAGAGTATTTGACATTTATAGAGAAAGTGGACTTACTTTGAAGTACTTACTAAGCTATAACGGGTCTTACGAATACAGCGTCTGTATCGTTGGTAGTTGCGAATCGATTAATCTCTTCCGAGTCTGATACTAGACTGGATTGAAAAGAGAACTGAAAGATTCAGGTGGACTACAAATAGAAAATCGATCGGCACCGATCGTGACCGGATCCAGAAATGCCCGGAGTTAATCTAGTGCCCAAGTAGCGGACGCAATTAAAATTAGAACTCTTGCTTGCTTTGGAAATGGAACTAGTAGAGCGCATTTAAAGTACAGAATATAAATCGAAAATACGGGCTATAATTTATTTTAAACATGACAAGTGGTTGAAATGTTTCTAAAATAGGTAATTATTATATGAAAAAATCTTGTTTGGAATTCGAAAAGGACAGAATTTTGCCTCTGACTTTTTCTTGGCATGAAAATTGTTAGAAAAAAGTGTGAAAAAAAAAAGGAAGCGAAAGTGTGATTTTGTTTCAGGTTCTTTGTTTCTTCAGCTATTCAATTAAAAATAATAGTATTTCACGTATTGTATATGAAATGAATGTAACAGGACATTTTTAAATAAATTCGAATTATAAAACGATGACGAACACCCCGAGATTTTTTTTTTTAGCTTACAGTTTAAAAACTTCATCATTATAAACAAAGGTAGTAAATATTACCATACTAGCTGTCCACCCACGGCTACTTAGGTTTTTTGACTTTTCCGTACAGTTCGTAGGAATGAGATATTTTAAAAATTATCTAATATGTTGACGGGGGATATAAGGTACCACCATGAAAAATTTCATTCAAATTGGTCCAACAATTTCGGAGATTAGCCCGTACAAACAGACAAACAAAAAATTTAAAATAAATCTGGATGTGTCCTATGCTCTTACATCCCCCTGACTCGGTTTATAGCATTTTTTTATATGTACAGATTTTCGACCTCTACAGTTTTATTGTATAGATTACAGTTTTTCAATATTTGGCTTGTCGAAAATGGTTTCGCTAAGCTTCGCGTTACATTTCATTTTGTATACTTAAATGTTTCAGACTTCTGCACGTTTGATAACATTTTGGCAGAACGAAGATTGATTCGAGGCCGAAGTCTGCCATCCATCACCCGCTTCGCAAACACACTTCTTGCTTGACAATACCAATAAGTGTCAATGTACACTATAAATAGATGAAACGCCGCAGGGAACTCAGGCCGATATTACTGACATCGAGATAGCGGGTTTTGGGGAAAATCCGGGGAATTTTGTCAGATATTGAGAAACGTATTTATGAATTCTACTAAGTACCTAAACTGAGATAAATGTGTTAAGCAAGGATTCTTTTTATTAGTACTTGAATAGCTGACTCTGACTAATATCGACATATAGGACGCGACTTAGGATTAGATATAAGACATTAGCGCAGCAAAAAAAATCTACCTCTAAGTAAGTATGTTTCGATAGCACAGTTTAAGTTAATTTGTATTTTTAAACGACTTAAAAATGGATACTTCATTTAGTTATCCAGTTGTTAGTTACCATTAATATGCAAAATCTTAAGTAAGACCACGTATGACGCAAATAAGTAAATACTATTATATTTTAAGTTTCTCTAAGCGAGTACTGGGCGGGATGTTTTGTTTGACCTACATATTAGGTATGTAGCGCAACATAAAGTCGATGGAGGATCTAGGCCTAAGATACGGTTTTGTGAAATAAATTGCTTTCTACCAGCAGCGTCTGGTAAAAATATTGTTATTTTTAATTATTCGTCATGGTATGCTATTAAACTAATGTAGTACAGTCTCCTGCAAAGAAATCGAACCCCCTGTGTCATAAGCGGTGACTATTCGCCGCTTACGATAGGGGGTCCGTTTTCTATGCAGGAGACCGTACATACAAAATTATTTTGTAACAGGAAATTGTACCTAGTACAAAATGTATCCGGTCTAATTACAGCTTTAACCGACTTGGTAACATGAAAACATCGTCAGGTATAGAAGGCACCCTAAAACGGTTTTACACGTATTCAAAATAAGCCGTCAATTGTGTTTTGCCAGAGTAAAAATAAACACAATTATCCCAGCTTACAATCATTAGTACCTACGGTTTACAAAAATTATGTGACATGTTACGTTGTAAGATCGCGTGTGAACTTTGTAACGAGACAGAAACGACTGCCAGAACCTTTTTGTAACCTCAAATGAATGATGAAATAAGATCAGAGGGTTTGTCATACATAGACGATACACATTTTGTATCTGTTTATAACTCTAATTATAAATTTATTTTTTTATTAGGTATCATTTTTGCAGATTTATGAATGAAATTAAACCATTTATTCCTTGCTGATAAATAATACGTAACTCACTAATAGAAATATGTACATTGTACAACGGTATTATTCGTCATCCTAAACGCTAGACTTTGAATACTAATCATATACTAATGTATGAAAATGCGCGCTCCCAAAATATGTTTATGTTCATATCAACCGCTGCTACTGAATTTAATAAATCGTGAATGAAATGGAACAATGTTTTCACGAACTCTGAAAATCGTATGAAATTATAAAGAGAGATGATGGGAAATTTTCCATTTTAAATTTTCATGGTTATTTACATTCGTGATCAGCTGACATACAATAAAGTAGGTTCATTTTAATTAACAACTTACACGAATTTTTAACAGGTCAGGTCAGGCTTTAGGTAGTTTTTCAGGCTAAATGGTGCGAAAAACAAAAGTTTAATAAAAATTTACGGAATATGGAGACATATACCAGTTTTATAATAATAAATAATGATAATATGTGGGAACACCTCACACACGGCCATCTGACCACAAACTAGGCAGAGCCTGTAGTATGGGTGTCAGACAGCTGATATATGTATATGTATGTATATACATATGAAAATATACAACATCCAGACTCTAGTCAAACACAATTGGTCATCACATGAATTTTTGCCTTGGGCAGGATTCGAACCCGCGACTCTGTGCTTTGTAGGCATGCATACTACCAAGGCCGTGTAAGTATATGGTGCTGCTGAGACTAAATATAGGCCAGCTGGAACATTTCGCGAGAGATAAGCTGTGCTTGTTGTGTCAAATTTGATAATGTCTCTGTATTTGTCAAATGTTTGTGTGAAATAAATAATAAAATAGGTATATTTAAAAAATTAATAGATATCAGCTAACAACATGAGTAAGCGGGCGGGGTTAGGAATGAGCGCAAAGGGAAAATAATACATTTTACTATGAACGTGACATCTTATTTCCCGCTTACCAACAGTATTAATACCACTACCTACTAATTATAATATTTACAAGGCCATTTATACAATTAAAGTGCCTTACGAGGATGTTTTTGTACATATTGTACATTTTATTTCCCAATTTCAATTTTAATATAAAATAATATTTTGCAATTTGGTTTTCCTGATATTTTACTGTGCTGGTGTTTTTTTTCAACTAATTACACCTACTATATACATTTTTTTTCTGATATCGAATGCACAATTTATTTCGCATTCAGAATATAATTTTTATTTTCACAATTCTTCTTCTGCCTAATGTCAATAAAAACGATAACATAATACACAAAAAAGCAAAACAAAAATATTTAAAATTATCTATCGAATAACGCTAGTGTGGGGGGGTATTTATGACAAAATTATCATGAATCTGACGTCACTTTGTCGTATTTTGTCTCCTTTTCGAGTTTCTCGTCCATCCCGTACCCAGGCACAGTTCGGGAATCTCAGAACTATGCAATAGGTCCGACAAAGGTTTATGGAAATGTTGGACCTACTTGGTGTTGCTAAAACAGGAAAATAGTTTTTTATTCATTAAAATTAACTTGTTCTAGTATTTCTATAGCTATGTGGGATATGTGTGTTTATAGGTTCCGAAACTACTGCACCGATTTTAATTAAACTTCGTGTAAAGATAGAATAGACCTTATAATGGGAGTAACATAGGCTACTTTTTACCGAGGGGAAATTCCTTATTCCCACGGGAAAAATGCTAACACGGGCGGAGTCGCGAGGCGGAAAACTAGTGTAGAAATAAAGGATCCAGAGATTTTACAAAATCCCTGAAGATGGCGAATACTCTAGTTAATAATTACGTCTTGTTACTGAAAATGTTTAGCGTAGCGATATCTAGACGCGAGATCTAGAGTTTAAGGCAAGTAGCAGTCATGTGTAATATTACACGAACCATTTGGAGCCACTTTTGTCCCCTTTATAGGTCAAAAACGATTTAACATACACACGCCAAAGTTGGTTATACATTAAGACCTACTATGTAAACAACTACCTCAAAATTCAATTACATAACTCAAACAGTTCTAGATTTATTCACGTTCAAATATCATCATTTTTATGACTGATATAGCTAGCTAGCTATAATAGTACCAAAACCTAACGCACTTCTAGATGCTCTAGACTAGAAAGTTCAATTTAGCATCCAGTCAGGTAATTGTAAGTATAAAAGAAAAAAATCGGAAAATAGAATTATCTTTTTTGAAAGCTTTTATTTAACCTCCAATATTTGTACTAGCCAGGTCAAAATTTGAAAAGAAATTATGTTTAAAAATTACTTGCCCCCCCTTGCCCTGTGTTAAATGAATTTCAGATATTTCTATAGAACTTGGCACCCATTTCGATCTCAATTCTTTTGTCGGTGAACTCGACAATCACAACATAACAAAACATTGAACTTGGCTAACATTTTTTTACATTTATGCTTTAGTTGGGATGCCAATTACGTCGTACGATAGAAAACTGTATTTTATAAATTTTCCAATACGGATACGTACGATAACAGTTTCTATTAACAAATTCACGAAAACCTCTTTTTTATTAATTAAAAATAATTTGTTATAGAAACATGTTTCACGATACCTATTCAAAATTATGTGGTTTCTTATCAAACCTAAAATAATATTCATAGCTACAAGGTTATCAACTGAACGGGGACTATAAAAAAGGATATTTTTCTAATAAATTCACATTTTGTATACTAGCGAGCTCAAGATGGATGGGCCCGTATATTTCATTTTACTGTTCCTAGTGTTGCATAATGGCGTCCTTGGTGAGTTTAAACATACAAAAAAATTTTTAATTTTTATTATCGTTTTGATTTATATGGGTTTCGATTAATTTGAATATTTTTATTCTTTTTATTTTGATTATTTATTTTTTACTAAATTTTAAATTAGAGGTACGGTTTATGGTTTTCAATCAATTAAAGACCAAGAGGCGTTAAATCAAACATAAGAAATGCATGTTTGTGTGTCTATACGTTTTCATACAAAAGAAAATAATAATTTTCACAAACAATCTGTATTTCTTGGCATAAAAATGTACAAATATACTCTTTTATTGTATCTACAGATGTATCTACAACACTTCAAAAAGATTTACGGGAAGCAAAACGTTATGGGGGTGATTGATTCTTGGGCATAGTAAGTATATTTGAATGGTAGAGTTTAAATTATCTCAAAATATGTCTTTTGGTATAACAATCTCAAGCTCTTCGTAGGGTTCTGTAATCTGATGATGATGCTGCTCAGCATGGAAGATCCTGTTTGTACTTATATTTTTTATCCTTAATATTTTCACAAGTTAGCCACTTTTAGGGCCACATTGTTTCACTGCATCATTCCATTGATTTTCTATAAGTGTCATAATTTCTTTCATTACATGCAATTTCTTCCCAGCTGGGAATCTCTGGAGCTCCGCTGACACAATATTACTGAAGTAGGCGTGGCTGTTTGACTTCTCGTTCATATCCCTACAAGTGTCTGATAAGTTACTGCAGCCGGCACCTAAAACCAAAGATGGAAACAAACTTACTTATGAGACATAAATGGAGTCGAGACGAGACAGAGAAAGGATGTGAGAAAAGATGGGTCTATGCGAGTTTGCCTGGATCCACAATACCTAAACACACAAATTCAGAGAGAACAGTTAATGATACCAACTCTTGATGAAATAACAGCTAAATTAAAAGGGAGTTCAGTTTTTAGTACTTTGGATGCTAATAAAGGGTTTTATATGATATGTTTGTCAGATAAGAATAATAGTAAAGAGTTGACAACATTTAATACTCCATTCGGTAGATATTATTTTAATAGATTGCCTTTTGGGTTGTGTTCTAGTCCAGAAGTATTTCACCGTGTGTTTTCTAATATATTTAAGGATATTGAAGGAGTAGAAATATATATTGATGACCTACTTCTGCATGCAAAGAGTGAAAAAGAGCATGATCATGAGCATGATCATGAGCATGATACTAGAGAAAGTTTTAAAAAGAGCTAAGGAATTTGGTATTAAGTTCAACAGAAAGAAGTGTAATTTTAAACAAAGCCAAGTTAAGTATTTAGGCCATATTCTAACAACAGAAGGATTAAACTTAGATAGGGAAAGAATTAAAGCAATAACAGAAATGAAAGAACCTAAAAATCAGAAATAATTATTAAGATTTTTGGGTATGATTAATTATGTGTCAAAATTTATACCAAATGTGTCACAACTCACAGCACCTCTGAGGAAATTAATTAAAAAAGATATACCATTTATATGGTCAGAAACTCAACAGAATGCATATGATAATTTAAAAAAAGTGTTGGTACAACCACCTGTATTATCTTATTTTGATATAAATAAAAAGATTATTTTAAGTGTTGATGCATCTAAGGAGGGGCTGGGAGCAGTGATTCTACAAGAAGGGAAACCAATAGCATATGGATCTAGAGCGTTAACAGAAACAGAACAAAATTATAGTCAAATTGAAAAGGAAAGCTTAGCAATATTATATGGGTGCACTAAATTTCACCAATACCTTTATGGTCAGGATTTCATTGTAGAAACAGACCACAAACCCCTTGTTTCTATTTTTAATAAACCTTTAAACAAATGTCCTGTTAGATTGCAAAAAATAAGAATGTCATTATCTCTTTATAATATGGAGTTAAAATATAAACCAGGTAGAGAGTTATTAGTTGCTGATCATTTGAGTCGTTCTTACCTAAATGAAACTTCAAAGTCTTATGATACAGAGTTAGAGATACATGTAGGAGTGATAGAGGATTTAAAGCATTTTCAGATGAGAAATTAGAACATTATAGGATAGAGACAGAAAAAGATCAAGAGTTAAATAAAGTTAAAGAATATATCAAAAATGGATTGCCGCATAATAAAAATCAGGTTGATCCATAGCAAAGGGATATTTTAGTTACCGAGATGAGTTAGGTGAAAATGAAGGCATAGTATTTAAAGGTATGCAAATGGTTATACCAAGATCTAAAAGACAGGAAATGTTAGATAAAGTTCATTATGCTCATTTAGGTATTGAGAAGAGTAAAACATTAGCTAGGAAAACTTTATTTTGGCCAGGAATGTCAAAACAGATAGAGGACATGGTACAAAATTGTGACACTTGTAAGAGTTTTCAGAATAACAACAGAAATGAACCGTTGATAAATAAAGAAATTCCAGAAAATCCTTGGCAAATAGTAGCTGCTGATATTTTCTTTTTGTATAGAGTCCCTTATCTGTTGTTAGTAGATTCTTACAGTAAATATGTAGAAATAAAAGAGTTACAAAATTTAACATCTAAAGAAACCATTGGTGGCATGAAAGAGGTCTTTGCTAGATATGGAGTACCACAGATATTGTATACTGATGCAGGATCTCAATTTACAGGATTTGACTTTAAGAATTTTTCTAAAAATTGGAATTTTACTCATAAAATAGTTAGCCCAAAGCATCATCAAGGAAATGGGTTAGCAGAGAGGCATATTCAGACAGTGAAAAAGCTTTTGAAGAAATTAATATATGATAATAAAGATGTTCAATTAGGATTGTTGTTGTACAGAAATACACCTATTATTAACAATAAGTCACCATCAGAATTATTGTTTGGCAGAAGTATTAGACATATCTTGCCTTATATTGAACAAAGATTAAATAATACTGATGATAGGGAAATACTAAGAGAGAGAAAAAACAAACAAAAATTATATCATGATAGAGGAACTAGAGAATTACCAGAATTGTATAAGGGAGATTATGTTAAAATTCAAAATGAGAATAATAGGAAACCTCATCAGAGTGGGATAGTGTTAGGTCAAGCACAGGGTCCTAGATCTTATAAAATCAAAAATGAGCAGGGAGAAGTTTTAACCAGGAATAGGAAAATGTTGATAAGAGGGGGAAAATATGAGGAAAAAGTTGATAGATTTGATGATATTATTATAAGTAATGAAGGAAATGAATGAATGAATGGAAGGGTTAGATAATAAGGAAAATGATAATATGGACAGTGAACCTAAAGAAGATAAAGATTGTAAACTTAGTAATAAGAGTTTTGTAAAAACAGAAACTGTGCCTGATTTTTATAATAATAAATATAATACTAGATTTGGAAGGCAAATTAAGAATCCGGCACATTTCAAGGATTATGTAGTAGGATAAGCTGATTATTGTACTTGAGTTTAAGAATTGTTATTTGGATAATAATTAATAAGTTTTAAGATGGACCGTCTGTGTTAACTGGTTTTATGGAAAGGGAAAGATGTTACATGTATAGCCAGCTTTAGTTAAGGCATAGAGTAGCCCGCTTTATATTGACATTGACAATGTGACGTTTGGTTATGGATCAGAGAATAAACATGGTTGTTTCTATTCAATATGTATTTTATTAAATCATCACCATCACCTCTATTAACACTCTAGTCAAACACAATTGTTCATCACATGAATTTTTGCCTTGGGCGGGATTCGAACCCGCGACTCTGTGCTTTATAGGCATGCATACTACCAAGGCCGTGTAAGTATATGGTGATGCTGAGACTAAATATAGGCCAGCTGGAACATTTCGCGAGAGATAAGCTGTGCTTGTTGTGTCAAATTTGATAATGTCTCTGTATTTGTCAAATGTTTGTGTGAAATAAATAATAAAATAGGTATATTTAAAAAATTAATAGATATCAGCTAACAACATGAGTAAGCGGGCGGGGTTAGGAATGAGCGCAAAGGGAAAATAATACATTTTACTATGAACGTGACATCTTATTTCCCGCTTACCAACAGTATTAATACCACTACCTACTAATTATAATATTTACAAGGCCATTTATACAATTAAAGTGCCTTACGAGGATGTTTTTGTACATATTGTACATTTTATTTCCCAATTTAAATTTTAATATAAAATAATATTTTGCAATTTGGTTTTCCTGATATTTTACTGTGCTGGTGTTTTTTTTCAACTAATTACACCTACTATATACATTTTTTTTCTGATATCGAATGCACAATTTATTTCGCATTCAGAATATAATTTTTATTTTCACAATTCTTCTACGGCCTAGTGTCAATAAAAACGATAACATAATACACAAAAAAGCAAAACAAAAATATTTAAAATTATCTATCGAATAACGCTAGTGTGGGGGGGTATTTATGACAAAACTATCATGAATCTGACGTCAATTTGTCGTATTTTGTCTCCTTTTCGAGTTTCTCGTCCATCCCGTACCCAGGCACAGTTCGGGAATCTCAAAACTATGCAATAGGTCCGACAAAGGTTTATGGAAATGTTGGACCTACTTGGTGTTGCTAAAACAGGAAAATAGTTTTTTATTCATTAAAATTAACTTGTTCTAGTATTTCTATAGCTATGTGGGATATGTGTGTTTATAGGTTCCGAAACTACTGCACCGATTTTAATTAAACTTCGTGTAAAGATAGAATAGACCTTATAATGGGAGTAACATAGGCTACTTTTTACCGAGGGGAAATTCCTTATTCCCACGGGAAAAATGCTAACACTGGCGGAGCCGCGAGGCGGAAAACTAGTGTAGAAATAAAGGATCCAGAGATTTCACAAAATCCCTGAAGATGGCGAATACTCTAGTTAATAATTACGTCTTGTTACTGAAAATGTTTAGCGTAGCGATATCTAGACGCGAGATCTAGAGTTTAAGGCAAGTAGCAGTCATGTGTAATATTACACGAACCATTTGGAGCTACTTTTGTCCCCTTTATAGGTCAAAAACGATTTAACATACACACGCCAAAGTTGGTTATACATTAAGACCTACTATGTAAACAACTACCTCAAAATTCAATTACATAACTCAAACAGTTCTAGAGATATTCACGTTCAAATATCATAATTTTTATGACTGATATAGCTAGCTAGCTATAATAGTACCAAAACCTAACGCACTTCTAGATGCTCTAGACTAGAAAGTTCAATTTAGCATCCAGTCAGATAATTGTAAGTATAAAAGAAAAAAATCGGAAAATAGAATTATCTTTTTTGAAAGCTTTTATTTAACCTCCAATATTTGTACTAGCCAGGTCAAAATTTGAAAAGAAATTATGTTTAAAAATTACTTGCCCCCCCTTGCCCTGTGTTAAATGAATTTCAGATATTTCTATAGAACTTGGCACCCATTTCGATCTCAATTCTTTTGTCGGTGAACTCGACAATCACTACATAACAAAACATTGAACTTGGCTAAAATTTTTTTACATTTACCTATGCTTTAGTTGGGATGCCAATTACGTCGTACGATAGAAAACTGTATTTTATAAATTTTCCAATACGGATACGTACGATAACAGTTTCTATTAACAAAGTCAGGAAAACCCCTTTTTTATTAATTAAAAATAATTTGTTATAGAAACATGTTTCACTATACCTATTCAAAATTATGTGGTTTCTTATCAAACCTAAAATAATATTCATAGCTACAAGGTTATCAACTGAACGGGGACTATAAAAAAGGAAATTTTTCTAATAAATTCACATTTTGTATACTAGCGAGCTCAAGATGGATGGGCCCGTATATTTCATTTTACTGTTCCTAGTGTTGCATAATGGCGTCCTTGGTGAGTTTAAACATACAAAAAAATTTTTAATTTTTATTATCGTTTTGATTTATATGGGTTTCGATTAATTTGAATATTTTTATTCTTTTTATTTTGATTATTTATTTTTTACTAAATTTTAAATTAGAGGTACGGTTTATGGTTTTCAATCAATTAAAGACCAAGAGGTGTTAAATCAAACATAATAAATGCATGTTTGTCTCTATACGTTTTCATATAAAAGAAGATAACGTTTTGCTTCCAGTAAATCTTTTTGAACTGTTGTAGATACATCTGTAGATACAATAAAAGAGTACGCTTGTACATTTTTATGTCAGATTTTTGTGAAAGTTATTAACATCAAAAAATATCCATAGTGGCTTTTAAATGGTAATACCTTGTATTGTGATCAAAATGTATATAAACCTACGCCGAAATTTACACGATTAGCAAGCAAGCACTTTTAAATTAATTAATTCTACGTATACATTGTTATAGTTTATGTATTGTATTGTTTGTTGTATTGTTTGTAATAGTTTATGTGACACCGCTTTCAACTTGTAAAATGTTACTTTTTTAATAAACAAAATAAACAACAAACAACATGATGCATATCTCCTGAAGATGTTTTTCTTCGCCGTAAAAAATTCGAATGAAGTACTTAGGTACAGGGTTAGCCCAGTTGCCAAGTCTCAGTTATGACAAAACTTAGTCCAGCATTGGGCTGATATACAACGGAGAATTTAAAAAATATCTTACCACATAATCTTAAAAAAAATATTGATCATGACCAGATACCAAACATTTTTAATTATGCTAGTGTTTTGCCAATACAAGAAAAAGCGAATCTAGTACTTCTGTCCGAGAATTATTTTAAATTCAATAAAAACATCATAAGGAACAAAAAGAAGCAACACGCGTCAAATTACGTTAGGAAAATTCAAACTTTCAGCCCGAAATTTTTATGGAAAACGTATTAGGTACGCAATTTATAGTACCGCCATTATTTTATTCTGTGGTACCGCGCTAAAAATTATTGTTTACCAATTAGCCTTCGATCAAATAAATAGAGTGATGCAAGAGGAAGGTTTATAATAGATAGAGTGATTCAAGAGGAAGGTTTATATGTATAATACATGCATAATATACTTAAGGATAACCCACAATAACCATTTTCTCGTGCGGAGCCGGGGCGGGTCACTAGTTAAGAATATAAATGTACTAGCGACCCGCCCCGGCTCCGCACGGGAAAATGGTTATTGTGGGTAATCCTTAAGTATGTTATGCATGTATTATACATATGAACGTTCTTCTTGAATCATTCTATCTATTAAAAAAAACCGCATCAAAATCCGTTGAGTAGTTTTACAGATTTAAGCATACATAGGGATATAGGGATTTGCAAAAAGACACTATGACTACAATGCTTCACTACTGTATAATAAATTGTTAAAAAATCAAGACAATGTTAAACAATTAAACAAACACGAATTTAAAAAATATGTCATTAAATGGTTGAATAATTACGACTATGATGGAATTGAAAACCTATTCTCGGTTATAACCTAAACCTAATACCTACTATATATACACACAGAGTTGTACGATCTATAAATATATCACACACACATACACACCCTTACACACACACACAGACACATACACACGCACAGACACACACACATATAAGTATAATAAGCGTTTTACTATAACTTAATACTTCTACTTTTTAATTGGAAAACGTGGGGCCTGGCGATCCGTTACACAGGTTCTTACCTAGCACGGACACCAGGCTCTCACATTCTTAAATTATTGTTAAATATTATAAGGATTAAAATTGTAACTTTAGTCTAAGTTTGTGAGAGCAAATAAAACTTATTATTATTATTATTATTATTATTATTAGGGACATAGGGACAGAGAACGCCTTTGTTTTAATTAAAGCGACTTTGTTTTAAATTATGTAGTGATGTCATTGTTTGTATGACACTTAAATAAATAAAGTATTATTCAATTTTACTGTTAGGTTCACAATATATTTTAGCTAAAATATAGAGTAAAATATATTTTATTGCACAATAGAAAATTCTATTAATTATTATTTTTTCTGTGAAATTATTGATTTAGCATGTTTTTTTTTCTAACAGATGCCCGACCACACAGTGAAAGAACCCCTTACTATCCCGCCTACGACTTCAATCGACTTATGGGCTTCGGTTTGTATTTGTTTTTGGTTGTAATTATCAAAATCATCCCGATTACGTGTTGAACCCGAAGTGTAAATGAATTGCAGACTGTATACGACCTGAAGATACCTATAAGCTTAGGTCTTCTAGGATAGCCTAATATAGCGTCAAGCTATACATGTAATTTAAATTTTGTCCTAGAGAATGATAATATAATTGACATAGCGTTATTTGCATAGACAACCTACTTCACACTCAAAGTTTCTGCCACCATCTTAGCTTAAGTGAATATGCTTTTAACAATACATGTTTTTTTTCTAACAGATGCCCAACCAGAAAGTTCCACTTACTATCCCAACTACGACTTCAATCGACTTATGGGCTTCGGTTTGTATTTGTTTTTGGTTGTAATTATCAAAATCATCCCGATTACGTGTTGAACCCGAAGTGTAAATGAATTGCATAGAGACTGTATACGACCTGAAGATACCTATAAGCTTAGGTCTTCTAGGATAGCCTAATATAGCGTCAAGCTTTACATGTAATTTAAATTTTGTCCTAGAGAATGATAATATAATTGACATAGCGTTATTTGCATAGACAACCTACTTCACACTCAAAGTTTCTGCCATCATCTTAGGAAACTGAAGCTTAAGTGGATATGCACTTTTTATTTATTTATACTCTAAGTGAATATGCTTTTAACATGTTTTTTTTTCTAACAGATGCACAACCATCAAGTACCGGTACCACTGACCATCCCCACTACCACTTCGGTCGATTTAGGGACTTCGGTTTGTATTTGTTTTTGGTTGTAATTATTAAAATCAACCCGATCACGTGTTGAAACCGAAGTGTAAATAAATTGCATAGAGACTGTATACGACCTGAAGATACCTAGGTTATACGTGAAGCTTAGGTCTTCTAGGATAGCCTAATATAGCGTCAAGCTATACATGTAATTTAAATTTTGTCCTAGAGAATGATAATATAATTGACATAGCGTTATTTGCTTCTTCACACTCAAAGTTTCTGCCACCATCTTAGGAAACTGAAGCTTAAGTGGATATGAACTTTTTTTTAATAAGCTTTTAGAGCCCGCTCCACCAAAGAAGTGCGGAACAACGTGGGAACTAAAATGACAACTTCGCCATGTTGAAGGTGATAAGTGTTAATTTTAGGTGCATTGGGCGCGGACTCTAGGCCTCGTTTAAGGAGACGCTGCATGTTGGGCGTCCCACATTGTTTGAGACGCGCGGTCAAGTCAAGCAAATGGGACGCTCAACGTCCCGCGTGTCCTTAAACGAGGCCTTAAGGTTACACTGATCAATTTTATTTTAAGTTGACCTTCACTTGTGTCAAAGAGGTACGACCAATCAAACTTCACCGGACTTGCGTGGGAGCGGAAGGCTCTACCCCAGTAGTCATATAAGGCATATAGGGGCGGCTCGAGGGAGCCTCGAACCTAGGCCTAGGGCGTAAGGAGACGACATCTGATTACTAGTTTCGATTTTGACTTTGGCCGCGCCCCCGCCGGTGGGTACGGGCATTGTTACCTGAAGGATATCCATTACTTTGTACTACTGTTATGTGTAATTTAAAACTTTGGCTGCTTTAACTGCTTCTGTGATTTCATCGTCTGGTTCGGAAAGAATATCCATTGTATTGCAAACAAATGGTTATTGTTCTCGAAACAACAATAACTTCTACTAGTTCGATCTACGAATTCGTGATGGTTTCAGAACCTTCTCATACGACTACTAAGACACCGGCAACAACGCCTTATGACAAAGACATCGGAGTAGTGAATCGTCAACAAGGTTAGCATATGTTTTTTTATTTACTCAGACATCCTTCTCGCAAGGTGCGTCACTTGTCCCGATCTTCGTACCGCACGGAACGAGCTTCAACCAGTCGCAGATTACGGCGGCGACGCGAACTGCGACACGCATTGTGGCGCGACAAGCGACGGGCGAGCGAGAATATCATCGGCCAGGCCCTTACCTAGATCATCAGCATTCTTAAACATTGTTTACTGCAGAACTTTCTTACTATAACGATTATCAGTTCTGTGACGAATGTGACTAGTCTACTGCCACTTCAATTACCTTATTCGAGGGGCGACGACGTGGGTAACCTTTTCCTAAAGCCTAGACTGAACCTGTAATAAGGCACACCCGGGACACACCAGAGATTGAACGCGATTTAAAATTTTACAACTGCTAGACGTCAATGAAAATAAAAAGAAAATCGTGACACCACCATGTCCCTTCTGTAGCTCTACTTCTGCAACTATGCGTATCAGACGGCTGATATATTCTGTCTCTCTCTCTCACATCCTTTCTCTGTCTCGACTCCATTTATGTCTCATAAGTAAGTTTGTTTCCATCTTTGGTTTTAGGTGCCGGCTGCAGTAACTTATCAGACACTTGTAAGGATATGAACGAGAAGTCAAACAGCCACGCCTACTTCAGTAATATTGTGTCAGCGGAGCTCCAGAGATTCCCAGCTGGGAAGAAATTGCATGTAATGAAAGAAATTATGACACTTATAGAAAATCAATGGAATGATGCAGTGAAACAATGTGGCCCTAAAAGTGGCTAACTTGTGAAAATATTAAGGATAAAAAATATAAGTACAAACAGGATCTTCCATGCTGAGCAGCATCATCATCAGATTACAGAACCCTACGAAGGGCTTGAGATTGTTATACCAAAAGACATATTTTAAGATAATTTAAACTCTACCGTTCAAATATACTATGCCCAAGAATCAATCACCTCCTTAAGTCCCACAGAAAACAGAATGTGTCAAATTCGTATAAATACAACTTTGATGTAAAACAGTAAACGTAAAATGTACTTATATAAGTATTCATTTATACTCTCGTATGTTTATTTATGGGCAAATAAACTTAAATTATATAGTAACACAGCAAGATGCTCTTTGCAAATGGAAGTATTTTGTAATAATTTAATTTTTTTAGATCATATTTTCTTTCTTGTAACCCTTTCACATAATATGTACTTAATATATTTAAAAAAAAATTTTTTGGTTCATTTAATATCTTCAAACCTTCCTTTAGACAGTACATAGGTACTGTACCATAGGGTCTAACAAGATAAGGTCCTAAGGTTGAGCATTCGTATACTCATTAGAGCCCTTATTACCTCACTACCCTGAGCCGCCTTTAGGCTACCGACATGGCTTCTATGATGACTACATCTTTAGATATTAGCCGGGACGGGGATTTTGAGGTGATGGGCAAGCAAATAAACCCAGATGATTGATAAGCAAGCAAGAGCTCTTAGTAGGCATCGTATATCAATAAGCAAATAAACTATCGGAAAGCCCTTACTGTAGTTTCTGTGCAGACGAAGAGGAAACTCCACTTCACTCACATTCTCTGTGAATGTGATGCTCTTGTCAACAAAAGGAGCCGTGTGCTGGGAGCGCACAAGCTAGCCCTGCAAGAAGCCGGAACCCTAAATCCCACCAAAACCGTCAGGTTCTTCAAAACTGTAGGTTTGGAAGAGGCTATTTAGCCAAAGAGGGCTGACTGACTACAATAATAAAATAATAATATTTTCCGTGCTTCGGAAGGCACAAAAGCCGTTGGTCCGGGCTGTTATCTACGAACGTAGTCGTTATACGAGCAACGTAACAAGCCTTAGGCGGCTCAACAATTCTGACACCAGGGTTGGTGAGGTAGGTTAACTTCGAACCCCACACGATAAGTAAGCGATCGGCTTTTATTTGAACTGCCAGGACCCGGTACTATGTGTGTACATATTGGTCTTCTTCACAAACGGCTAAGTTATGTTTTTTTTTCTTGCCACATTGTATTTAAATCTTCACCTTTTGTTTCGCTTATTTCGGATTTTTTTTTCTAGTAGCAGTTCAATATGTAATTATACCATGTAAGTACGAACAAATATAATTTTTATGGAGGTATCCTGTTTGTCTAAGTCACCATGATGAAACCACAAAACTACTCATTCCTTTTAACCAAAAATAAACTTAGCTTGTACTAATTAGTATAAATATATTATAATATATTTTTGCAAGAGGAAATAAAAATATTGCGGTTATTGTATAAAGTCTTTGTTTTGAGTTTTAGTTTGAATTGAATACATAAAACTATTGATTTATTTATGAGTTCTGGAAACATCTAATAAAAATAAGTGCGAAGAAGAAGCTCTTCTAGACGGGTACTGATGAATCTTAAATTCATCTTTAACAGCTCATATATGTCCCCACCGAGGGGCTCGAGCCTACCCTGAAACCAGAGTAAATAAGGCATAAGTCAAGCTGGTCCAGTGCGGGTTGGTTGACTTCACACACAACCTTTGAATTACTTCGCAGGTGTATGTAGGTTTCCACACGATGCACCTTACATCTTAAGAGCGTCAAATAAACGTGCATATGAAAACTTTGCATTACACTAAACGTACGTCCTTAATGCATAAAAATAAATCCATCGAGAGTTTCATTTGTTTGTCCTTCCTTCACGCCCTAAGTAAGCAACACATTTTTTGATTTTCGGTATCGAGTTAGATGAAAGGATGGAGAGTGACATAGGCTAGTTTTTACCGCGGGAAGATACTTCTTTCCCACAGGAAAAAAGCAAACCAAGCCTAGTATAAGGCCGGGACTCCACCAAAGCGGAGAGGAGAGGAGATGTCTCATTTTTCTATAGAATTTTGTGACGCGCGCGAGCTTAGCGGCACAGCGCGGCTCAAGATTCTATACAAAAATGAGACATCTCCGCTCCGCTCCGCTTTGGTGGAGTCCCGGCCTAATGGTACCAAAATGTTTACCATTTTTACTTTAATATTATTAGGTACTAACTTAACTTTGTTACTATCTGAAGTAAGGAAAACAAACAACATAATTCAATTAAAATTATAAATCCCTATAATAAATTAAATAGAGGTACATTATTTGAATTTGTGGTTTCATTATCAAGCACGTGGCCATATTGTGCTTTGGGATAAGTACCAAAATTGTAAGTATAAAAGAGGGCTTTTAGCTGAGCGTGGACCAGTGTGTTTTCGTCTGCTGAACTCAAGATGGGTCCTCTCGAATACTTCATCGTTCTAGTCCTAGTGGCTCAAATAGGAGTCATTGGTAAGTGTTCTATTAAAATACTTCATCTACACCGTGAAATTTAACTGGTTGTTTAACTGCAACATAGTGGTAATAACCATGAAACTGAACAACTTTCCCTTAGGCCCAGCGCACACCAGGAGAGGCGCGGCGAAGATACTGAGAACGTATCAATTAAAACTAAACCTTAAATATTTTGACATACGGCGGTCTCGCGCCGGCTCTCGTGGCAGCTTCGACGCGCCGCGCGCTACTCGATTTTGGCATGCCGTTTTCAACCGTATGTCAAAATATTTAAGGTTTAGTTTTAATTGATACGTTCTCAGTATCTTCGCCGCGCCTCTCCTGGTGTGCGCTGGGCCTTAGGAACATTGATTGAAATAATTTTCATTTTTTCATACAAACTTCAGTCACTTTGTATGAAAAGTTGAATTTTTAATTTTTTATTTAAACTGTATTCCTTAGGGAAAGTTGTTCAGTTTCATGAGTACTACCACTATGTTGCGGATAAACAACCAGTTAAATTTCACGTTGTATATTTACTTGTATGTTTTTTTGTGTTTTAATTTAAGGAACGCAGTTATAAATTTTTTGTATCCTATTTAATAAAGATTTTGTTTAATAGGATTACAAATTGAGTGTGTTTGTTATATATAACATTGTGTATGTCTAATAATAACGCCAACGGCATCAATTAAATGTCTGCTCAATGCTCACCCTTGAAGGCGAAAGTATTGAACCGATTTCGATACAAAGTTTGCACCATTATTATAATAAACGCTTTATTTGTTTTGTTAGTTTTCAATTTTTATTTATTTGACAGCTTATCTTAGGATTAAGTTCATAAATGTGTCGTTCTCTATGAAAAGGGCACTCTGCAATATTTAATTACTTTGATTACATAGCTAGATGTATTTAGATTACGTAAAATATCAATAAGTCCGTGTCGATACTCTGAGAACTTTAAAAATATCTTTCTAATTCTTTCATAAATATTTTTTCTTACTCCAATTAGATGAGATATACTTCTATAATACACTAAAAAAATTATTATAATTTGAAGGGAAATAAAATATTGCTGTGCTTAGTCTATCAATAAAAAAATACGTTACTTTTCTTTTTGTTTAGATGCATATTCGAAAGTGCCTTACTTCCGTCGCGATTACCAGTTCTTGAACACTACGGGGGCTTACTACAAGTACCACTCGGAGTACGTAAAATGGGAAGAAGCGAAGGCGGCGTGTGAAGCAGAGTCAGCGGTCTTGTACTTCCCAGAAACGGAACTGGAAGTTGATGCTGTGAAGAATATCCACCGGGATCGAATGGAGCACTGGCTGGGGGCGAGACGGGAAGATGGCTCGATTAGACAGACTGTCGATGGTAAGTCAGATACTAATACTTTTTCAATAGATAGCGTCAAAAAGATGCGAGTTCAAATCTCTACCAACGCTTTATTTTTTAATTTTTGTTTCGGTTTCAATTTTATTTTTTTTATTAAACTTATTTTTCTCTTTTCATTAACCTTTGCATTTTTTCTTCTTTGAGTAAGTTTTATTAGTGTAATCTTCTGTATTTCTCAATGGCAGATCCTTGTTGAATTCGCTGTTTTTTTTATGGAATACGATTTTTTAGGATAATATAAGACACATAAAATAAGGTCATAGTTATATTACGAGTAATGTAACAATAAATAAAAATTTCGCTTTTAAAGCCAACTAAAGAAATCCGAAGCAGATTACCAACAAAGACGCATTTAGATTCAAGGCGGTAACTTTGTAGATGTATCTCCCACTTAACGTCTCACAAACTTGTTATAGGACAAATGATAAGCGATCTGTACCACAATTGGGCGAGGGGTGAACCAAACAACGTGTTTGGAGTGGAGAACTGCGTGACAATGAAGGAAAATGGCGAAATAAACGACTACCATTGCAACGCCCTGCTGTCCTTCGTGTGCAAGAAGACCTTACTGTCCCTCACCAGCGGCATGGAGGCGATCTCAGAGCCAAAGTACGATGACGACAAGACTCAGAAACTTGGTGGGTAGATAACACTTAATTTAAAAAACTAATAACCCCCGACACAAAACCGTTACTAGATCCTTTCAACAACTAGAAAAGAGCTGATAATCTTCAAATGGCTGCAGATATTTTCTTGGGTCATAGCTAAGAACACTCTCGATTGTGACAACTTGCAAACAAAAAAAACTAGATCAAAATCGGCGCATCCGTTTAGGACGATGCCACAGACAGACAGACAGTCACGTCAAACTTGTAACACCCCTCTTTTTCGTCGGGGGTTAAAAATCAAAATTAAAAGTTTGAAACCGTACTAACGAAGTAACGATCTGCAGTGATCGACAGTTCCCCAATTTTTTACATAATGTTAGTTTCAATTTTAATATATATCTCTGTAAATATATGTTTAATTGTATATGTAATTTTAGTGTACCTATATTTATTTTCTTCCAAATAAAAATGCTAAGGTTTTAAAAGCAATAAAGTTACAATTAAATTTATTTCAGTTGGTCGCCGCGACTTTTACGAGTTTCACAGGCAACCCAAGACATGGGAAGAAGCGAGATACATATGCGGGAACGTCTCATCGACTCTCTTCTACCCTGAAGACCAAGCAGACCTTGGAAGGGTGACTGACCTCACCAACGGGACGTATTGGCAAGACTGGATCTGGCTCGGAGCGTCCCAAGTCGGCTATACTGATGAGTTCATCACAGTCAATGGTAAGTTGTAATGCTATGCGGTTCTCGCTTCCACTGACTTATTATACTATAATTCTAGGATTCATCATTCATCATGCTCTTCAAGTGGCGGGAAATAACTAGCTAAAAGGGCTTAACTCCAAAATAAAAGCTACCTAATTTTCTTCACGCGTACTATCGATTTGGTCCTTCGAGTTAATTTCAATTTGAAGACGATGTATTTTTTTTATTACTATTTTTTTTTCTATTTACAGACAAAACGTTCAGCGAAACATACCACAACTGGTACCCAGTAGAGCCGAAGATAATAAACCGCCGCAAAAATTGCGTGACGCTGTGTCGCGATGGTACCTACAAGTCCCGCGACTGCACCGACAGGCACCCGTTTGTGTGCAAAACCACGGTCTTCGTGTCAGCGATCGCGCCTGAAAAGGGCCTACCGACATTCGGCCCTACTGGAGAAATCGTGTCGTCTATTCCCAGCATCTCAAACCAATCACCATTCGTCAATGACCTTATACAAAGCATCACTCACGACCCTCTTCCGGAGAACTGTCTTCAAGGTAAGTTTTATTGAACTAAATTATTTATACTTTATAATATACTTTATTGCACACCAGAGAATACAACAAAACATAATTAAAACAACACAGGTGTACAAAAGGCGGCCTTATTTCTAAGGTAGCAATCTCTACCAGGCAACTCTTTAAAGGGGAGGCTTTTGTCCAGCAGTGGACGTCTTTCGGGTGAGATGATGATGATGATGAACTCTTTGAAAAAGCTCAGGATTTTGTTGACTGCATGTTGGATTGGACTATGGAAGCGCTGGATTTGGACCATGCTTGAGAGTGAAAGCAAACGCTTCAGATGGAGAATATTATGTAAAATTGGACAATGAGAGAGAGAGAGACAGAGTAGTTAGCAATATTAAATAAATATTTTAGCGCAGCCAGATTGCTACAAACTTTATCGCGTAACAACACGATGTAGGAGTTCAATTTCAAAATCTTGGTAGGGAGGTGTTGCCCTAATCCCTGCGGGTTGGGGGTCGCAGTTGTTATTGTTTACGCGGAAGACGCTGTTGCCCGTTCCCTGGGTTAAGTTCATTTTGCCGCCTCGTACTATATCCAATACTCTCAAATACAGTACAACTAGCACAATTTTAAACAGAGAACCATGCGTTGAAATTACACAGTATGGTTGCACTCAAGACTAATTGTTCGTTAGTTTTCTGTTAACGATTTTAGCATTTATTAATTATTTATCATAAAGTTCAATGTCATGCGACAGTTTACTCATTAGTGTTTTGTTTCAGATTCTGAATGCAAGGGAACATGCAGGACGATTAACAGGAAATCCAAGAGTCACGTGTACTTCGGCAACGTAATAGCTGACGAGCTCCAGAAATTCCCTGGCGCCAAGAAGCTGCAAGCGATGCACGCGATTATGAAGGTTATGAGGGAGCAATGGACTGAAGCGGCGAGCCAATGTGCCCTGCCTTAACTGGCGCTATAATCGACAGGATTCAAAAACTGAGCTGGAATACTTAACCTGACGCTGATATCTTCATTCTTCATTCAAATATTCCCTCCCCTACCCCTTTTAGCTCCTTGTAAGACATGAAATTCATTTTGAAAGAAAGTATACCCACCAGTCGTGGTAGTATTCACGCGCGACTAGACATACTTAGTTTGAAACATTCCTGATATGAGGAATTATTCATACACACTTAGCGTATTAAGATTTTTTCACTGTAAGTGTATAGATTTTTTGATTGGCGGATTTCTCATAGACTTTTCCTAGTTCAATGCGAGATAATCTCTTGTCATAGTGTGTTTGTGAGAACGCATCGATTACTTATTTTGATTAATATGAAGGTTAATTTAGTACGTGCCCATTGTGTTTGTCGTTTTAGTTGTTAGTTTTTAAGTCTCATTTTGCTTGTATTGTGTTTTTTCGCATTGGTAATGTGTATTTTCTTGTAACAATTTTACTACAATAAATGGCTTTTCTTGAAATATTTCTGTTTATCATTTCTCTATAGTCATCACTAAAAACAAAAACATCAAATAAAGTAATTATATTACAAAACTCAACTAGGTTGAAAATACGCCTTATATGTAATGTAGTAGGTAGGTACTGGACAGCGGGCTAGTAAGTACCTACATACATACATCGCTCCACGTCGCTCTGAGTGACAAACCGTGTATGTCGGGAACGGTCCTGTACATACTTACTTGTTTAGTGGTATGGTTATAGCGGTTATGCAGTTTTACGTAGTAGAGGGAATATAAAAAGCATACTTTACTTTTGCTGTAGCAAGTAATTTACGTAGACGCGTCGTAGCCCGTAGCTCGTAGCACGCGGTTTATGCTACGAGCAATACGAGTATAATTAGTAAATCAATGTCATTAAAATTGGATGCATTGATTATTTGGTAGTCGAATTGGCCATTATAAAATTCCAAGAAAAAAAATGCATATTGAAAATGTAAAAAAGAAATTAATATTGAATATTTAAATGTTTGTACAGAACTTTTGTTGCTATTATTTTATATTATACGATACTAACTTAGCGGAGTATTCACCACCTAATAAAAATATTTATTTTTCGTTTGATAGCTTACTTAAGAACGACGACGATTCAATCTGTTTCTGATTGAAGGTCTTTTCAGATTTCACTGTCCATAACTATATGTATATATATTTTACATAAAGGCATTTTCTATCTTGAATCTAGAATTCTTTCGTGCTGAAGAAGAATTCGTAATTTTGTATAATTTGATTTTTACGTTAATAATTTTGTAAAATTTGATACTTTACAAAATTTGTTTTTGATTTTCGATTCCATATTACGTATGTACGGTATGTACGGTATGTACATATGTACGGTCCAGTTAAACTCGTACAAGTGAGTTAAGTTGTTATACTGAATTTTATTTTAAGTAATTATAATGATAATAATAATAAGAATTTTATGTAAATTTATCTTATAAAATTCAAATTGTAATTTAAATATGGACAAAATGTATATAACTATGTATACTGTCTGAAATAAAACATTATTTAATTTAATTTAATTTAATTTAATATAGTTAAGTTAATGGAGAGCACAGAGAAGAAACTTATGTTAATTTTTGTGCGGTCTTAAACCGTACAACGTATATTCTATGTTCTTATGGTGAAGTAAAACCTGAAGAAATTCAAAAGAAGAAGAAGAAATTCAAAATTTGTGTCCGAAGTTGACCAACCACTTTTTTTAGTTGTCGTATCAAGTTTCACCAAACTTGGACCAGTCCGCACTGATCCAGTGCTATTAAAGCCTATTCAGCTTGATTGAGGATAGGCTTAAGCCCCTCGTTGGGAACACACATTAACTGTTAACGAATACGGTTTTGTAAGTCTTAAACCTCCCTCCAACTGCATTTGAAATGCATGGCCTCCCTTATCCTGCACCCATTAGACTTGCAGATGTTGGTAGCTGTCGCGCAGAGAAACAAACTTTGGAAAATATGGCGACGGGTTTATTTATTATACCATCATAAAGCCAGGTGCAGCATTGAATACACCTGAAGTGCTAAAAGGATTGCTTGAATGGTGAATGTCACTTTGTAATTGTACTGATTAGCGATTTGAAGTGCTATTACTACGTGTACAAAGCTACGATTTAGGCGACTAATGTCCATATGGAAAAATGACTAGGTATAATAATGTCTAATGTCTATAAATATTAATGCTTAAGTAGAAAAATGTCAGTATGTAAAAATGTCGTAGTAGAAAAAAGACAACTCATCAAATAATATTATACATAGAACTAAAGCCATAAAAAAGAGGTGCTGTCATAATCTCCGTTATTTTGAAAATTGCGTTGCAGATCTTTACCTAGGTAATGCTAAAACTAGGTGCCGGATTTCGTTAATAGTTATCAACAGCACATTTTTGAAAGTACGAGTACCTATCGACCTGATATGTATTAATATAATCAATCTATTTTTTTTATGGCCATCCTACGCATTTTTCCTGTGTTCGATATGACTAACCTAGAAAATGACGTACAAAGAATATGACGTGCCTCTAAATTGACTATCTGAGAAATTGACCAACATCGCCTAAAGGCCAGTTACTAGTGTTTTTTTTGGCAATAATTAATACATGAAAATTCTAGTTGTTACAACATGTAACTCATACAGCACCTACAGAAAGAGTAATAATAAGTAGAATATCGATAATAAAAAAAAATCAAATTCGTATGTAGATTAAATGCAATAATTCAAATATATGTACGCTCTGACCTTTTTTCACACAAAATTCAATGTGCTTTACAATTGATAAAACGATTTAAACGGCGTGAAAAAAACGTAAATCGAGCGACCTATTCACGGGACGCCACCAAATATAAATCAACACGAAAAACCAAACAAAAGAGTGTGCAAATGAATACTTTTCCAATTAAACCTCGGCCGTTTTAATTAAACGAGTGCTTTAGCTGTCACGGCTCATAGGACGTGGCCGCGTGATATTTTGTGACTCTTCCTAATACCGATTGACATTTTTACCGCCGCGCCAACGAGGAAAATATTTTATTAACCATTTCTGAGGATTTTAGCGCTGGTTGTGATCATTTATTGAGCATTTTTGTGAAGGATGATATAAATGGCTTTGGTTTTGATTTCAAAAAGTGACAGCTGTAGATAGCGTTAATTTACCCAAGTATGACATCTAAGTACGTTTAATTAAAATAACACAAAGATATCATTCTCAGAGTATAAATAAAAAAAAGGTAGACATAGAGCACGCCTTATCAAGTATGCACCGTAAGCAAGGGTATACACAGTCCGAATATCTTCAGCGCGTTCGTTTAGTAGCAAATGGTTATCGGAGCTGATTGTTTTTGCCGGTGAAAATAAGTAATTTAATAGGAGAACATTGTGAAATGTGCAGTGATAAGTTGCAAACATGATTTGAGGCAAAAATCGAAAAATAAAAATGTTATTGATTTCACCGCCATAAAACATCTGCTTACGCTTAGCATAAAGGCAGCGAAGCAGTGCGCGTGCTCAATGTTTATTTATACTCTATGGATATCATTATTTAACTTTTAGACATACATGGTTTAGTCTGTGTATTGGTGGAAAAGTACTTGCCAAAGATATTCTACAGTCCATGCATTCCACCAATTTTTTTTTTTAAATAATGGTATAGCCCACAACATCACTTATCTACGTCATAGATTCCAAATAAACGAATTTCGAGCACCGCAATTTAGTATTGGATCGCACCAGCAGTTGCAGTTATAAAGGAGAGCCACGTCAAAATCTGCTCCACGTAGCGTCGCTCGAATCGCCGAATATTTCATGAGCGGCGGCCATTTTTCGAAACGAAAGTGGTTAAAACGATTGCCTCATTCCCTCGCTCGCCACCGGCCACTCCAAATTAACGAACTCTTAAAAACGTACTTTCGAATTTCAAATGCTCATACGTGCCAGCACGCCAGTGGAAATTGTTGTTTATCAGGCGTGAACTTGTAATAAACGAACATTTTTTTATTCCAATTTTTTAAAATGAGAAAGCAAATTGCTTATTTATGTTCTGATATTTTTATTATTATTTATTACACTGGCCATTTCTGGCGTCGTCAAATCCTTTAGGATTTTCAAAAATATAATGGTCTATGAAACGATTTTATGTTAATTTATTCTAGGCGCATAAAATGTGAGTATGGTTCAGAATAGCTGCGACGGAATTCGTAACGCGGACTAAACTAAGCTCGAGTCATTAAGGAAGTACAGTAGCCAGCACATGCGGTTGGACATTCGCACTACGAAATTCACCCCTACTGCTACGGAATACGGGCGCTCTCAAGGTCAATATGTCCAGCCGCATGTGCTGGCTACTGTACATTAGACTTCTACCAAGTCAAATTTGAGTCTCTCATACGAGCACATTTTGGGAAGTATTTAATAATTCTACAAGCATTCCGACCCGATCTCGCGAGACAAACTTATCCTATTGAACTAATTTCACCGCACGATATAACTCGGGCGCTCCCATAGTAGTTTTCTGAATGGGTGTTGGTTTGTCGTAGTAAAGCGGAGTGAGCGCTGACCGCAAACTGTTAGTCTAACAGTTGGCGTGGAAATAAAGCGCTGCAGCTGTTAGGGGAAGTTGTGCGCATGCGATGTGAACCCCTCCCGCTCTCAGTGTCAGCTGACGCCATGGAACGTGGAGTGCACAATGTCTTACAGGAGGAATTAATCACTACATAGTATAAAACAAAGCCGCTTTCTATGTCCCTATATCCCTATGTATGCTTAAATCTTTAAAACTACGCAACGGATTTTGATGCGGTTTCTTTTAATAGATAGAGTGATTCAAGAGGAAGTTTTATATGTATAATACATGCATAATATACTTAGGGATAACCCACAATAACCATTTTCCTGTGCGAAGCCGGGGAGGGTCGCTAACTCGCTAGTTATCTATAATTACAGTTTTGCACGTAGCAAAATTTAGAATCGTCCGTCCATATTTAAAATGAAACCAAAATAATCAATATCGTTGCTTAGTTACTTTGACGCATTTATATTTTGAATCCGCAATGAAAAATACAATAATGTGTCAAGATCTCCAAGCTAAAGAAAAATGCACTTACTTGTGGCTCTTCCGCAAATACATTTGTGCAATCAGTGAAGTATTCTTCTGCTAGGTCCTGCAGTCCTTTTTTCATCCCCTTTGGACGCTCTACGTTAATGGGCCTTGTGTGAATATGTGCGAGTGTGTGCGTGGCTTACCCAAAACGGCATGGCTGTAGGGTTGTCAGATACAAATTGAGATATAATACTGCTGTTATAATTCAGGAATCACGCATTGAAAAACTAGAGGTGATAAAAAGATTCATTGCAGATCTTTAAATTATGTTTGTTTTTTCACTACCTTGTATTTTCAAATATAACCAACCCTATTTGTTTAGAGTCATCGTGTGCAATGAAGTATATTTTATTAATCTTCATAGTGTAACAATATGTACCTTTGTACAGAAGTGGACATCTCTTGGCAGAGGTATAATAAAGAATATACATTATTATATAGTTTATTTTTTCTACTCTGACTGGTTCTGGAATTGTATATTTCGTTTGCACTCCTTGTTTTATTAATAAAATAATTTATAATTTTGAAAAGATGCAACGCCTGTGGAGTTTCCTCTCCACAAAAGACGGCAAAAATTTGTGAACTCGCCAGAAAAAAAAGTAACTGACTTAACTAAGTGATGTAAAAAATATCCTAAAGTTAAAAAGAAATATTTGAACTTTGAACATTGATGTTCTGACTTTTTAAAATCTGCACATCGCAGTGAGGCGGCAGCCCTAACATTGCCTTTGTCACATGTTGCTATGAATGAGAGAGAAGCACGATCAATATTTTGAGGTCCGCAAGCTCAGAAACTTATGAATTTTTTAGTAGTTCCATAATGTTTCGGTTTTGTCCGTAATTAAACCGTATTACGTCCTCGTATGGTTCATATTATGCGCTGTAAATATTCGAAAAATCTTAATGCTATTTGCCAGTGTTTGAGTTTTTATTATTCAGGCTCTTTTTGAGTTGCAAAATACAGGCGTACTGAATATTATGTATGATAATTATAAAAATATTATTTTGTATTGAATTAGACACATTGTTTTAGTACTAAATAATCGTTGTACCTACCAGGACAGGATAAGGGGAACTAAAATGTGCAGTGAATAATGATTTTGAAGAAGAATATAGTAGAAAATGTAAAATTAAGAGGGTAAGCGATATATACGTAGATATTGAGTTATGCAGTTGCATGGTGGTTAGCATGATATTATGTCATATGAGTAGTTTCGTCACCACTTATAACTATACTGATCTAAATAGTATATCACTATGTCGTTCTTAAAATATGTCAGTAAAAAATAATCAGCCGTACAGTTAACATATATCGCAGAACGATTGTTGTAGCCGCCTCTTAATTATTTATCTAAGCAATTGTATGCCGAGTTATAGTTGTAAGCGAACAGTTAATGACACAGTTAAGTCACATACTTATATGACTAAATTCGCAGTCTAGTAAAATAGTTGTTGAAGCGAAGTGAGAGATATATATAAGAGCTTGCTTAAAATTACAATTATTTACCTAGACAAATGATCATCAGACGGCTACGACATATACACCGAGTACGATTGATCATTTTAAAAGTTGAAAATGGTTAAATAGACAAGTATATTCAACTACACACAACTATATACCGATGTTACTACAAAGAGGCAAGCAACTGCATACCATTTTGGATATAGTAATTGTGGCTAGGTATGTAAAGCAAGCAAGACAGACACACACAGAAGATTGAAATCGCTAACAATGAGATAGTATAGAATAGAGAATACCTTCCAAGACTGGTGTAAGCAATGCAAGCAAATAATGAGGTTACTAAAAAAATACATAATAATTGACTTTTCACAGTTTTTACACCAATTTCAGAAGGTCATGTAGAGGAACATCTAAGGCAAAATAATAAAAGAAAACATAATATGTTGAACTTGGGAGACAGTGCGATGAATTGCAATAATTTCGAGATAGAAAAAAATAATGTGAATCGGCAACTTAAAGGACAGAATAATTTAATGAACGAAAAGGAATTCAATTTGGACGGTTAGTTTATATTTGGGAATCGAGAGCTAACGCTCTACTTGTTCGAGTAAAAATACAAGTTAATTTTGGCTTTCGCGGGGCTGGATTTCGTACAAAATATGTAATAATTTATAAAGAGGAAAGATTTTTTTGTTTGTTTGCATTGAATAGGCTCTGAAAATACTGAACAGATTTTAATTAATCTTGGTACAAAGATAGAATAGACCTTGGGGAAGGGCGGGAAAACTATTAACACGGGCGATTTGGAAGAAGAAATTACATGTGTATCGGATGAAATCCAACCCCAAAATTACTTACATTCATCAATATTTCAGCCAATTTTGAACTGAAAATAAATAACTGTAGAAATTAATTTGATACAACAACCATTCGTATAAGTCTAGCAGAGTACCTCGGAGTCCTTGGCCAAGAGGCAAGGCTCACCTGAAACTGAAGAAATTTATCGTTAAACAATCTCACATTATTTATATTCAGTTACAACACAAATAAATACACACCTACAGAAAAAACCCTTAAAAATTAAGCAGTTCTTTTGGCTGTGACTTTGAAAACATGATGTCAGAATCATGAAATTCTACAACACAATTTAATAGAAAACGGATGAACAAAGATCTGTAATCTACATTTTGTGACAATAGACACAATCCTAGAGTATAAATAGAAATATTTCTGAAAGGGAAACAATATTTGACTCGACCTGATTTCACTATTGAAGAAATCGAGTTGTTATAAAAAAGAAGGAAATATTTTATTTATAACATCGGACAGCTAAAAATATGAATTAGGTCACAAAAAAAATAAAAACATTTTTTTATTAAATTGCTTGTCCTATAACCAAAGCAACAACTAATTAAAATCAATAGCCAATAGTTTTAGGATACAGAAAAGTGGCCATTGGAGAAATACGCATATTAAAAGCTATATGAAGATGTATGTACTAACTCTTTTATTCGTTTATTTTAATTGCCAAAACGAAATGTTTCGACAGCAAATAAACAACGTGGCAGTATTAATCAAAAATGTATGACGATGAATAAATAAAATGTGAATAACTATATCTCAGGACGCGGCCAGTGGGTGTGCATACGCAATACAAATTGTGATTTCATGAAATATTAAAACTATTTTGGCTCGCAGCATATTTTGGACAGTAGGCATGACAATTTTTACGATTGGCTTTTAAATTCTGATTATTTTATCTGTCGATACTGAATGTTTTGTAAAGAAATGTTAAATAATCCATGTTTTTGTATGAGAAATAAATGTTGTTTATACTTAAATAAATGTTTCTAGATCAAAGTATGGATATAATAATGTTTTATTTAATACGTAATTTTCGCGAAGATAGCGTTCTAAATCTGAGGGCACGGGAGTGCCCTCGCCAAGTCGAGCGCGAAGCAACACTGCCGTACCATCTTTACTGGAACCATTTCGCCGCATTTTCAGGCCCCTATTTGAGAACCTCTGGATAAGACCAGAACGCAGAAATTTTCGTCATCCACTAAGCTATGATCACATACTAAAAATCCGAAATTTCAAGTCTGTAGGTCATTTAGTTCCGAAGTTAAGCGAAAGCAAAGTTTCGCATTTTCGACACTCACTCATGATCATCAAAATAGAACTAGTACTTCCCATAAACTCAGCGACCTGAAATTTGGTACAGAGTTAGGGTTTAATGGCTACATAAAGGAAAAATTATAAAAACTAGGATAATCGAAGATCTGGAGTACCTGGTGACCCTGATTAGAAAACATAAGAGCCCAACCAAACTATTAAAGATCGAGACATACCGCCTTTACAAAAAATATTCAACTCGGTGGGCCGCTTCATTTGATGTCAAAATCGAAGGCCTGAAGTATCTGATGAAGAACCCTCGGCTGGTTTCAGCTGTATTAGAGATATGGTACTTACCTAACGCCCTTTTCTGCTATTGGTACTTAAAAAAATCGACTGTCATTGCAAAAATCCAGCATAGTGGAACACATCTTCTAATTTAATCCAGCCTATAGCGTCCCACTGCTGGGCGAATGCTTCCCCTTCTGCTTTTAATACGTATATAAATAAAATTAAAGAAAAACTATGGAAAAGACTAGACTGGCTTTTATACTTATACTTACAAGTTTACAAGAAGAAATAGTCGAAAGATCGAACGATTAACTTTATTCTACTCAAACATTATACAAATTAAATAAACAAATTACACTAAAATATTAATTCTAAAAATATGATGGAGGAGCGGAGGTGATACCCGCACACGTCGTTAGATGGCGCTGACTGTATTTTAAAACGCGCTTAACGACCCTTCTAATTCATGTACAGTGTACGTTTATTCAACGCCCTTGCATTGAAGGAAAACATCGTGGAAAACCTGCACACACCTGCAAGACATTCAAAGGTTGTGTGTGAAGTTGACTAACTTGCATTAAAACAGCGTGGTCGACGAAAAGAAAGATTTGTAATAATAAAAAAACAACTTCTAAAAAGAAAAAAAACTATGTGAAATAAGAAAATCTAATAAAATAAATCAATATACCCACGTTTCTACAAAAATAAGTGATATCTCACCAAAAACATTCTGTAAAAAACTAGCCAACTCTCGATGGAGCTGCTTGTTTATCTCTAAAAAGTAATGAAATCTAGACAAAGTCGTACCAAGTCTAAGGTTCATTACTGCAATTTCGTTATTATTATAGTTAATGTTGTGTTACTTGGCTGTTGAAGGTACACAAGGAGTTTTATAAACCAGGTGCTCCATGATTCCATTGCACCAATCTGTCGCCAGAACCGCTGCTCATTGACGATGGAAAGTCAACGGCCCAGTCACACAACATTAACTATAATAATAACGAAATTGCAGTAATGAACCTTAGACTTGGTACGACTTTGTCTAGATTTCATTACTTTTTAGAGATAAACAAGCAGCTCCATCGAGAGTTGGCTAGTTTTTTACAGAATGTTTTTGGTGAGATTCATTATACATTAACAATGTGTCAGGTTCTTGAAAACCCAAAGTTACATCACGTTCCCTTATTACGTTTAGCGTACAAAATCACGGCTTTACAAACTTTACTATTAATATTCAATGAACGCAGCGTGCGTAAGAAAATATTCAATATAATTATTGAGGCGAAAACCTCAAAAGTTGCTGCTGAAAATGAGCAAAGTTCCGACGCGACTCTCATGTATATTCGATGAGGAACAACTTGATGCAATTTTTACATCGAATCCAAACTCTAAACTACATTTTCTTCGAATCATATCCACATTACATATCACACACACATACACACAGTTATTTACATTGCATGGCTTATCAACAACAAAACCTCATAATAAACTATCTACACTTGTTGAAAAAAGGCTGTATAAAAATTGTTCATTCTATTCATTTTATTCTGACATAGAAAATTACGACTGGAACTTTATTTTTAAAAATGACATGGATATAAATGAAAAATATAATAAATTATTTAACGTATTGACATATTACATAGACATTCACTTCCCCGTATCACGAATATTTAACAAACAAAAAAAGTCGGTACCATGGCTAACGGAAAGTCTGTCAAATCTAATTAAAAACTTTAATGATCTTACGCAAATAAAATACCAATATCCTAATACCGACATTCTCACGGAATGTATCAACAAGTACTCCAAACAGATTAAAACTGAGTCACTGACCGCGCGAAAATTACACACGGAAAAAAGGATACTCGGGAGTAAAAATCCATCTAAAGAAATGTGGCGAGTAGTAAATGAAGAGGTATCATCAAAATCTGTATCTCGCACGATAATGCTGAAAGATAACCAGTCAAATAATATTCCGTCCCAAAAACTACCGGATTACCTTAACGAGCACTTTCTTTCCGTTGCATCGAATTATGTGATTAGAGTCGACACGTTAAGATCAATACAATATTTAAAGGATTACCTACAAAACAGTCACATACCAAATCTCGTATTACAGCCTATCACTATAGAGCAACTTAATCGAGTTCTACGTAATATGTTAAAAAAACGTACAACTTTGGATATCTATGATATTACTATGAACATACTTTTATGTATATGGCCAGTGTTATCTTCCGTCCTTGTCGTACTGATAAACAGCATGTTTTCAAGCGGCCAGTACCCTGACGCGCTGAAAAACACAAGAGTATGTCCAATATACAAAGGAAAAGGCGAAAAAACGTCAACAAATAATTATAGGCCAATTACAATAGGACCTAACATATCAAAACCGACAGAATCAATTATTTCCAACAGTATAATTAATCACCTAGAACAAAATGACCTACTCACGGACAGACAATTTGCATATAGGAAAAATAAGTCCACCACGCAAGCTGCTTATCAATTGTATAACTACATTACCACAGCCCTTGACGAAAAGTATAAGGTAGCGGGGATATTCTGTGACCTTTCCAAAGCGTTCGACGTTATTAATCACGAATTACTGCTCGAAAAGTTAAAATACTACGGCATAAAGGAAAACGTTCATAATTTACTGTCCTCCTTCCTCAAAAACCGGCGCCAAACTGTCGAAGTACAAATAGACGGAAAAAGATATAGGTCAAAGAAAGGCAGCGTGGAAATAGGCATTCCACAGGGATCAGCCCTAGGAAATACCCTATTTTTAGCGTTTATAAATGACCTACCTTCCTCTATTTCCGAAGGTGACGTAGTCCTTTTTGCCGACGACACTACTGTAGTGGTAAAAGCGAAGACATACGAACAACTCGAGAGTAAGCTATCTCGCACTTGCGATCAGCTGCAAGGGTGGTTTGCAGCAAACGGGCTTATTTTAAATATCACTAAATCAAACTTCATGCTGTTTTCTTGCCACCAAATTACCTCACCACTTGTCCGATGTCAGTTACCAATATGTGAGGATATTAAATTTCTTGGATTTCATATCGATGCAAATTTAAATTGGAAAAAACATACACAATTACTCTGCGAAAGGCTTGGCAGTGCTGTGTTCGCACTCAGAAAACTTAAACCCTTAATGTCAATCGAAGCACTTATACAGGTCTACCACGCATATTTTCACTCGATTCTCTCATACGGCACCGTGTTGTGGGGAAACTCGACAGACTCTGACAGGGTGTTTAAAATACAAAAACGTGCACTGCGAACCATGGCAGGGGTAAAGCCAAGGCACTCTTGCAGAAAACTTTTTGTTGAGTACAATATTCTTTCGCACTATTCCCAATATTTGTACGAAGTATTAATGTTCACGCGGCGTAATCTGAGCAGTTTTGAACGAATGCAAATACCCGGCAGAATAACCCGCCAGACAGGACGATTGAAGACAGTGCCGCACCGGTTGGCGCTGCTAAACAAAAACCCGCGCGTTATCGGCCCCGCGTTCTATGAGGAACTACCCACTGACATTAAAAATGAACTGACTGACGAAACATTTGGCCGTCGATTGAAAAACCTCTTATTGGAAAATCCTTTGTACTCAGTAAATGAGTACAAGGATATATTATGCAAAAAATTGTAAACAATCAATATACTTAATTTGTAAATTTTACTTTTGACATTTACTTTTAAACATTATTGTAATTTAATTATTTTTTTTATTTTGTAATTTTGTATTGATTTTCTGGATATAAGTATTATGATCATTTTTATGTTTTTGACATCAATTACCATTATGGTAAATTTATATTTTTTGACATTCACATTTTTTTATTATTCCTGACATTAAATTGAAAATTGAATTATAAAATCTATTTAATATTTTAAACTTTTATTTTTATACATATTGACGATCATACTACGGATGTCCTTTTTACACGCTTTATATTAGCTTCACTTGTAAGTAACTATGTATGTAAGAAAATCTTGGAATCTTAATTTGACCCACTTCCCGGTCTTCGATTAGGATGAAATTTTGCACACGCTCTGAGTTCTGATGACAATACATGACTAGCTAAGAAACGTCATTACAAATCCAATATGGCGGCCTCCCCATTATTGTATCTAAAAAAATCTTGGAATCTTAATTTGACCCACTTCCCGGTCTTCGATTAGGATGAAATTTTGCACACGCTCTGAGTTATGATGACAATACATGACTAGCTAAGAAACGTCATTAAAAATCCAATATGGCGGCCTCCCCATTACTGTATCTAAAAAAATCTTGGAATCTTAATTTGACCCACTTTCCGGTCTTCGATTAGGATGAAATTTTGCACACGCTCTGAGTTCTGATGACAATACATGACTAGCTAAGAAACGTCATTACAAATCTAATATGGCGGCCTCCCTAAGATGGCGAACTGGCTGTTTGAAATCCACCCCCATGATATGGGTATCAAATGAAAGGGTTTGCTGTCAGGAATACGAAAAAAAAAGTCACGTGACTTAAATCCAATATGGCGGACGTCCAAGGTGGCGGACAGGAAGCGTGTTTTTTAGTTTTTTAAACTATGTATTATTATTTATACTATTATTGTAAAAACGTGTATAATCTTGTAGTATGTGATAAATAAAACTAAACTAAACATCGGAGGCGTATCTCGCATCGGAATATGGGGCAATAAGTCGGCAAATGAATCTGCTATGATACATCGCCGCTTCCAATATCTCCTTCATATAAGAATTTCTCAGATTCATCACCCTCTATGTAAATACAGTGATGGATATTGCGATGGGGGAAGTGCTGAAATTAATGATTTTCTCGACTTACAGTGTATATGGCTGTGGTATTCACAACATATCAAGCCATGAGGAATTGCAAGCAGTATTTAAATAAATTACATTTGATTCTTTCTTATAAAATAGTTATGTAAGCAAACGATCTAACAAGTTTATACGCGTATCGAAGTGAAATAATGAAGTCTTTCGAAAGCGGGTTGACACAAAAGTTATTGTTGGTTAGACAGGAGAAATCGCTCAACGCAAGTAAAAGTGGATCGGGCACACCCTGCGAAGACAAAAGATCAACACCGCCAGAGTGGCGTTGACGTGGAAGCTGCGCGGGAGCAGGCGGCCAGGCCGGCAGCGCAGCGTCGAGGCCGGGCTGCGGGCAGCGGGGGTGTGCCGGGGAGGTGCGGAGCGCGGGGCACAAAACAGGAAGGGGTAGAGACTGGACACTTTTCACGAGGGCCCTCTGTACCACTGGGGTACCATAGGACAAACAGACAGGTGAAATCTACTGTCTATTCTATTATATAATGTACCTTTAATAGTCTAGTACAATACTCACAGGAATTTATTGTAAGCCGAGGTCAATACGCAATATTCACATATTCCTATTTCGCCGTAAGTCAGCGGGTGACATAATGCGGCCGGAATTAGTACGCTATGATTACCAATGGTGGGATTTCGATTAACGGCCATGTAGCTGACCAAGCAGGGGTAATCAACCTACCGAGTTAATCGGCATTATTGATTCTGGATTAATTGGAGCGTCGCCGCGGTTGGCAACCCCTGCAGCAAGCCAAGCCTTGTGTAAATTTGGTCCGAACATTGTCCTTGATTAAGCAATTCAATTTCATATTCAAAACAATATTAATGAAGCGATTGTTTATTCAACTTTTTTTATTCCCTTCCCACTCTATATTTTTATCATCGTTGAAGTATCACTATCAATGTTAGATAATGTGTTTTTTTTATAATGATAAATGAAAATAAAGAGGAGAAGCTTCCTTCATAAATACTAATTCTTCACCCTGTCGTGGCCATGCATCCATGCCCTCCCTGATTTGTTAGTAAAATTCACCAGTCAGCAGAGTGAAATAAATTGCTTGCGAAAAACGGCTCGAGATAAAATATAAGATGAAAACTCTAGCGTCAAGAGTGAAGTAATTAATGCGACATGGCTGGATAACGAATGTATATCGTGTGACGTCACAGCTTTTAAAATTCGAACCCGCGCTTTTTTCGCCGAAACTTTATTTTTTTAGTAAGCAGCACTGGCCGGAGAGCGATTATCGTAAACTGCGAGCTGGCAACTTTTTGATAAAAACAGGGTCCGGTGACTCCTTAATAATAAACATAATAACCTCATTTTATTTCTAGTGATAAGAATTTTGTACCTACGCTCTACGTTTGCGTCTAATCCAGCAATACTTTTACACATTCCGTACCGCTTAGCGGTACCTTCTTCCGCACGTATTTATCGCAGATATTTTGCATACAAAGGGCAATCAGTCAACTCAGAACTCTAAAGAAACTTTCGTGTATTCAAAAAAAAAATTGTTCCATTTTCAAAATTATCAACTTAAAAACATGTAGTAGGTATGTGTACCTATCCTTTGCCTCAGACCATTAGGACCACCGCGCAACCACGCATTTGTCGAATTAAAATGAACCAATAACATAAATCGACTGATACACACAAGTGCTCGACACACTTTGTACTAACACAGTGACAAGTTTATTCAACTCAATCAGAATTCATTAATAGCAACCACTAAATGAGAGTGTCGAGGGTTCTCGATCGGTTCCATTTGATTGGCCCATGTGTAGCCGCTGTCGATGCGATACAATCGATTAAGTTATTTAGTTAGCGCCATCTGGCGGGCGATGACGTCATATCAATGAAGGAGTTGGTTTGTAAAGTCATGCCATATGGGACAAATCTGCTGCTAAAACGACTGATTCTTATAGAAATTTGTTTTGTTGTTTTGTAGTTTGTCTGTTGTTTAAACATGTATTCAAAGGATAAACGCTCTCAGTCATGAGTCACACATGATATTATGTAAAATTAATCCAAACTGCTAGAAACCTGTTAGTGATAAATTTCTTTTTTTTCATGCTACTGAATCCGTTTATACGTGATGACCCTTTTTTGTAACCGAAGTAAAACTCATAAAAAAATGTTCTTCAGCTCTACCGAAGAGATTCTTAACGTTTTCATCACCACATGTTATGCTATATTAGGTATTGAAACAGTTTTTTGGTATTCAAACAAAATAGATTTTATCTGAACTTAAAAGTAGGTATTAAATTCTTAGCAACAGTAACCCCTACATACATTATCGAATGGATTTGTAGCTAAGACGTTAAGCCCTGGATTTCTAATGCAAATACATTCATCAGCGTAATGCATAGGAAGTAATCAGTCCAGACGTCACCGAGATATAAATCAAACCGGATTAAACCGCCGAGCGATTTCCAATGAACCAGTCTGAGTTGGAAGTAACCGGTTATATAAGTTCTTGAAATCGAATAATTCGTATGAATATATTATGAGGAAATAAGTTGAATTATTTTGCAGGTATTACTCGTTTATTAAATTATGGTGGTATGAATGAAAGAAAAAAAAAACTTTCATGTTATATTTTGAATGTTTACGATTACATTGGGCTTATATTATACCAAAAATGCTTGCCTAAGAAAGAAAAGAGGCCCCAAAAGATAACTTGCCCTTATTATTGTAGGGATAAACAGATTCTTGGAAAACGCTGTTTTAAACAATACCTCGAAACCGATATCGAAAATTGTATTGATAAAGTAAGCATATAAACCATTCTGTGAAGATTAAAAATATTTCTAGATACAATACCTACATCAAAGTTAATATTCTCTTTTATAAATTCGAATATAACTCAGTCTATCTGTCATGGTTTTCTGCTCAAATGGCATAAGTATTTTTTGAGTATGAAAAAGGATCAAAAATTTTTTTACCTTTTATGTATTATGTATAATTATTTGCCACGCACTGTAGCTTAGACGGATTGATGAATGTCGACTTGACAGATTCAGATCCGTCTTAATAGTGCGATTGAAATGAAATTAAAATGGCGGATGTTAAGTGCCAAATTAATCGTCGTGAAATATTTTTTTTATTCAATACCTTTCGATTGGGGTATGAATATAAAGAATTTTGTGTAAAGCACATAAATCGTAATATTTAACGGAATTTGAAAAATAAAATCAAATAAAAAAAAAGTTGTATCTAGTTCTATGCTATTTTTTAATAATTTGTTTTTATGATAACGCGGGCAAAGACACGGAGAAAGAGCTTGTTAATATTACAAAGCCTTTATAATATAGAACTGTAGTGTTGGTAGAATTTTGGTAGATGAGCGGGACCATTCTTATCGCCGCGCCCGATCTAGGGGGACCCTAAAAATGTCACGCCAGAAAAATAATTGCGTTTATTGAATAAGTTTTAAATTATGTAGTGAGAACACGAGATAGTATACTGCACCAAATTCCATTTGAATTTTGATTTATTTTCGTGATTTAAAAAGTAACGATTTTAGTTTTACGTACATTTTGCTAAGTTAGTTTTAGTTTGGTTTGTTACCTAAATTAACAAAATAGAAACGTTTTGAACATAATTACTCCTTTCAAACAGAGTCACTGAACCGAGAAAGTTGAAGAAGATAATAAACAACAATTTCAGCTTCTTAGTCCAAATAACATTAATGAATACAATTGATCCAAGACACTCCCACTTCCCAGAGTCGGACTTAGGATTAATTTTTGGGATAAAGCTTTTAATAATTCAACTTAGTTATAACAATAAAGATAGTCTACAGACATTTTACTATATTTTAAAGAAAATTTATCTAAATATTTATAGTAAGAATAATAAACATTCTATCGATAAAGTTAATAAAAACGACACCGTAGAAACATCTACAAAATTACGTAGGTATAGCTAGGTGATGAATAAAAAACACATTCTGATTTAATTATTTTTAGGACCATGACCTTTTATGCCCGAGAGTCACAGAAGTCATCCACCAAAATTGTACCAGCCCCAGTAACATGCAGTGCTATGACAAAAGTTTGTCGCACATTTAACTATCAAAAAGTTTAAAGAAACCCGCCATTTTGAAATATCCTCCAATAAGATAAGAGAATACGCACAACAAAATTATGTCTGTTACGCGTGGGCATGTTAGAGGGGCAGCTGCTGACCACTAGAGTTGGAAATGTCACATACAATCACTGTGAGGAAAAATACTAACTATTTCGGTGCTTTATGAAACACGGTGTATAATGTTTTGCAGTAGCAAGGGTGTACAAATTCAAATGCAGATCTCGTCAAGGGGCACAATAAGAAATTCAGATAAGACGCCAATGGCTCCGTTGTTTGCAAGCAAAGGAGTCGAAATTATTCGGCCGTAGAAAATGCTAAATATTTCGACAAACGCGTGGAGTGCGGGAGCTTCCATTGGGCAATTAACGACATTTGCAATTCCAAAATCTTCCATCGTTAGCGGCAGCGAAGAAAAACCCCCAAGAATTAGAGTTAGACGGCTGTTGTGTTGGTTCCGGATGTCAGATAAGAAAAACACGATGAAGGAATGGTCGAACTGTTTAGTGGTCGTCTTTGGAAATGGACAAATAAGAAAGTGTTCAAAGTCGACTGGAGGGGATTAAAACATGTTAAGTTACTCATTTGCTTAAACATTGATCACAGCAACATTATAACTTTAGAACATAAAGTATGACAGTTACACAATGTTTTATAATGTTATCAAGATTGTTGTGTGGAAGCCGTGATATCCTAAATATGACAAATTATATAAGTTGTCTAAGTAATTTCTCCACAAATTCTAGTAACTAAATAGAGTTAGTATTTTAGAAGTCTATTAGACTGTAGAATAACTTAGACTTTGTAACAAGCAAACAACACTTAAAAGGCTATTAACAGTCTAACAGTCTAACTTGAAGTTTTGTTTAAATTAAAAACCCTATTTAAAATAATCAAAGTTAGTTTTAGACTTATTCTGATTCAGTCATGCAACGATTTTGGTTGTGAAAGTTCTGAATAATCCAAGTGTAGTATAATCCAAGTAAATTCAATCTAAGTAATTACAAAGGATCCCTCATTTAAATATATTTTTAAGGTTATGCGGGAGTTTTTAAAGGATCTCCAAAATTACTGAGCAAAGAAATAAAAAAGTGGCGAAAAGTAAACACAAACCAACTGGCGAATAAGATAACAAAACTCTTGCGCCGTAGAATGGAAAAAACTCAAAAGTTTAAAAATGAATTACACAAAACGTGACTTCACCAGGCGGAAGTATTATACAATTCTGCACTAAATTTTTAAAATTTCTTCCCTAATTACGTTTATTCTTCGCTAACAACTCCTTTAATTTACTGTTTGTGCACGATTAAAAAAAGGTAATTTCAGTTTTCCGTACTCTGCTAAAGTTTCTGGACTGAGGCGTACCTGTAACAAAAGAAAATTATGCATTAGTTTTCCAATTTGATTTTAGAATATAGAAAACAAAAAAGATTTTTAAGGAAAATTCAAGATAGTAAAATACCCTCAAAAAGAATGCATGTTTGATACGACCGTAATCTCTTTGTAAGTCAAATATTTGTAGACCTTTCTAAAAACAGGAGAAAAAAAATCTAGTTTTTAAATTCCGATAAATCAAAGACAGCTATTTTTTACGTCTGCAGAACATAAAGCGAAATAGTACCGCAGCGCAGGGCGAATATCGGCAGCGCATTTTTTTGTTCTGTAAACCGATCCAAATATTTCTCATAACGTCGCGGCAGGAGGGAACTCGGCGATGGGACAGATTGAATGCCGGCGAAAGAATCCCCTGTGTACAGACGACTGCAAAATACTCCGGATTTCATAAACACTGGCTTTAATCTTGGAACCACGGTACCTCTTATAAATAGGTATCGAACGATTCGAGTATATCTTCTAGTTTCATTCATTTATTATAATCTAGCTTTACATATTAGTTAGTTCTGATTACCTGTAAAACCTACTTTTAGGAATTCGTAAGTCTCGCAAAACTAATTCAATTGAATTGATTTTTTTTGGACTTTAGTTTATTAGAGTCAACTAGTAGGTACTTATACAAAAGAACAGGTCTGATGAGTGACCAATTAATTGTTGAAACCACATAAAAGAACTTATTTTAATAATGGCATCATTTTCAAATAAGTTGTTATCTGGTGGCTTACGTTTACGTATTTAACTGAGTCATATTTTTACGAATAGCTAAAAGACCTTTCTAGCTTATTTAGGCACCAAGAAAACAAATGTTGTTTTTGTCAAAGACAGGCACACAGAAGTTACTTTCGCGTTTATAATATGGAATACATGATTGGAATAATTTTGTAAATGTTGTTTCAAGTATTTTCGCAGCCAACTGTACTTTTCCGATTGGAAATGATAGGACGCGGACTTTATCGCTGAATGTAGGCAAACAATAATTTTGAGGCTCCTTTTCTGTATTGAGGGGCTTGTATTATGAGGTTTTGCCATTTAATATGAACGAAAAGGAGGTATTACGAGCTTTTTTACGGCAGATTGGTTGTGTTTGTGTTGCGGGAAAATACGCTTTTTAAAAGATTCACAAATAGATTTTAGGAGGAGAACTACAATAGACACATGCTAATATGTGTTATTCTCACAATACATCATTATAAGTTGTAAATCTTAATAAAATAATAGTTTTGATGCATAGAAATAGTATATTACTTTAGGCACCAGTGGCGAAGGTTCCATATAAGCCGATTGATTCCTATAGGCTTACCTTTTGAAAATCTGACCTCATAGACACCTAAAATATATTGAGTTATGTATAATATTCTATGACGTAGTCTAGTCGGTAGTACGTCTGCCTTCAAAGCACAGGTTCGAGGATTCGAATCTCGCCCAGGACAAACGTTCGTTTGATGAGCACTTGTGTTTACCTTGTGTCTAGATTATGTATATTTATATGTACGTGTATGTATGTATATCAGCTGTTTGACACATATAGTACAGGCTTTGCCTATCTATAGTATGAGGTCAGATGGCCGTGTGTGAGATAAATAAATAAAATAAATAAAGCTGTCCCCATGTATAATAATGCAATTATTTTTCAAGCTCCAAATTCTTTAGGATGCTTATCATACCAATCTATCTTATCATAAAAGTAAAGTGATTTCATAAAATACAAAAATAATTTGAGCTAAGTAGGTATGCAACGTATCTGAAGCAACGTATCTCACACGCTTTAAGTCCGGTGAAGGTTGATTGGTGGTACCTTAGAGTATAAATAGAAAAATATTATTTTTTCAGTCTATGGGTTTCGACACAAGCGTAGGATAATAAAAAATCGCTATACCTACATCGGGTAAATGCTGCATGTTTAATGGGGACGTTTGCATCAAGTACGATTCGGGGCCAACTGTTTGATTAGTTTTATGTTGTTATTATGTTTTGACTCTGTGTAATCGTTTAAATTTGAAATATATATTATTTAGTATAGTATTAAAAACATTCTAAGAAAAAGAAAAAATAATCTATTAAAATATAAATACGCTCCGCCATTTTGTGACTTTTAAAACTTCATAGGTTGCACAGAGTAAGTAACTCACTTAAAAACTAATACGGAGTTAGGATTAGATTCTACAAAATTCGATTTTATCCCGAAAGTAAGTTAAGACTAAGTGGAGTTAACGTACTCTATAATTAGATTGGGCTGTCTAGGCGTGACTAAGATATTCAGATTTGTTACAAATTGGGTATGAAACTTTATATTCTTATCTAAATCATAAAGTTCGGACGGCAACTTTTTAGAACATTTTAAAAAGTTACTAATAGGTATCACTTTTTTAAACTTAGATTTTTGATTTTTGGATATTTTAGACCAAGAAATGGCTTCTTATAGTTCAACAAATCTATAAATAGTGTAGTTAGCAGTACATATTTTTTATTTTGACCTATGCTTGAGTCGATAATTCAGTACATAAGTAAGTTGGTTGCAAATAAGCTTGCTAGGTAATTTTTGCTTAGCTTTGCGATTTAATATTAGATTCAGTTTACCCATATTTGTTAGGTAACACCGATCATGGTCAACCACTACCTAAAATAATGTTCGTCATCATCGCAGCCCTTATGATGACGTAGGCTTGTGTCAACCTTGTTTTCTTAGACCATGGTCGCTACCGTGGTTTAGGACTACCCCGAGTAGGCCTTAGTCGACCACGCTGGCCCATTGCCAGTGCGGGTTCGCAACTTCGCACAGAACTTTTGAATCTCTTTGCAGGTGCGTGCAGGTTTCCTCACGATGTTTTCCTTTACAATTAGAGCCATAAAAAAAATTCTACCTTTATGGTTAGAGCGTCGAATAAACGTGCACATAATTAATTTGAAAATCGAAAACATACGTACTCACGTGCCGATGCTTGAATCCGCTCCCCCTAGGCCACCAATACTCTTTCTCTCAAGAAATTACTAGGTACTATCATATGAAAAATATAATCTTGTATAGGGTATAGTCACACAGAGCGTTTAAGCGGGAGTCACTTAACGCGGCGGCAGCGCTAAGTGCGTTGTAACCTGATGCGTGACGTCACAGGAAGCTTCGTCTAATGAATGTCAAACCCGTCTCTATAACTCAAGTTATATGAGAATATTTCTCAAACCGTATGAAATAAATTGGGTAATGTTAAATATTGGCATTAGAGGATAAAACTAGTAGATTTATTTAATGGCATGTATTTAAATCGATCGATCATAAAATACCAAAATACACATTAAAAAATGGTTTGCACTCTAAACCTAACCTAACCAATTTTTAGTGTGCAATCTAGTTAGGTATTTTGGTGAACATTTAGTATTTTTTTGAGTGAAGGTTTAATATTTCCCTTATTTTATTAGTGTCGATTGTAATTATTTAATAGTTTATATTTACTTTTATTGTATTGTTATGCTATTTATTTATTTACCATGTTTGTCACGAACAAATAAATCAAACTATGTGATTGAATATATCTGAAGAGTGATATTTTTTATATATTTTAAAAGTTATAATAATACACAATATCTGATAAAGCATTACAATTTGCTTACATTCAAAATGGCTTTCAGTGTTTAATGACTTGCATGCCTACCTATCCCGAAATTCTCTTCCATACATTAAGCACGTCATATTCAAAACGCATTACACAAATGTACCTCGTTTACGGAATGCATCACTGCATGAGACTACACCATGTTAATATTTCATGCCGTTCAGAATGAATATTCATCAAGCTTCTGGCAATAATTCCTAAAATCACCATTACGCCTTTGCTGCGTTCCATAATGGCCAGCACTCCCCTGCAATTAGTTAACTACTGTAAAAAAGAACAGTTCGAAATTCAAAAAGTTTAATTTATTTCTGTTTCCTTCTCTCTTTTTGTGCAACGTTCTATTTACAAAACAAGGTCTTATTTCTCGTAAATATAAAGGTGAAATTTGTATGGTGAGTATTGCCAGCCAGTGTTTAAATAAAATGAGCATTAGAGGATTAAAAACCCTGTACACTGGGATTAATAGTCGAATGTCGTGATGTCCATAAATTTTAGGGCCAGGTTTTTAATTCACACATCTGTCGCACTTGCCGGCTAGGGGTGATTACCCCCTTAATAAGGTCAGGGGATGGCTATGAATGGCGGTAAGGGGCGATTCTCGCGTTATTAATTTATAGTCATTGCAGACCATTACAAAACAAATTTAATTCGATATTTGACCGTGAAAGAAGTTAATCAAGTTTAGATTTGTATTGTCAACGTACAATGGTAATGGCCATTTATATTGTGTTTGATTGGGGTACTTTATTTGACTGCTTTTAAAAAGGGTCATATGGAACAGTTTTGTCGCAGTTTTTATATTATATGTTAGATCGATCGAGCGTAAAATATTATTAAGTAGTAAATAAGAAATATCTAAAATTAATTATGGTTTTGTGACCTCAAAGTGTTTCAGCCCCTATATATTAAAAAATATTATATTTTTAAATAATTAAACTCCTCCAAAATAATATTCTGACGGTTCAAACCACAAACTAAGTTCCTTATTCATAGACTGTCTAACAAAATGTAGTCGAAAGGTTACAGTTAATCTTATTAAAACCACACGTATCATTCGTAGCAGAAAACATTGAATTACCCGCGTTTTAGCTGCTACATCAGGCTGTAGCGAAAAGACTGCATTGCGACTGCAGTGTGACTGCACACTAATTCAATAACTGCACCGCACGCTCCCAGCATGGTTAACGGTAGAGCGGGGTAAGTACAGTTGTAACTGTGATTTGGTCGAACGATAGCAGTATTAACATATTTTAACTCCTTCAGAGATACAAAAGTCTTTGTATTAATAGTTTGGAAATAATTCACTAACTAATATTCCCACAGGAAAAGATATCACAGTCGAACACAGGACATCAAAATATTTTGATTCTGAGATTTCCTACGAAGACAATTCGTATATATTTTTCAGTTTGACTCGTGGTTTCCTATTATTTTTATAGGTGTTTAAGGTAATATAAATATTAAATCAGCTGCAAGCAGATAACTCTTTTCTTTAACGTAAATAATTGATATATTTAACGTACGTGTATTGTGATTGCGATTTATCACTGTGATTAACCTATCACAGCTCTAACCGTCCCGTTTTCACTATTTTCTTGATTTTTAGCGGAGCTTTCATACAGTGATGCAATTAACTGATAGGATCCCTCATGTGGACGCGTTGCTTTGTCCCGTATGTTTGGATAGCTGATTACTGTCCCGCCTTCCACACCGGTTTATTGAGTCACTGTTCTGGCTGGACAAAGAATTTGAAATTGGAAGGCTAGGGCGCGTTCGAGTTTGCTGGGAGTGTTTTGCGGTATGATAAATTGGAAATGGAAATACTGGCTATTTAGAAACAGGTGAGTGGAAAAGGGTTATAACTTTGGGTACAGAATGAAATAAGTACCTACTAGTGTGCTTTGAGTTTTAAACGATTTTGTTATGTTGTAGTGTAGTTAGTTTTTTATTTATTTTTTATTATTTTCATCACTGTATAAAAGCTCCGCTAAAAACTTTTTTAAATTTAATTTTTTTGTTTTTACGATAAAGTCTCAGTTTCGAAGCAACGCTCTAAGTATTGTTACTTTAGTTCTATAATAACATTAAAATCACTACATAGTATAAAATAAAGTCGCTTTCTCTGTCCCTATGTCCCTCCCTTTGTACGCTTAAATCTTTAAAACTACGCAACGGATTTTGATGCGGTTTTTTTTAATAGATAGAGTGGTTCAAGAGGAAGGTTTATATGTATAATACATGCATAATATACTGAAGGATAACCCACAATAACCATTTTCCCGTGCGGAGCCGGGGCGGGTCGCTAGTTATATAAATAATATACAAAAAATTAATCCTTTTTATATGAGAAGTAAAGTAAATAGTTATTCGTAGATATAAATAGTATTTACTTACCTAATTGTAAGGGCGTGAATTTGTTTTCTATTACGAAGGCTGTCTGTCAACTTAATGAGGTTATTCTTAGATAAATATTAGCCTCGAACACAGACGACGTGACAAATGCGATAGGGTTGCCAGATAGTAAACTGTCATCAAATTATATTATTAATAATATCATACTACGAATATCCTTTTTTATAATATTCTAACAACGTGTGCAATCTGGTAGTATGTGATAAATAAAACTAAACATCAATTTACCGAGTAGTACTTATATTTTTTACTTGTTGTTGTAGTATATTTTTATTCTTTGTGAACAAATTTTTATTTATAGCACTTTAACTAGCACGTTTTTTAGTGTGTCGTTTATGTAAAATATTTAAAAATATAAAATAAATATGTGGGAATGGGTGGGAAAATAAAAATATTTTATTTATAACTACTATAAAAAATCAATATTTATACAGAATTGTTGCACGAGATTAAACATTCTGATAAAAATTTCAAGTATTATTTATTATGCAAGCTCCTCGAACAAAATATATTCTGAAATCGTCATCTACATGAATCGTTACATGTTAATCACTACATAGTATAAAATAAAGTCGCTTTCTCCGTCCCTATGTCCCTATGTCCCTATGTCCCTATGTCCCTTTGTACGCTTAAATCTTTAAAACTACGCAACGGATTTTGATGCGGTTTTTTTTAATAGATAGAGTGATTCAAGAGGAAGGTTTATATGTATAATACATGCATAATATACTGAAGGATAACCCACAATAACCATTTTCCCGTGCGGAGCCGGGGCGGGTCGCTAGTAATTACTATACTAAGCTACGTCATGAAGTAATATTTACACGTCCGCCATATTTTTTATCGATATAAAAACTATCGTCATTGCGGCAGCACTATAACGTGTTAGTGGGCAAAAACATGACCCAGATACCTCCTATTATCACAATATGGGGGCACCGTAGTTCAAATAATGGAATAATGTTATTGTATTACGAACAGACATTATCCCAAATTGGCGAAGTGCCTAAGACCTTGCGGGTAGGTAAATAGAGAAAGCTTTGTTCGTGTTAGGCCTCCCAAATTAGGGTAAAAGCTTAGGAATTATAAGAAGGGTAAAATCAGAAGTGTAGCTTTCTCTTAGACTAGCTGATTGTTAGTACCTACTTTTATCATCAGGATTTTTCCTCCCATAACAATATAAAATCGCTTTAAAATTTTGCATAATAATATAAATTATCACAAAACATTATACAGAATTTTAAATACTAACCCCAATCGGACAAGAAAGAAAACCAGTTGCGTGCTATCCGATGCACGGATTATTGTTTTGAAAATATTGTTCATAATTTCCGCCTGTAATGTAGTAACTAAAATGACAAAAGACTTATACACATTCGTACACTAGAGATGTGCTAGAGATATAATCTTTGTATCAGCCGAAGTTCGAAACCGGAACCTCCTAACCGAAAGCCGAAAATTCCAACTTACAAGGGCTATTATCGGATCAGATCGCTTATATACCAAACAGCTTATACATGGTGTGCGTTCTAGACCCAGTATGTGACAGTAAATGGAGCATAACTAGGCATTAGACAAATTGGCAGGCAGCCAGACACCCCGTAGAGGCAAACTCGGTATATCTATCTACGCTATAGCCTATAGAAAAGCTATAGAAGAGTTTAAAGAGTCTTTTGAAAATTTTCCGATTGACTCAATTGTTTTGACTTTGCAATCAGATTTACTCGTACATCTGAATCAAGGGAGTGAAGTCGACCCGTCCGCACTGGTCTGCCGCAACGTGGTGGACTAAGGTCTGTTCACCCTGAATCAGGGTAGGCTCAAGCCCCTCTTAGGATCAGCAGTAGGTGGATCAACTTTACGAGGTAGACGATGGCAAGATGACCTGCCTACCTCTCTAGCATGACCGATCACCTATGACATAGGTACATAGTTTTGTCGTGCGTATGCTGTTATTCTATTGGAGGATATTTCAATATGGCGGGTTTGTCATGGTATTTTGACAGCTAGGTAAGAGATACATAGTTTGTCACAGCGGTCATGTTAGAGGGTCTGGACACGGCAAAGATTGTCCCACTGATGGCATTATTAGAGGCGTTTATAAGCTCCACTGCTATACATGAGTTAGGGCATGCAAGATAGGAACATGGTGGGCTAAAAGTAAAGTAAAGTCTCTGGGATTGCTCTGCACGCTCAACATTGCAGGTTCGAGTCCGACCCATTGGTATTATACACCGTGAAATCAAACTGGCTGTTTACCCACAACACAGTAGTAGTACACATTTTACTGAAAAACTTTGCCTAAGGAACATAGGTTGAAGTCTCAAAATTAAAATTCAACTTGTCATACAAATTGGTCACGTGACTGAAATTTATATGAAAAGTTGAATTTTATTTTTCAGATATCAACCTATGTTTTTTTGGTAAAGTTATTCAGTTTCATGAGTACTACCACCAGACAACAGCCAGATACATTTCAGGGCTAATAAAAGAAACCAACGCAACGAGACAATTTAACAAGGTGATTTACCCACTGTTTTTTGAACAGAATTATTCACTTATTTAACAGAATTTCGCTATTCTATTCATGACTTCCATTTTATGTAAAAAAAGGCGGCTCAACAATTCCGACACTAGAGTTTGTGAGGTAGGTTTAACCTCGAAACCCACTCGATTAGCAAGCAAGATGTAAAAAAGGTCTGGTATAATCGTATTGTACCGTACATTATTTATTACGCGCTGGTGGTTACTAAGTAAATAAATTACAGCGGTGTATTTTGCGAGTAATTTTGTTTTGGAGAGTTATAAGTTTGTTTGTAACTGTGGCACGAAGTTTGGAGTTAGAATGTGGATAAAGGGATATAAATTACAATATAAGAGAACAGTGTGGTGTGTTGATAAATACACCTAATAACAAAACATATTATGCTGATATTTTTACAATACAGGGAATGAAAACAAAAAGAGACAATAAAAACCGTGGATTATTTCAGGGGCTCTGCAAACTATTCTAACAGACATATTTTACGGATTATCTCCGCCAAAGGTTGTGCGTGTCTGACAACTATTGTAAGAATTTATCAAAATATAGGTAAACTAATAATATAATAACAAAAATATATAGTAAAAAAGAGTGAAGCTGAATTTAAGTTTAGTTACTTTTTTCCTATTCTGCTTCTTTTTGAGTCTATGGCTCTTCAGTTCCATTCATATTGGCCTAATTGTGTTGCCACCCTGAACTTATTTATCGGAGGCGTTTATGAACTTTACTGCTTGTAATATACTTTATTGATTACTAAGAAAACCTATATTACTGATTAGGAATAAAAAATGATACATGTTTTTAGAAATGATGATGTGTCAAAACGTCCCCCCAAAAACCAAAAATCTAATAACATCGCCCAACAGATTTGAAATGTATCTCAGTATATGCGTCTTAGCTATGTGATTACTTTTTACTATGGCGATATCTTTCAAAGACACGGGATATTCCGAAAAAAAATCGTCTTGCTATTAATATTGGTACCCAAAATAACAGATTGTAAGCATTCAATTTTCAAATCCCATTGATCATGAAGTTAAAACTAGTTACTAGCCTTTCTATAGATCCACAAGAACCTATTGACACATACAAAAGATCTGTTGGAGGGGCTCATATAAAAATGGTCATCATTCTTTCTCGTCTTGCTCTCCAACTGACTAATGTCATGAATTTGGCGTCGGACGTCCTAAGCCGTTTTCTAATTATTTCGCTGGAGCCGTCACACCATTTGCTGTACATAGCTGGCCTACATAGCACAACGTCGCTGTCATTTCAAAAAGTCGTATGTTCGATTTTTGTGTTTTTTTTTCTTAGCTTTATGCGTAGTACGAAACGTGATCTTTCATGTGTCAAAATGTCATAGTAAGTTCTGTTAGACGATATTAGACTTTATGTTAAAAGGCAAAAGGTCTTATTTTTAATATCTTAGTCAAAAAGTCATATGTCTAACATACGACTTATTGACTTCTAGTTGATTCCAATTCGCGCCTTTTATGACATTTTGACATTTAAAAATTCGGCCCGAGAAAGGTGTTTTTGCAGTGATTTAAAGTGTTTCGGCAGTGTTAGAGTTTTATGTCGGTCTTAAACACAAGGTAAGATGTTTTTATTTGCACGTTACAGTAGTTTTACATCTAAATGATCTCTATATAATTATCATGTGTTCCTTCCAGATCGTCGGTCCACCTCGTGGGGGGCCTGCCCACACTACGTCTTCCGGCGCGCGGTCGCCATTCGAGAACCTTTTTGCCCCAACGGCCGTCGGTTCTACGCGCAATGTGCCCAGCCCACTGCCACTTAAGTTTAGCGATTCTTCGGGCTATGTCGGTGACTCTGGTTCGCCTACGTAGTACGGATCTCATCATTTGTGACTCGATCACGCAAGGAAACTCCAAGCATAGCCCTCTCCATCCCTCTTTGGGTGACAAGCCTTCTTATGAGGCCCATTGTAAGCGACCACGTCTCGGATCCATAAGTCATCACTGGCAACACACATTGGTCAAAGACTTTTGACTTGAGACACTGCGGTATTTGGGACGAAAAGATATTGCGCAGCTTCCCGAACGCTGCCCAGTCGAGTTGGATTCGACGATTGACCTCCTTCTCGAAGTTAGATCTACCTAATTGGACTGTTTGTCCCAGGTAGACGTAATGATCTACAACTTCGAGAGATGAGTCCCCAACTTTTATTGGAGTGGGTACTACATGGGCGTTCGACATGACTTTTGTCTTCTCCATGTTCATCTTAAGACCCACTTGTTGGGAGACTCTGTTAAGGTCATCGAGTATTGTGCCGAGGTCCTCCAAGGTCTCAGCCATGACTACGATATCATCGGCAAACCGAAGGTGAGAGATGTTCTCGCCATTGATATTGATGCCATGTCCTTCCCAGATCAGAAGCTTAAAGACATCTTCCAATGCAGCGGTGAACAGTTTCGGAGAAATAATGTCTCCCTGTCTCACATCCCGCTGCAGTTGGATTGGTCTGGAGTTCTGATCCTGGAGCCGGACAGACATGGTGGCGTTCTCATACAAACACTTGAGCACCTCAATATATCGGTAGTCGATTTGGCACCTTTGAAGAGACCGCAGCACTGCCCAAGTCTCAATCGAATCGAAGGCCTTCTCATAGTCCACGAACGCTAAGCATACTGGTTATACTCCTCGGTCTTCTGTATAACCTGCCGCAGCGTGTGGATGTGGTCTATGGTACTAAAGTCCTTTCGGAAACCGGCTTGTTCGGGAGGCTGGAAGTCGTCGAACCTTCGCGCGAGACGATTCGTGATGGCTCTCGAAAACAATTTGTACATATGGCTCAGAAGCGAGATGGGTCTGTAGTTCTTCAAAAGGGTTTTATCACCCTTTTTAAAGAATAGGACCACCACGCCTCTAAGCCACGCCTGCGGCGTTGTACCTTCGAGGATAACGGAATTGAACAGCTTCTGAAGGGCTTTCAAAACCGGTTTACCACCTGCCTTCAGAAGCTCAGCAGTTATTCCGTCATCACCCGGCGCCTTATTGTTCTTTAACTGTTTGAGAGCCATCCTTATCTCGTACAGGCTGACGTCCGGGATGTCTTCGGTGTAGTGTCGGGTTAGCCTAGCTCTGGGGTCAGTTGCAGCTTGGCTGACAGGTGTCCGTGTTGTCGTGTACAGCTGTCCATAGAACCCCTCGATTTCCTCCAGTAGCTCAGGCTTAGAAGACACGGTTCTACCGTCCGAAGTTTTCAGCTTCGTCAGTTGGCTTTGCCCCATAGACAGATCTCTTGCGAACACTTTAGAGCCTTTGTTACGCTCGATGGCCTCCTTAATACGATCCGTATTAAATTGGCGAATGTCGCGAGTCAGAGACTTTGAGATCTGTCTATTGAGCCGCCGGTAGCAGGAAGCATCATCTGCGGACTGCAGAACCATTTTCCGTCTTTCTTCCATGAGCCTGTGCGTGGAGTCCGAAATCTTTTTAGTTCTATTTGAGCGACGGGTCTTGTAGAACTTTGACTCCGCTGTACGGACAGCTTCCACGAACCTGTCATTGTATTCGTCCACTCCCTCGCAATCTGCTAGGCATTCGAACCGGTTTTGCAGTTCGGGCTGAAAGTGTTCGGGGTTCTGAATTTGGATTGGCAATGGACGGAGCGTAGACTTCGCTTGATGAAGTAACTAAGAAGCTCTTTCGAGTCTGACATTGATATTCAATGAGCCTCTAACCAGTCGGTGATCCCTCCCAGTTTTTACTGAGTTGATCACAGAGACATCATTGAATATTTGTCTCCTCGTCTACAAGATGAAGTCTATCTCATTTTTGGTCTTGCCGTCGGGACTAACCCAGGTCCATTTGCGGTGTTCTGACTTCTTGAAGAAGGAATTCATCTTGTAGAGTCCTTCCTTCTCCATGAAGTCCACCAGCAACTGGCCCCGGGGATTTCGGTCTCCGACTCCAAATAACCCCACTCTCAGCTCATTTCCGATTCGTTTGCCCAGCTTCGCGTTGAAGTCCCCCATGACAACAGTGAAGTGAGACTCGGAATTATGTATGGCTGTTGAGATGTCCTCATACATTTCCTCGACCTCAATATCGGGGTGTGCCGAAGTAGGCGCGTATACCTGTATGACCTTCAACGAATACCTTTTGGTTAGTCTGAGTATAAGGTATACTACCCTTGCCGACACACTCTCGACCTTGATCACGCTGTTCACAAGGGACTTGTGGACCAAAAACCCGACACCACCTTGGGACAGATCTTCGCCCTCCCGGAAAAAGAGCAGGTTGCCAGATTTAAGGATTATCGAGTCCTCTCCCTCTCTTCGGACTTCAGATAATCCTAGGATGTCCCACTTAATCCTGCTCAATTTTTCCTCCAGTTCGAGGATCTTTTCATCGGTCCGCAGTGTGCGATTGTTGTATGTTGCCAGGGCCAAAGGTCGTCGGTGTTGGTAACAACGAGCCGCCCGGGGATTCTTAGCACCCCATGCCCCACCGTTACCGCAGCTGTTACCTGGGCTGGGAACAGCGGGGCTGCCGGGGACTAGGGGCCGTTTTTTGCTTGTATTATCCATAATGGGGGGATATTGCCATAATCGCCACGCTTGGCATGCGGGTTGGCGATCAAAAATGTGGTTTTGAATACACAGAAGGACGCTGCTGCCCATCCTCTGGTAAACTAAAGGTATACTAACATAAACACATATAATTTTATAATGTTGTTTTAAGTGAAAAACTAGTACAGACATTGATCATTTCTTCTTTGTTTAGCTTAAGAATTTTTATAAATGAGACTGATTAATTAGTTGGAGAAGAATACTTTATAGCCTTATAATTATGCTCAATTGGAGATTGATGATAATTCCTAGTTACTAATTAAGTTCCTTGTCAGTTAGTTTAAATAATATGAATGCAAAGTTTATTTGGAATAAACTTGGACATCTTTAAATTTCGAAAAAAGAGTGGACGTTCTACATTTACCGCTTACCATCTATAATTTTTGTTGTCACATTTTGAGATTAAATAATAACTTTAATAACGTTATCTCGGTATAACTATTATATTTGAGAAATATAACACTAAGCTATAAAATAGTGAGTTTTATTTTAGATTGTAACAATTTTCAAAATGTCACATGTTAAAAATATTTAGTCATTTAGTCGTAAAGGCACTCAAAATGTCGTATGTTTAAATTTTGTCAAAAAAAAGGGGGTCAAAAGGTCGTATTGTTACAAAAACCTATGATGCAGCTTGAATTTAGTTACAATAACATCATACCTAAATAGATACAGGAAAAAGAAATCTAATCCCATAAAAAATGTTTTTCTAGTTCAAAAAGTCACAGAAAAAAACAGTTTTTTGTGTTTTCTGAAAACAGTCTGTTTTCACATACGACTTTTTGAAATAACAGCGACGACAAAGCCGGCTAGATATACCGCTGTGCAGCAGTGTGACTGCGCTCGCTCGTTCATCTTAATGCAGATCCGAGCCAAGCGCTCCTAATGGCACGTATTTACTGTTTACATGTCTCCTTCTTCGTGTTAAATTACTCTACGTGCCTCAGATAGTGAAAACTGCATAGAGTTTTGTGGGTTGGTGACGTCAGTAGAGTGCAATAAGCTTTCGACATGGTTTCGCGCAAGCCGCAGCCGCGATAGCACGTGCCCGATATCGTATAGCATCTACGTTCGCATAATGACCGTTACGCAGCCGCGTATTTGATTTTATTTCGTATTGTGATAGTGACATATAGTTTTATATTATTTGTTTCTAAAATGACGGATCAGAGTAATCTGATTATTAACGAATTATTATGTTTTGTCCAATGCAAAGTATTAGTGATGGACGAACTTAGCCTGCTACAAATTTGTGAAACAAATTTTTCTGACAAGGACGTTGATGATGCTAGGGCAATCCTTGCTCAACGCTTATTTCTGCGTAGTGTAAGACGCGGTGAAGGCAAGAGAAGAAGGAATCTTCAGGACATAGTGACCGCCATCAAGGAGACTGATACGAGTCAGTTACCAGTGTTTGTTGCTAAGGACTTGCACCGTCTACCTCCGGTCACTTTTGACCACATTGATGCAACTACACTGTTGAAGGACATTCTAAGGCTTAAACAAGAAGTGCAAATAATTCGATCTGATTACGTGACAAAGACTGAGGTTGAATCCCTGCGCGAGCAAGTCAAGTCTACTAAAACTAGCTTACTACAAGGGGAGCAGAATAGTGTGAGCTGTAGAACCGAATCTAAATCTAACTCCCTGATATTGTCGCCTAAAAAGCAGAATAAGAGGAGTAAAAAAGAAGGAAACAAGAAGCAGAATAATATTCATTCGGATAAGGAGGGTAGTGGGAGAAGCGCGCAAGCATTAACCGTTGCTCCGTGCGCCGTACGGGCTGGCACCAGCTACGTCACCCCCGCCTGCCCCGCGCAGCGCAAGGCCCCCCTGTCGTACCCCGGAGAAGGCCGTTCTACCATCGGCGCTTCCGACGACTGCTCAACCTCTAGGCGTGAGGCTACGCTGCGTGCTACGAGCAGCCCTATACGAAATTCAGGCAATAACACAAGTCTAGTAAATTTTGACGAAAGCTTTACAACTGTAGTAAGCAAGAAAATACACCGAACTAGGAAACGGCTGAATAAAAATAAACTAGCTACAGGCGAGAGTACAGATAAGGTTAAAGTAGTACCTAGATATTCCTACCTTTATATATCAAGATTTCTACCACATACGTCAGACAAGGACATTTTGGAGTTTATACAAGACAGAGGACAAGCTGTAGTTAAAGTTGAAAAACTTACACAGTTTAAGGAGACAGAATTTTCATCGTTTAAAATAACGATACTTCAGGCACAGGAGAACCGATTTTTATGTGAGACGTTTTGGCCAAGTGGAGTGGTGTACAGGCGTTATAAAAATAAACGACTGATTACAAACGATACAAAGTCAAACAAAAAATGAAGAAGATTACTATAGCTTCTTTCAACTGTAAAGGAATTAAACGTAATATTTGCCAAGTACGAGACTTATGCCATGAAAATGACATAGTGGTTCTGCAGGAGCACTGGCTTCTACCGTCGGATATAGACTATTTACAAAATATACACCCCGACTTCAGCTGCCACGGCGTATCCGCGGTCGACACCTCGACTGCAGTGCTGAAGGGCCGTCCCTACGGTGGCACCGCTATACTATGGAGGCGATCACTGTTCCCGTGCGTGGCCCCGATCGACACTGGTTCGACGCGCGTGCTGGCCGTGAGAGTGCGGCCTGGGCCGGACCAGAGCTTCATAGTCATGACGGTGTACATGCCCACCAGTCACGAAGATAACGTACCGTTGTTTGCTGAGTGTCTAGGAGTGATGAGTGCGATAATCGAAAGTAATAGTGAGGAAAATGTTATGTGTATTGGCGATTTTAATAGTGATGTGTCGCGAAAGGATCACCTCTTTGGTCGTGAGTTGTCGGCTTATTGTGAGGACCAGGACTGGGTATGTGTTGACGTTTCTATACTAGGTGTTGACTCTGGCTCATATACTTTCTGTAGTGACGCGCATCACACGACTAGCTGGATAGACCATTGTGTAGCGACCCAATCTGCGCATCGTTTGTTTACTAGCGCTCGAATTCTTTATGATGTCTACGGTTCTGACCACTACCCACTGGTATTGGAATGTAACATAGATGTAGTTATGCCTGCAGCGGACTGTAGTGGTGACCCGACTGTGAATAAGATCATATGGGGTAGTAGAACTCCTGACCAGATAAGGCACTATGCTGAGCTCTGTGATAAATACATCAATGCCCACACCTGGCCCAGTATATCAGACTGTCAGTCTAGCCCTAAGGCAGCCATAGATCAGATCTACACTCGGGTCATTAACTGTATTTCTAACGCTGCTAAGTTTTCATATACAGGTAAAACTAAGATAATTAAGAGACAGGTCACGGGGTGGAACTACCATGTGAGGGGTTGCCATGCCATGGCACGTCTGGCATACCAGACGTGGCTATGGCATGGCAGACCTAAGCAGGGCTCCTTGTATGATAAAATGATAGAAACACGTAAAGCTTTTAAAAATAAACTTAAATGGTGTCAGAATAACGAAAATAAAATTAAAATGGATATAATAGCTATGTACAGACAAAAGAAAGACTTCGCAAATTTTTGGAAAGAAACAAATAAACTCAATTTCAAATCCAAACGACCCGTATCTGTAAATGGATGTACCAATGAAACGGATATCGCTAATATGTTTGTAAATCAATTTAAAAGTGCCAGTGTAGTGAATGTAAATAAGCCCGTAGGGGATCCAGTGTCCGGGCCGTCGCAGGGGGGAGGTGAGCCCGCGCCCGCGCCCGCGCAGCGCTTGCACATTACTACCGAACACCTATTTAAATGCGTTAGAAGCATGAAGCGCGGTAAATCTCCCGGCTGCGACGGTCTCAGTGTTGAACACATTTTGTATGGAAGTGCTTTGTTGTATGAAAAAATAACCGCCTTGTATAATTTATGCATAGATCATAGTTACCTACCGAAAGGACTTGTGAAAACTATAGTTGTGCCTATCGTGAAAAACCGTAACGGCGACACTTCTAGTCTGTCCAATTATAGACCAATTTCACTGGCCACTATAATGTCGAAAATATTTGAACGAATTTTGAACGAATATTTAAGTGAAAAGTATATTCCCCTACAAAACGCCCAATTTGGTTTTCGGAAGGGTTTGTCAACCGACTTAGCAATATTTAGTTTAAAGAATACAGTTAGGTATTACGTGGATAGAAATACTTCAATATACGCGTGTTTTTTAGACCTTAGTCGCGCTTTCGATACCATTGATTATAACCTACTTTGGAGTAAACTCAGAGAGACCAAAGTTCCTCAAAAAGTTATTGATTTATTACAATACTGGTATGACAACCAGGAAAACCAGGTTAGGTGGGGTAACGCACTTTCTGGCACGTACAAGCTGCCCTGTGGTGTGAGGCAGGGAGGTCTTACTTCAACTGTACTGTTTAATGTGTATATGGATCAGCTGATTGGGGAGCTCAGCAGCACCAGAGTCGGGTGTCACGTTGGTGGCGAATGTGTCAACAACCTGAGCTACGCGGATGACATGGTGCTGCTGAGCCCCTCCGTCGCAGGCCTACAACAGTTATTAAACATATGTGAAAAATTTGCATGTGCACACGGACTAACTTATAATGTAAAAAAGACTGAAGTCATGATATTCAAGTCGGGAAAAGGGCCTAGTGTGGTTCCACCTATCACTTTATGTGGAAGTCAATTGAATATTGTTAACAGATTTAAATATTTAGGACATGTAGTAACGGACTCCCTAAAAGATGACGAAGACCTGGACCGGCAACGCCGTGCCCTTGTAACGAGAAGTAACATGCTCGCTAGGCGATTTGCACACTGTTCAGACCAAGTGAAAGTGACCTTATTCAAGGCATATTGCCAGTCGTTCTATACTTGCCAGCTGTGGCATCAATATACGAAGGGTACCTTTAATACACTTCGCGTTCAATACAATAACTCACTCAGAGCCATACTTAGACTACCATGGCGGTGTAGTGCGACTGACATGTTCGCTGAGCATGGGGTCCTTAGTATTCACATGTTACTAAAGAAAATCAGAAACTCATTTCATAAACGTCTGTACTCCTCGACTAATGCCATTGTAAAAGCCGTTTTCACAAATATATATCAGTATGTTGACATGTATGTAAAATGAAAGAATTATCTAATTAATTATTATTAATTATGTTACATATAGACTGACACTGTATTGGAATTTTATTATGATTTATTATTATTATTATTATCAAGATAATGAAATGACATGTTACAATATTGTAATAATTTATATGGGTTCTCCTTGCCTGAAATAAACTGATTTTATTTTATTTTTATTTTTTAAATAAATCTAAAATAAATTAATTTAACTTGAAATCTTGTAAACCTAAATGCAATAATGAAACCACAAATAAAAAATAAAATAACGTCAGTACCACAGATACTTGTAGTTATAATACACTACTTTCAATGTTTATTCTGTGAAATAACGCTTTGGGATAAAAGCAGCCTAACTAAACTACAGCTTAGTACGAACTTTTAAGCGCGGAGTTATTAACTTTCGGAAAATTTGATTCAGCCAGAGATTTGTATATATAAAAACTTAGGTATACTATCTAGTGTATATGTTTAGGAACTACATAGCTATGATTTGAGGCCAACTATAAAATTGTTCTCGTTTCGGCCAGCCCGCAAGGTATAATTCTACTGTTCTACAGCCGCTGTATAATGTGGTGCAAATTATAATAACGGTGCAGATTACGCGATGGCGCGGTGGCTCATCCAAAGCGGCAACATTTGGCACAGAAAGCACATCAAAGCTGCAAATTAGCTGGCATTGCCTCATACCTGGCGTTATTACCGAATAATGTTGTGTTATGACGTCATAACTACGTGTATATGCGAGGCTACCTATTTTGGACCATTTTTTAAAAGTAATTTAAATGGGGCACATATGAAAACCAGTGATTCAAAGTTTAAGTTGACACTACACCATAACAAAGATGAGATAATAATGATTATTGCCGATTTCATCGTAGTGTTACATTTTAATCAAATTCGTTGAGTCAATTTTAGCAAGAATGCTGAATAAACAGCTGCCTAAAATTATCCATACATTCGTATTTTAGAAAGATAACAAATTAATTCAAAAATTCAATTATAATAAAAAACATAGAACCCTTGCGCAATCAAGTAAAAATACAGACTACAAAATAATAAAAGTTTTTTTTTTAATATTCGGTATAAACGTCCGAAAGATATCTTTATAAGTGACGTCATCATACGCCTCTCACACACATTTGATGTCTCTACATAGTAAAATTTACGCCGGCCGTTCCGTCACTTTTAAAAGGTTGTAATAAAGCAGCCATTCACGTTAATGTAAAGGCATAACACCGTTTATGGGCCGCAAAAACACAATGTTCGGAAAGTGGCTCCTATTTATATGTAGGTAGTGTGTGACGTCACAGGGTTTATAGTTTAGGCTCACTCCTGCTTGTACAGAACTTCTTTACAAAATTAAATTATTATGGTTTTATAGATTGTGAAAACCACGCTGCTCGCGAGAAGCCGCTGGATGCGGGTAGCGCAGGACCGCTCGTTGAGTTGAGGAGATCTTTGCGGGACGCCCTTGTCCAGCAGTGGACAACTTTATGCTTAAATGATGATGGTACTGAGATTAGCAATCTATGATTATCAAATCATTACAATAATAAGAATAAATACCCTCTTATATTCACAAAATATAATGAAGTTATATATAAGGATATGTGTTTTTATTACGTACGGGTCTTTAAAAATGTGTAATTATTGTGTAATAAGCGCGAAAATCTCAGATAAACACGAGTATTTTTTTTTCAATATTATTATCTATTAAAAAAGTAAGATAACTCAGGCACTAATGATTATTAAAGCTGTGTCTTATGGTGAAGATACAGGAAAAGTAATATTCCCTAATTATTTTGTTGGTGAAAACGAGAATATTCTAAAGTAAGGTGCGTAGGTAGCCGTAAATCTATGTATAGTTCGTATTCAAACAAGGCCTTAGGTTGAGGGGTCTTTAAGTATATTAGACTTTGAACGCCGGAAGCTTGTGACGTCACTTGATGAGTTCCTCGTTACTATATGTAGCTCTCAGTTCTCAGAATTCGTTTGAATAGTAGTCATTGTAAAAAAAGGTACATGAGTATATAGTGTTAGATAAATTTGGCTGGATAATACTTAGGATAAAATTAAGCGCTGTGTGTGGTCTCTCGCAGTTTAAGCCGAGCCATGTCCTATTGTCCTAAGTAAAAATATACCTAACAAAATTATGGTTGGTTTTCATATTTTTTTTGCTGTTCTGTTACCATCTGTATAAAAGGTAATACATTATTTTTCTTATTCTCTATCAAATTTTATTGAAATTTTGTGTTCGTTGGAGTGGATTCTTTTGACTGAATTATGATAATTACTTACGTCTCACAAAACTGTACATCTCTACACTTCAAACTAAGAAATATAGTAGATTACGAAAACAGAACACTAGTTTGACGGATAAGATCATATAATTAAGCCTTTGCAAAAAATCCTTCTTAACCATAAATTTAGGTCGAGCTTGACTTTGAAATTCATCTCAGCTATCATTTTACTTTCAGTAGTATAACCAAACGCACATTTTTAGACCAAGTGAAGGAAAAAGTTGAAGTCGTGTCGTACCAGGAAGTCAAGTAACTGGCTATGGATAGAAAGAGGTGGCAATTACTCCACGGACAAGAGTCCTGCTCTTATATTTTGAATGAATGATAGTATATCCAAACAGTCTAGAGCTACTACAAAAATCTTTGGCTGGGAGATTTTTGTAGTTGCTCTAGACTGTTTGGTTATACTATTAAAATCTATATCGATATCGCAGGCGTAGTACAGGGTGGTTTTTAACGCGCTATCGGTAAGGGAATCTGTCGAATTATCCTCATGAATATTTATCTGTTCGTCTGGCAGTCTGCTTCGCCGCAGGGAGAGTTCGGGCGCTGCTGTGTGGGCGCGGTAGGCGCCTGCGATCGATACTAGTGGATGAATTTTAAGACATACTGTAGCTAGCTAACTGGTTGCTGGATATATAACTATGAGTAGTATTACAGCTATGCTTACATAATTCATTTTTGTCTAGCGGTATTTGGACTGGGACAGTTCCGACGATGACGTGATAAATAATCAAAGCTCGAATTTTGATTGAATTTATTTATTGTTTAGCCACTTATAGGCTTAGAATAGAACCTTCATATAATGTATAGGTACATAAATTTTGAATATTAACCTTGGAATTGGAGTTACTTATAATGTTTGTATCTTTTTTTATTTGTAACTGCTTTTTACTTTCAAGCATAATCCTAAATAGCTGCAATAACTTTTTTATAAATTCTAATTATTATTGTTTTTCGGAAATATAATGAGCAAGTGTATTCTTTTCTCGGTTTATTTTAAATACAATTAAACAGTAATTAAATGAAAAATACATAAAATTACATTTGTTGTTGACGATCGCTACTGTCTAGACACCGTAAGTGTTCGGTCGCTCAGATCATAAAAGGGTTAAATGTGACGGAATATCAGCCGAATGAATGTATTATTCAGTAGGTATTCAAATATGAGGCACTATAACATTTTCACATAAGATAACATCAAATCGATTTAGACGAAATATAATAAGACAAACTTTATTCATTGAAAAAAATCTTGTTCAATATAAACTTTGTATAAGTTTCTGTACTTCACAATGAAATTTTTAAAAGATAAAGGCTTTCTAATAGGGGTATTAAAACAAATGTATTGAATTTATAGGAATTTTCACAAATAATGCGTGCGTTAACACTGAATAAACAATGAATAAAGGGACAACATTATTTAGAAAGAAAATATGTATTTACGAATTGCTTCCGTCATTCTGTCTTTAAGATTGTTTTTAAATTCTTGACAAAATGCAAGTAAGTAATGGCTCGTAAAACGTTACCAAAGTTTGACAGATAGAAAAATAAAATGTGTTGCTGATGGCAGTATGTAGGTACTTGAAAAAAATCATAAGCTATGACGAATGACGTGCAGGGGTTGTAATCAGAGCGGTTTCGTCTGGCGTGACATTAATCTTAGCAGTTATTGCGAAGTTTGTGAAGCCGTGTCATGAAATTGCGTGGAGTGAGAGAGACCTACAGTGCTATACCTAGAGGTCTAACACCTACATGTTGTGATTTATACCTATACATGCATTATATTGACGATGCATGTGAAATAAGTGAAACTGTGTCGAAAAAAATTAAGGATAAGTCAGTGTAAAAGTGGACATCATAGTTAGCTTACAGTTAGTGGAGTTCTTATTATATACCTTCATTTAAAGAAAACGATAGAAAAATCAAATTATTCAGCATATTCTTGACACCCCCATATATACCTACTTACTTATACTTATTTTTTTTTTTTCTAAACAATTTACTAAGTACGACATATGTAAAAGCTGCAGCCTGCTTAAGTTTTTGGCGACGACAAAGTACGCACACAAATGGAAATACTTCACTAGTATAAAAAGTAAACAAAGAAAAATTATTCCTCAAAAAATTACTGTACACAATGGTTCGCCGTACATCTTTCAGCTGACGAGAAAAAAGCGTGGAAAATGGCAAGTCGGCTGATTGCCCTCGTGAAAAATAGCGCACCATAACACACGCCTAAAAGCTCCGCCGCGAATATTGGTGTATATTATACCACACTGTACAGGGTTCTGCATTTCAATGTAATAGAATGGGTAGTTCTGAGATTGTAAAGCAGAGAGACTGCTCTGTTAAGGGGCTCTACCACGCTAAGTGGCGCCGCCATCTTGAAAAAAATAATAACTCGGGAAATAATCAATCTTTCAAAAATCCGGACGACTGAACTGGACTCGGGGTGCTGTAGGATCTATCAATGTCTCATAAAGTTTGAGTTTCCCTTACTGACCCCACCACTCCATAGATAAAAAATCTACCTTTATAGGTCACCCCTGTATTTCTGCTTCTACATACAGATATTTAGTGCTTCCGTCAGAAGTGTTGCCTACGTCACCCTGATTGGGCTTTGTGACGTCACCGCGGCGGAAGTGCGTAATGTACCACGTCAGCTTTATTGATTGATTGCCTTTTCGCTTTGGATATGTTTGTTAAATCTTTGTATTTTTGCATAGATACCTACTGTTTATATGCTATAGATATGAGTTGCAAGAAAACCATAAAGTTATTTATGTGATAAAGTGGCTCTTAGCTTTCTTATTCATATACATATTAGTCAAACCAGGCTGTAGACTAAGCTAATTTAAAGGCTAAGGTTATACTTTACATGTAAAGTTTATATTTCTCCGCAGTAGTGTGCTGATTTTGTCACTATGTTCATTGTAAAAGAAAACTTTTAAATAAAATTGAATATCAAATGTTGCAAAATCAATTCTTGGTTACCAGCATAGTTTTTATCTTTATACTCGTATTAAACTATTTCCTCACCCTAAGGTAGTCTCGGAATGATGAAAACTATGGCTATAAGGCCGCCTGTTGACTTTACTATCACTAATTCATTGTATTTATTTTTCATTAAAGTAAAGAAAGAACGTAATTGGATAAATAACAGTATAAAATATTCCGAAAATAATCAGCATTTTTAATCCGAAAGATAGTAATTACAATGATTGAGCAACTGTAATCTAGGTCTAGACAGGCTTATCACAAGGTTTAATTTAGAAGATGGTGTCTACGTTTCACTGATCCACATTTTATTATCAACAGTTGAGCACATCTGTCTGACCTCCAGACGAGCGAAGCTGAGACCACTTGATGTGCTTATAACGACAGACAAATTAGAGGTTGTACAAATTGCCTTTACGTAATACTGATTCAAATGTCTTGGACGAAAATAATTACTTTCGAGAAAAATAATCTGTAGTTCCCAGAAAACTTTTTGAGATTTTGATTAGTAAATGGAAGGACTACTCGTAACAAAGTTAGGAACGATTTTAGGAAAATCTGGGTATTAGCCCAGAATAAATAATAGTACAGGTGTATTAGTTTATTTCTTTTATTAAAAAATAAGTAAAATAAAGATCGAAAACACGAATGTAACGAACGATTGAGATTTTGTGACAAAATCACATTGATTTGATACCATTACAATCGCAAAAGGACCAATACGCATTAAAAAGAATAATTTAGATGTTTATCGATGAAATTCACACTTAGCAGAATACAGTTTTAATTTATACGTACTAATATTATAAAGAGGGGAGGGGAGAGAGGATTATTTATAGTAAAAAAATAAGGATCCTTACTAAAACTACAATAATGTCACGTGACATGCCCGCACCCAATAGTTATATAAGCAGAGCCACCTAGGCGATGTCTACTTAATGATATTTTCCGTATCAACGTAATATGATGCTCTGTTTCAAATAAATCCGGAAAAAAGTTAATTGACCTCTTTCTTTTCTTGAAATTTATTAAAAATAATGTATCGCCAAAAATGTCTGGCAAGGTCACGCGCTCACCCCGCCTTCTACTACGGTATGCCAAATTACGTATTTTGCGATAATTTCCTATAGTTTTATGGTACCGTTTGAAAAAATGTACGCATTGTATGCAGGCGTCAATAACCTTTTCCAGAAGATCAGCGCCAAATAGGCGTGGCTTTTTTATGTGGTGTCGCAGCACATACAGGTAATGACACCACGCACCTTTTTTTCTAATTGTTTTTTTTTTTGTTGTATTGTGATGTCCCACAAATAAATGTTTCTGACCTCTGAAGCGTAGCGTAGGTCCATTTAAAAAAGGCGACGAAATTCTACAAAATCTTCAAAGGTTTTGTAAGAAGTTGATCAACATGGCCAACTAAAAGCCCTTCGGCTGGGACGTTACACAATCGTAATGTAATTTTGTGTGTTTGTACAACACGCGTCTTTCTGACCTCCAGACGTGCATTGACCGAGGTAAGGGATTCAATATCACGCCGAACACTTTCAAAATTTACTCAAAGCACAAAACAGTACTATTAAATTTTTTTATAATCATATTATAGCATTTAGAGCCTGCAATGGTCTAGTAACTAGGGCCGTTGCGCAGTGTTCAAGCCTCGACGCTATTAATTAATTCATTCATTCATTTTTTTTTTACGTTTATTCGACGCTTTTTAGACACCCCCCACACGAGTGTCGACAACGTCGTGCATCGCATATGATCATCCACGTCCGTCTTTTGTTTTACTCGTCATGCTGCCCATTTTTCTTATTATTATTTATGTATTTCGTTCAAAAAAATATAATTTACCTTGATTTAGTACACAAGTCAAATAATCGTCACATGAAGCGGATTTGTTTCGCCTATTTGCGTTTACCCAGCAGTTGTAAACAGGTGTTTCTTCAATGATATTTCGCATGCAACCATCCGAGAACGATTCGTTCTACAACCATTCATTTTGCTGGACGCAGTTCAAAAATCAACTTTATCTCAAACGCAGAAGATGGAGGCGGTTTAGATTCTGTCGTCGATTGGGGATATTCGCCTATGCTCATGTCTGTATCCTTCCTGCAGCAAAACGCATATTGAGCATCATGCTTATTGAAAGGTAAACTGAGCCGTGATGTGCTTTGCGATTTGCATAGATGAATTATCATACTGGTTGTACCACAGAATACCAAATAGTGCACTTTATATCGAATATCGATGGGCGATTCAGTAATAAAAAATGTTCTTTGTTTTCCTGCAATATGCAATGATATAAATAAAAAGGTATAAAATGGAATTTATTTGTTGGTAACTTTAACGTGTTACGAACTTACGACTGGATGAAAATAAAAAAATCTATTGATATTACTTTTATTTTAATTGTTTTATTCAACCATATACGTAACACCTCAATGGGTTAGGTTATTTAAACCATGTATGCCTAGTCTAGGTCGTAGCTGCCACCAAGGTCGTTAAGCGATTGATCTGCAAAAATAATGACAAAATATTCACCGCGCATCGCAGTCGCTAAACCATATACACAAGCCTATAAACCTTAGAAATGGGATCGCACGCGGCCATCCTACTTTGACCTCTGATGGTTTAACCAACTCCTCACTCCTTTAGTTCGGTGTATCAGGAAAGAGAGGTTTGGGGGGTCAAGTTACACTGGCTGTGGCGTATCGTTCGGAAGCCACGGTACGTCGTTTTAGATAACCTAACAATGCAGCGTTCACTTCAGAACCATTTATTCGATAGTGTTACCTTCAACACACAAAGGTAAGTTCATGTTAGATATACGCTTTGTAGGAAATATCGAGGTAACTTACGCTTTATCTGTTAAAAGGCGCCATTTTATTTTCTAACCAAGTCACGGCTTTGAAATAAATATCTGAACGTAAATTGCAATTGTCAAGTGATCTACCTTCTCTACCTTTACCGTATGCTGTAATTTGTTTCTTGTTTATCTGAGCATTGTCGTCATTGCCAACTTTAAAAACATACATATGCCCCTTTCGAATTAACTGTTAAATCATGTAATTAATAAGTTTTTTTATTTATTATCTATTTTAAATATAGTATGAGTTTGAGGCTTCACCTGTGAAATAGTTTTGTCGTGCGTATACTCTTATCCTATTGGAGGATATTTCAATATGGCAGGTTTCTCGCAGCTTTTTGACAGATAAATGTGAGATAATCGCTTGTCTGTCAACCTGTTTACTAGCTCTCCTATCTAGCCTCTCTTAACTAGTCTGAAGTAATGAAGTACGTACAATAATAATGACTCTATCATATCTGGCAAAATATGAATTTTAAATTGTATATGTATGACACAAATTCAGGTTGCCTTGAAGAAATTGCTACTTAGCAATAAGGCCGCCTACATGGACGCTTTGTATACTTTTTTTTTGTAATTTTTTCTTCTGTGTGCAATAAAATGTATTGTATTCTATTGTATTATAAATTCAATTCTGTAATATACATAACATGTTTAGTGTAGCCTACCCTATCACCCTGGTGGCATAGAGACATAAATCTCAATCATAATTTGCGCGCGTCGCCGGCCGGCCAATGATTGATGCTCCCGCGCTCGCGTTCAGCGATTCTAAATCAAACCGGCCAACCAGCCGCCGGCGAGCGCCAAAATGGCGGCCGAGGTAAATTGATTAAAAATCTATTAGCTCATTGCCGGTTCATGTCATTTCATTTGATAGTGTCAGCTACTGAATTAGTGGTGAATGAGCCGCGCAGTGACGTCGAATAACGCTGATAATAAAGTTCCATTTGAAATAATCAAGTTTCAAAGTAAGCTATTTTCAGCCATAATTTTGTTCGTGTTTAGAATATGTTATATGGGAAAAATCGTGTAGGTACCTTTTTGGGATGTAGCCCAAACTAACCCTTTGGAATAGTTTCGGTTTATAATATTTGTGGCACGTCCATCGCGGCCGGAGGGATGCCCTTAATTTATTAATAGATTGTTTATGGGCTCGCTGGGGGGTAGTAGCCTAATAAATAGATCACCCTTAAAATAATAATGCGTTCTCGACGAACCACGCCGTCGTCGTCGGCACATAAATTTTATAGGATTAAAACAGGGATGTCCGTGATGCATCTAGTAAACTTGCTTCAAGCGATTTTCTTATTCGTCGTAAACTCGCATCAACTGCAGTTAAAATCTTAATATTCTAATATACATCGGGTTAGTTTGTTCCTACACTTCGTTAAAGTTGAACGAATTATAATTACTGAAAAAGTCGAAACTAGAAAATAAAAAAATAAAAAGTCTATATAGCCCGGAAAAAGGGGCTTCATTCCTAAGGAAAAAAAAATATTGGCAGAAAGTTAGTAATTACAGCTAAGCAATATTAAATCAAAATTTTATAATACTGTTCCTGGTTAAATATAACTAAGTACTTTAGTGATTAATAATAAAGCGTATATGTATGACTTGTATGAGTATTTGTAACGGTTCTGGCAACCCTATATAGAAAGGGTGACGCACTGTCGACGAATTATAATTCCGCTAGTTATTTTTATGGCAACGCGTTATTTTATTGCTCGCGTTTTACTTTCATGTTTGTTTGAATGACTTTTGGCGACCTGGCGGGCCATTTAAAGTTTAGGAGAGTGCTTAATCGAAATACATAAATTATTTATTTTTATGGTTGTGACGGTTGCATTGGTGATATTAGTAAAATATCGCACGCATACTTGTTAAAATATATTAAGGAAGATAGATATCTTCCCAGATAAGTATTTAACTAATGCTAACCTTGTGTTGCATTACAAGGGATTGGTAGATTAGAAATAAGTTACATTAAGACATCAACTGTCTTTGAAACTGTATGTTTTTGTAACTATATTACTATATAAGTCTATAATGATTTCTGTAACGACAAGACGTAAAATGAAAAAAAAAAAAACCGTCGTCTCGTGAGAGGTGAAATTACATTTTTGACAGTCTCTTGTATAGCGCCCAAGTTTATTTATATTCATAACAAATGAATAAAAGGAAATAATATAAATAGGCTGTATGTATAGAATAGCTTACATCATTTGCCTTTTGAAATGTGCGGAGATAGGAGGACAAAATAACATGACAGTAGTTGGTTATAGACTGAAATTTGATTGAGTATAATACAAGATTTTTTATATTAAATCTACATGTCGTTGAACTGTAGGCTTTAACCCTGACATTTATCACATCTAGAATAGTATTAGGTTACAATGATATTTAATACTCACATTACATTGTTATTATAAACATATTAATTAGGTTTCTACGTTTCCGTTATTGTAATCGGATATTATATTATGTTTATCTAATAAAAGATCAATTCATTTTCTTTATCATTTTCTCAGTAGAGACTCCTATTTGGTATTCTGTGGTATGGTTAAATAGGACATATCTTTGATACCTACACTACGCATTTCCTTTGGAGAAAGTATAAAAAACAGCAATATTTCCATCCTCGCCGGACTGGCCGTGCTTTTAAAAGAGAAACTACCATTTTGAGCAACCAGGCATTAGTCATTTATAGCAAGTCTATAATATGTGTATGACCAAAAATTCGCGACGATGTCTTGATGTACTGCTTCTGCAATATAGTAACAATATGTATGATACTAGCTTTCTGTCTCGTAGCTCCGCCCACGCTAACGGTTTTTCCCGTGGGAATAAGGGGTTTTCCCGCGATAAAAATCGACCAGAAAAATAAAAATCCTTACCATATTGTGGTATTTCAACGGAAGTAATTTTATAATGCAAATTGTTGCCATAAACATAAAAATAAACACGAGGCGCCCCCAGTGAAAGGTTTTTTATTTTTCTGACAAGTTTTATATTATTTTAAAGTTTCATTATAATCCATTCAGTAGTTGTGGCGTCCAACAGCAACTAACATCCATCCTCATACACTTTCGCGATACTTTAACTAAATTGCATTTTTACAACAAACAATGAAATTCATGATACAGTAACGTGGAAATTAAGTTAAATTCTAACTAAAAACAGCGCGCAAGGCACAGAGGTCGCTGTGGTCTAATTAAGTGGGGATTACTCTCTGTCATATCCGATTCAACCTTAATGCGGATTGTGAATATTCCAAATCGGCCTAAAATCCCGCAGAGCGCTGCAAACGAATTTTTTTCTGGAAAATAAAAGGTATAAACCTTTTTTACAACTCATTATAAAATGGTATGTAGGTACGAAAATGATTTCTCGTAGCATTTTCGTAGTACGAGTGCTACGAAGCGTAGCAATTGCTACGCCGCTCTATAATTGTTGCTCTACATTGACATTTTTGACTATGTAATCGCGATGATATCTTGATCTATGTGGTATGTACTATATTAGAGCAATAAATGTTAATTGTGTCTAACTCAAAACTTAAGAAGTAAAAAATGTGTGTAAAACCAAACTTTGAATCATATTCATCGTGAACTAATTTTGTCCACTGGACTATTGGATTTTTTATAACAATAATGGTATTAACAGTTTTATTACTATAGCTATTCTGGGTCAAAACGCAGCGAAATTACAATAAAATTGAAATCCCCTTAAATAAATAAAATGATCATATAAAGATCAGAGACATTTCGAGGGTCTTTTTAAAATAAATATGCGGCAATTATTTGTTTAAAGTAACAAATATAGGTACAAACTTACAAGTTAATGAATATTTTAATTATGATGAACTACAAGGGTTCAATATAATAATAATAACAAATAAAAAAATAAATAACAAAACCGCAAATAAATTCTCGTATAGAACATTACGGACAGATAAGTAGGTAAGCCCGTTACAAGGCGAGCTGGTAACGAATTAAACTGTCCATCATAACAATGTAAACGATCGCGGGATTGAATTAATCACGATATTATGTACCGGCCGAAAGGGTCGGGAACTCGGGAACTCGGGATCACGGATGCGCGTTCCCGATAACGGGAGAGACGCCAGATTAAGTTATTCCCTAAGTTACGAGCGCCGAAAAAAAATATCGAAAATTACACTTACATACATTTTTATCTCCGAGACTTCATTTTGAAATGAGCTTTAGGCCTACTATTTAACCGGGGTACACCGATCACGGTCATGGCAAAACTTCTAAAAAGGCGGGTAGGATTGCAGTAACAACCGCGAAAATCTAAGAATGTTCAAAGAAATATTCATTCCAAATATTAAAGATCTAATAATATTTTGTTAGCAAAATATTTACTATAAGAATAAATATAAAATAAAAAATTAAATAAAAATAAGCTAAACACCAGCTCAATTAATTCAATGAGCTAAAGTGTTACATGTTATTACTGCCACACTTATTTTGAGTGTCTAGAATATAAAAACCAGAGACTAAGGTGTTTTATTCAAAGTAATGTTCCAAATCCCTTTTTAATGAGGCTATTAATTTCATTTATTTATTTTAAAAAGTATCTAAAAAGACACGTGAAGGTTTGAACCCGCTTCAGCTCAGTTTTGAACCACAATTTCTTTGCGAGGTTAACGAGATGGCAAATTTTGAAAAACAACCGACCTCGACGAGGGTCGGGGGTACAATTAAAAAGCGAAATGTACGACGGGGATTACCCGGCCCAGAAATAATGAGGCGATTTGCTGAATAATAAGGGAACTTGCATATATTAGACTAATGTTTGCTCGAGATAAAGAGGATTTTTCGGATATATTTTGTATTTTAATGTGTTTTGATAATTGCGTTTCTGAATATTTCTACCTAAGCATAAACAGAACGCATTACAATGAGAAATGAATAAACGGTTATAGAAGTAATAAGAAAACATCTTTTCACAAACCTAGCACCTAGTAAAAAACCACGAATATATAATTTGTGTAGGTACATTGAAGCATTTGTGCAACAGTAGTATTTGGACGTTACGTCTATTTACTATCTCCACTCAAAATCTCTAATCATTTATTTTATCTTTTGGACATTTTAGTCCAATAAAGTTACATTTAGTGGCGAGTTCAGCAAAGCAAAATGTGCGGTCTTTTGTGGAGAAGAGCTTGCCGAAGAAATTCCACAAGCGTCACATCTTTTAAAAATTATATTTTTATTGATACGTCTAAGTAGAAATAAAATGATAGATTAACGCGAGCCGGAAGGCGTAGCGTAGGTAGATTGGACAGGCCCCCCAGGAGATAGACTGACGATTTGGTGAGGGTCGCAGGAAGCCGCAGCGTAGGACCGGTCGTAAGGTAAGACCTTTGGGAAAGACCTTTGTCTAGGCTAAAATAGGGAACAACAGTTGTCTAGGCTAAAATAGGGAACGACAGGCCGGCGTACAGGTTTTTAGTTTGAGGTCAGATAGAACAAAGCAACGAAACAAATTATTAATTACTAGCTGTCCGCCCACGGCTACGCCCGCGATATTTTAATTCTTTTTTTCCCGTGGTATAAAGTATCTAACATATTGACCGGGGATATAAGGTACCACCATGCAAAATTTCATTCAAATCGGTCCAACGATTTCAGAGATTAGTTTACTGTTTCCAAGGATCTTATAAGTACTACGTACACCTACTTATAAGATCCTTGACTGTTTCAGAGTAGTTTTGTATGTCACTATGTCAAAGAAACGAGATTTGCATCTCTTTTTTAAAACAAATGAATACAGCAGTTCTGGATTTAAAATCTAGATTCAGAAATCCCGGCAATCAGCCAGCATCACCTACAGGACTCGACAACAGCCGCTAACGACCTCCGCAGAAAAAATCGACTTAAGTGTCACTCTCGGAGCAAAGTTTCCACAATAAGACCACCGATAGAGTAACAAGTCGGAAAATTTTCCCCTGCTCGTTTTGCCCACAGCCGAGATAGGGGTGGGGTAAAGACTTATCGATATTTTGTAAGTAATATTGTTTAGAGTAATAGAAAAAAATAAATGTTTTGGAACATTAAATCGGACGACCGATGTCACATAGGCAACTTTTTCCAAGGTAAACCTATTTCTAATTTAAAAAAAAAACAGTTTATTTAAATTATTTTTTTACTGCCGTTTTGTATATAATTAACAAACGATTGTAGAGCGGGTGTGCCGAAGTGATTAGAAAATTATGGAATTGAGGAAAATACATACAATGCTACACAATATTTTCGCTTTGTGATGCATTGCTTTGAACAGATCTTACTTGTTTATTTATAACCTTTGTATACTCTAAAACACAAAAATGTAACTTTTTAAAACAATGATGATACTGTCGATATCGAAGAGGTTAATTTTCACCCATTTACCGCAGCACTATCGGGGAATCAGGTCGGAAATATCGACTTGAAAATTTCTAGTTTGTTAGTTTGCAGTGACACGGCGGTTCGCGTCCGCCGATTGGATTATTTCTACTCGCGACTGCGATTCTAGCCGATCTTACTCGATCTTACTCGATCCCCACTGATTTTGCTGCCCTCGTTGTTTTAAACGGAACCGACTCTTGAAGTGAGGAATTGCGGGTTGAACTCACGTCTTACGCTGCTGTTTGTTTTCTATACTGAAGATTGAATTGCGAGTCAAAAGGTTTGCTAGAATTGGACATTGAGATTTTCATTTGATCTGAATTCATTCAGATTTTAATGCCAGTGGTAGAGTGAGTTATATTCTTTGCAGAATAAGTTTTAATGCATTATTAAAATACTATTAACTAGCTTTCCGCCGCGGCTCCGCCCGCGTTAACACTTTTTTCCGTGGAAATGAGGCATTTTCCCGCGGTAAAAGGTAACCTATGTTACTCAGGGTGAATGTAGCTTTCTAATGGTGAAAGAATTTTTGAAATCGGTTCAGTAGTTTTTGAGTTTATTCATTACAAACATACACACAAAAATACAAATCTTTCCTTTTTATAATATTAGTATGACAAAAAGTTCAAGCGCCTTCCACGGAAATAAATGCATAAAAATAAAAAGTATTATTCACTTGTTGGTGTTTGACCTCGCAAACAGCTATTATTTTCCGTTCATAGATAAACTACAAAATTCTCAGCTAAGGGTTAAAATTAATTAACATGTATGTATACCTATATAATATAAAATACTATATAAATCCCTACTTTAAACTAAAGAAATCTTAAATATTAAAGACGACTATTCAGTGATATGTTTTAAAATACTTTCGTAGCATTTAATAATACAGTACCATCTTGCTATTCACTTGTAAGCAGGTTGTAACCCAGACTGAACTCTAGATATTTATGAATATTTTATGTTGAGCACACATGCATAAAACACGTACAATACAGATATTTGGTGGTCACAGGTGCAGGCCGATATTGAGTTTACTAAATTACCCCAACATACGTGATTATGCTAATATGGTGTACTAGCTCCCAGCTCTATTCAAAATTCAGTTTGGGGGTCTCCGTGTCGCCCAATTTATTCACGTATAGCGCAAAATGATTTTATTTCGTCTATGAATTCGTGAATTTCGCAAATTTATACATCTTTCATGAAAAAGATCTTATTTTTACACAAATTCAACTTTCTTGACTGAATCTACATATAGCCATTACTGATGTCTTTAAGTCTGGTTAAATAGTCATAGTATACGGTAAGAACAATTGTCTGATTAATTGTTTATAGTAAAGTTGTTTCTTACAACTAAATATTGTTAATCATTGCACCTTTCATGTTCGAATCACAATTAGTTAGCTGAACGCTATAAGCCATTCAATAAATAGTTCGTTTAAAAAAGAAACACATTGCTCTTAGTGATTATTGAGGATCGGATTAGGTCCGGGGATAAAAAAACAAGAGGCCATATTTATTTTTGTTATTTTGTGAGCAGTTCTCAAATGATCTCTATGTAAAGGTCATAAGGATAAATTCCATGAAGCGATTTTCATGCTGTTGGTCCAATAGCGTCCCTTTAGGCTCCCCGTGTGCGGTGCATTCAATAATGGTGAAGTGATAAAATCACGCCAGGCCGCAATTACGAGCCTAATCCGTCAATCGTGTGAACACTCGAATACCAGAATACCACCCCAACGCAACCACCATGTTTAATCGATACGAACATGTTATAGTCAACAACGTGCTTAATTAAAGTGTCCATAGAACACATTTTACTTCTTCAACCGATAAGATCGTACTTCTTAGATTTTGGCGGTCGTTAACTGCACCTAACAAACATTTTTTCGGGTTATTTTCGCGTTTAATCTTGAATTGAGCTTACTGGTATTTTGACCGGGTCAATCAAACTTAAATCATAGAGATAAACCGTAAAAATGCTTGTTAGTGTAGATAACTTCGTAGCTTCGTCATCGTCCTTTTGTTTTTTATTAATGGTATAGATAGATAGATGCGATGACCGAAATCTAAGGTTAGTAAAGTCAGATTTTTAAGCGTTGCTTTAACCAAAATCTCCAGACATAAAAATATTGAGCAGAATTATAGAGATATTTTTGTATAGCTTTCAGTTTTGATATTATTATGTAGATTTTAAACCGAATAAAAGCGTGCAGCACCAAGATAGTTTTTGTATTTTTGTACGTTTTAGAAATCTATATTCCTGAAAGTTTATAAAAACAAAATACGAACGCCTGGGTGTTTAATATACATATTATCATTTATGTTATGCTATGTAAACGCTTATTATTTTAACAAATGCATTTTAGCTATAGAAATAAATAAAACATGACATCAATCATCAACGCCTATCAAAATAATAGATTCAAACCGAATTTCACATTCGACACATTTCTCGAAGCAATTTCAAGCAATCCCACCCAAGGGGTCTAATCTCAACGCATCTCACTCAAAAATAAGTCCCCACAAGTCCCCACTGCCAAATTGCCCCGCTCCATATTCAATCGGAACCCGAAGTGGCCTGTACTCTGTATTGATATTTGACAAATAAAGTAATATATCAAGCCACATTAGAGGGTAGGACATTAGGCGGGTAATCTTGACCGATAAGGATGGCCATTAGCGTTATTGCTACCCTACTGCTGGAGAGGGTAAGTGAGGTAGTGATGCTACTGTCATGTACAAAAAATTGACACAAAAAAAATTGCCACTTAGAAATTTAACATAGGCGTCGGTCGCCTAGTGCCTAGGGCCGCTCTCTTCTATTTGAAAGGAGCGGGTTCAAACCTCGGCACGTCGAGGGAACAAACTACTTACCAATGTGTTTTCGATTTTCAAATTCATATTCGATATTCGAACGTTTATGAAAGGGTGATAAATAAAAAAGTTATTTTGCACGATTTTTACACACAAATGCTGCTCTGTGCTTGTCAGATTTCTAATCTTTGATAACATTCGACGACCCGAGTCGATACTTTTGAATCTTTTTCCATTTCAAATTGGAAGTTATTTTATATACCTATTTATATAACTAGTAGCTAGCTTCTATGGCTCTATCGAACCCCCTATAATTCAGTCCATCATCTTAGGGGAGGCTAAACACGATCCGTTTACGTACATCAATAATATTCGCTCTCACCACGCGAGCGCATTACAGCCTAAGGATATTTTATTGTACCGATAAAGTCGATTTATAAACGTACGAGGGACGCAAGTGTATACTAGCTTTTGGAAATAAGAGCTTATTCGTTGTTTTGTTTTTTTTTCGTTTTTTTTACAAGTCAGGTTTACTTACTTAGTATTTAAGCTTGTACGGTCGAAGGAACAAAATGACAACTTTAACCGTTCATACCTGAAACAAAAAACATAAATTATTAGAAACTATGCAGTAAATTACCTAAATTACTCATGTGTTTACACAACTTAATATTGAAAATCAAAGGTAAAATAAAACGATCAATGCCAATTGGCATCATACTTTGCTAATTGCTGCTATACAGTTTATATTAAGCGAAGCGCGGCATTCTTAACTCCTTTTTAAATACTCGTACTTTTTGACATCTCGTAGAAAGACCGAGTGAATTGCTCTCTATCGTATCATGTCGTGTCTTAGTGATTGAATTGAGTTTATTTATATGATGTATAACGAAACTTTACCAAATCAAAGTCCAATAATAGTCTTTCTAAGAAACTGTCTTGAAAATGTACCTTAAATAGCGCAGTTCTTCGGAAGCCAGCGAGAAATTCCCCTTGTCAAACTTAAAATAGAAAGCAATTTAATCCAGAAAGTCACTGCCACGGTTAATTAAGATATTACCAAGAACTAAGACACGGTTAAATCTAAGAAGAGAATGCTTGAACAAAAGACGGTGCAGATGCAATTAATTGCAATTTTGTTCTAAAACTGTATGGTGTACAATTAAAAAAATTTTTACTAAAAATTGGAAATCGGAGTGATGAATTCTGGTTATTAATAAAGAGAGTTTGTTTGTACGTTGTAACAATTACATTATTTATTACTTTATAATCAAATCTATTAAGAACAGTCCGAGTAACTATTAATTAGTATATTTTCATTATATAAGTGGAATATATAAGGTAATAAAACTATTAATAATTAAGATACTTTACTAATCATGATGTAAATAAATAAAATGAATAAGAATAATGCAATCGAGGTCTGAGTGTATTTATAAATCTGAAACCAAAATTAAGCTATTTAATTTATTTATTGTTTTTGAATTTTAAAACCAAGAAAACATCTTTTTTAAACTTTCACGGTTGTTTAACCCTATAAGATATAAAACCACGGTAAATATCCCGTTTTAAATCTTAATAGTTAAGAACATATTTCTAGCAACCCATTACTTATTTACAAAAAATAACATGTACTCGTAAAATCATAGCACCCTTAATACATAGACCCACCACTTCAACACAAATCAATAACCAATGTCTGTGCCGATGTTGTGACTTACAACTTTATAAGTCATCTCTTTAGTCTGCTACTCTGCACACGTCAGTCTCTGTGGACGTTTGACGCATTAACAAACAAACAAACTTTTACATTAGGGATGGAGGTCGTTTACCCCGAACCTTTTAAGTGTCTCCTTGTCACAGTCACAGAAAGAGCGCAAGTGAACAAGTAAATTAGTATAGCTAGCATTATCAATTATAATACAAAACTATTGAAGGTGAATTAGGATCAAAGTAATTGATCGCTTAGAGAATTATGAAACTTAGGTAGCAGTAGCAAGGCGTATATTTCTTAAAATAGACTGCAGTCAAGCTAAGAACGTCTTAGAGTTACAACCACGAATCGAAAACCGCATTGAAGATTGATATAAAATTGCCTGAAAGTACTGAATGCGTCTAAGCAAAATATTATCGAATGTTGTGGAGACTCTTATAAAGCCAATCAAAATACATTTTCTACCTATTTGGAAAATCTATCAATGCCAAATTGTCTGGCATGCTAGGTCATGTCAATGGAATTTCTGAATGGTTTACGAAAAAACTGTTTGTTTGCTTTCAATAAAGAGTTCCACAGACTGTAAAGCCTTTACGTTTTCAATTGACACTCGATGGAGCGAACAAAGTAAAATGCCTGTAAAAATATTTGACCGGCTTGCTGTGAGTATTTTTTGAAATTTAATTAATATTCGTATTGTATTTTGTGCTTCGATTGGTATGGAATGCTTGATCACGTCACGCTGACTCAGATTCGTAATATTGATATAAGATATTTCTTTTCCATATTAATATGTTGGTGAAATCGACGTGGAAGTTTAGTATACTTATAGCTAAATATATTTTGACAGGCGCTGCTGGATCTCAATTTCTACAAAAATAAATAAATATTAAGGACTGGAATAGGCCCTATCCTATCATAAAGTCTATCCTACTAAAATATTATCAACGCGAAACTTTGTGAGGATGTATAATATAATAATATGTTAATCTATTACGAAAAAACTACTGAATGGATTTTGATGAAACTTAACAATAATATAGCTTAAACATCGGAATAACACATAGGCTACCTTTAACCACGCAAAAATCCATTATTCCCACGGGAAAAACCGTTAACGCTGGCGAAAAGCTAGTAATCAAATATTCTTTTTACAACCATAGGCTTGATGTAAGCTACAATGTGGGATGCTATAGGCCTTCTTGAAAAGAGAAACCTCGACGCAACACAATTTCCGTCGGCAATGGAGCGCGAACTTTGCCAAAATTTCGCCAAATCGACGGTACTCAACCAGGTTAACCAAACTTTAAATTTTTTGTAGGATTATTTTTATTTTCTTTGCGAATCGATGACAAATCGAACTATATGTTTGCGGCCCAGAATCTAGCCATCTCAACTGCACCGTTCGTGGCGTCAGACATACTTAGACATAGATATAGTTTAAAGAAGAACTTCTTTTCGTTTACGGAATTTTTAATATAAATTTGAATGTTAAAAAGGCTTTTGTAGCAAAGATGTATAAATTTACTTGAAATAACTCTTTCTCAGACAAACAACATCTTGCGAAAATAGTTGGTTTTGTTGTCTTTGAATGTTTCCGGGAATATCAAAATATATATACTTTTGTTGCGAATATGTCCCACTCAATGAAATAATAGAAAAGAGTTGCTAACTAGAATATTATGTAAATATTAACAGCAGATCAGTAAACAAAATAGCATTCCGTAATTCCATGGCCTTCTCAGTCATAATTTATTTGTAGCTAAATAAAAGGCAGGAATAATAAGGCGTGTTGTCCCAAAAATAAATAAATGATGTGCATCCTACCAACGGAGCATGCGAACCTCAAAAGGCACGGTATGACGTACTCGTGTCTATATGACTACGGTCGATACTGACGGACGACTCAACTTCGCTTTTGTGGAGGCTTTAACGGACAGTCCGACTTTCAAAATATGCTTGGGGGTAAAAAAACCGCTGAACTCACCAATGAAAGATTGCTTTCTCAGCAAAATGGCTGCCTGTTTACTTAATCATAAATTTTATTAAGTGTTTCGTAGGTATGTATGTTGTGTGTGTATATTATTTTGTATAAATTCTCTTTCATAATATTATTCGTAAAAGAAAGTCAATCTCGTTCATACATGTGCAATCTCGATAAGCGATAAAACTTTTCTATTAAATATTAAGGTAGGTACTTAAGCTAAGAAAGTTAATAGACGAGAGGCTGTCAAAACTTTTATGACATCTATGTGACTTGCTAAGAATACCCGACTCCTCTTGTTTTAGATCAATTCCAATGCGGATATTGAAATAAAATTTCTGCATCGTTTCCTATAAATTTGTGCAAGAATCCTATAAGAGGGTTCGTCCTCATCATCATTTCAGCCGAAAAACTTTACTGCTGGACAAAAGCCTCAAAAACGTCCACAATGATCGGTCTATTGTTTATTTTATCTATTTGCTTCCAATAGTTAACAGTTTTTATAAAGCATTATTATTTAGTGAAATCTTCTATTTCTATGAATCAAAATGACCATCCTCAAAATACTCCTTCAACGAAGATGTTTTCTGTAAATCCACAGGTCAACCTTCAAAGGGTGTTTGCTCTTTCAATCGCGTCTCCCCGAAAACAATCATACCGGCCGAATCTGAGCTCCTCTGTCCTTTAAAAATGCGGGGTCCCCGACCCTGAAAGGCAGGAAATGCATTTGCAAATTAGATTCCAACCCCACTGCCAGAGGCGCTGTCTTTGCACACGGACATAGGGATTGAGCTAGAAATGGCACGATTGAAGATAACAGAAAAAATAATATTATCAGATAGTCTAACTAATAATTCTTTTTTGAATAAATACAGATTTTTCATGGACCGCAAACGGAAAATGATAACTTAGTAAAAACGTCTCCAATTATACTGAAAAGTTTTCTTTTAATATACTTAGAAAGATAAGAAGAGAAGATAGTTGTGAATGCGATTGACGCATGATTTATCAATGGACATTAATTGAACATCTTTGAATTACGTACCAATTACTATTAGTAAAAGTATTACAAAAAAAGTTTTGAAACATTGGTGTTATAATGCAAAGAGAAAAGTAACTGTATTACGCGCCATCTATCTTTATTCCATTTATTTATTTTTTGTTTTTTGAACTACATGAGCTACATTTTGTATTGCATGGTAATGCCACGTAATGCTACGTTTTATTAGTTTTGATTTTCACGTTCGCTATATTCGCCCTTCTACCTTTTTGGACAACGTCCTCGGAAGCTTCTCTTCATGCATATCTTTTTTGAAGGTATATTCCAGTAATGGAATTCGTTTTCAGTGAGATCAAGTTTTCAATGTTTGAAAGGTTAGCTTTGTTAGCCATATTCTTATTTTTTATATTCAATCCGAAGAAAATGTTATTATTGGTCACTAATGGTCACTCATAAAGGACATTAATAGATGTTCATATTTAAGATTCTCATATATATTATTGTATTGTACCAGAGTCGCTGTTCAAATAGATTCACCGACACCCGACACCAAACTCATTCTCTTTTAGTACCAAAAATTATCGTAAACTCAGCATTTTAAGACGATTCCTTGTTTTTCAATTCCTCGGTGTCTCCCTCTAGCAATAAACAAGTGGAGCGCGTATTAGAGCAGCAGTGGTTTGAAACCAAAAAATGAGAATCACCTTCTTGTACCAAAGGTTCAATACAACGAACGAAGATTTACTTATTTAGTGAAACACTCTTGTTATAAAGAAAGATTGTAATAGACTCATTGTAATATTGTTACAAAGTAATGCTTGAATTCTAAAAAAAAATACTACACTTGGTCACGGAAGTTTATTATACTAGCTTTCCGCCCGCGTAAACAGATTTTCCCGTGGCAATGAGGCATTTTCCCGTGGTAAAAAGTAGCCTATATTACTCAGGGTGAAAGTAGCTTGCTAAAGCTGAAAGAATTTTTGAAATCGGCACAGTTGTTTTCGAGTTTATTCAGTACAAACATACACACACACAAAAATACAAATCTATCCTCTTTAATATTAGTATGAAGTATGATATACCTACCTACTCTAGTAACATGGTAACTTTCAGTCTAGTTCGAGACTTTTTATGAGGCTAAAAGAACTCTTTCTGTGGATTCTGTAGGAGGAGATCAAATAACGTAGAGAGAGCAGCGTTCAGCTTTTGTAACAAAATAAGCAACAATTTTATCGCCAAGTCACCTGCCAAGGATTATGACAAAACCTCCCGATCAAGGTGAAGGCTTAAGTTTTATAGAAGTTATCTTACTACTATTCTTGCCAAACTTCCAATCTAAGAGTATTTTGTTCACAATATTCCATAGGTTTATATTTCGCCCTTCGCCTGCAGACCTCCAAAAACGCTGGTTCCTCGCTCACGCTCGATTTGGCAAGGAAATTGCGGCCGCACCAACATGCGCCATGTTGAATTAAGTTTCGTTCAATAGCGGCAAAAAGTTAATTTGTACGCCGATGGGGTTGACTGTCTCGTGTTTTGGTATTCCGAGAGAGAGTAATCAGGATGTAGTCGAGCGTTCATGTGAGACGTACGTCATAGGGAGATTAAGTACCGGCAAGCACCGGCTATAGACATTTCACCTTGGCGTTGTCCTAATAGAACGCGATTACGCGATCATCGCAAGTTCGCGCGAACGCGCGATTGTCAAATGTATGAAGAAATCGTTCAATCGCGCGATCGTCTATTAGGACACCTATTCGACTTCAATATGTTTGATCGCGCGTTCGTATACGAGTAAAATTCGCGCGAACTTGCGATGATCGCGTAATCGCGTTCTATTAGGACAACGCCTTAATCTGAAGTTTGAGGGCAGAGTCATCCAAGAATGTGATATACATGTCTACTGTACTTTGTTTCAAAACAAAATTAGACAGATAGTAAAATATATGGAACAAAGTCGTCCAATGGAAAGTAAATTGTTACGAGACACAACAAAAATCTGAGTCTTTTGTTACTCGTTTACGGACTCGTATAAATTTAAAAATTGACTTTTTATCGCACAAAAACGCAAAAATGTCATCAGCATTTTTTTTGTTTACTAGGTGACCATGACAAATAAAGAGCATAAAATGCACTCGGCCTCGACAATATGTCAGATAATAGATGCACCCCAAAGTCCTTGAGGCCGGGCCTAGGCTTTCGTCACAGAAGTATAATATAATAGTACCAGAAGCCAGCACTCGCACTACGAAATACACCCCTACCGCTACGGAATACGGGCGCTCTCAAGATCATAATGTCCAGCCGCATGTGCTGCCTACTGTACTACCCGGCCGCGTATTAAAATTACAACTTCGTCTGGATCAGACGTTTAACTAATCACATTATCATTAGTTTCAGCGCAGCGGGCCGTTTCGCTGCTATGAGCACCCGTACCATGTAAGGGATTCATTGAACGCAAATGTAAAATGAGAGGTAAAGTTCGGTAGATGTTTCAATAAATCGATGAAAGATTTTGACTTTACAATTTATATTCAATTAGCTTGAGCGAATAACAGTTTTTCCCGTGGGAATGAAGCATTTTCCCGCAGTAAAAGGTAGCCTATGTTACTCAGGGTACTACAAAGAATTTTTGAAATCGGTTCAGTAGTTTTTGAGTTTATTCATTACAAAATACACACACTCACACAAAAATACAAATTTTCCTCTTTATAATATTAGTATGAAATGAAGTATTTAGTAGAAAACCAAAACGTTTTTGTAAAAGCTTAATGTAGTGTAATCTTTATTCTCTGTGTATTTTTTTATGTAAGTAGAAAGGAACGGAATTATTCTCAACAGCATTCAAGGAATTGTAAATATAAATATACGGAAAAGAAAGAAACAAATACAAACAATTCTTTCAAATAAGGTTTTCATTGGTCCTGAACAAAATATTTTTTTAATTGTGTCTATTTTATAAAATTAAGAAATATTTACGCTAGGCGAAAACTGGCATAAGCACTGCCGTGTGCCGTGTGTGTGTAGGTAGGTAGAGTATGAAAAGAGGAGCTTTTTGGATGATTACTAAATGCAGTGCGTTTGTGGAGCAATAGGCATAGAGGAGTAATAAAACACAGTTTTCATATTTGGTAATGCATTGCCGTACCATTTCTTAACTTTGACTCTCTTTTATAACTAGTACTTGCAAACGAAGTTACAAAATAGAATAATTTTACTTTCATGCTTGCGCTTAAAAAAGTTGTTCAAAGGAAATAACTTTTTCTGCAATTTAAAATAATTTCCACAGTTGGTCCCTAATAAATGCCAGCTACCTTTACCAAGGTTCTTGCTTCGGCTATTTCCAAAATTGGACACTGAATTTCGCCCTAAAGATTTGGTGGAGTATCTGCGAATAGTTTAGGTTCTAATCGAAGTTCCCAATCAAAAGGCGGTTGAATGCGGGTCCTTTAATAAATCCTTGGGCTCGTGAGAGGCCCATTATATGGATAGGGTCCGCAAAATGGAGGACAATGGACCTGCTTGCTACTCGAAATATTTCCTATTTGGTGTTCTGAAAGATGCCAGTTTGTCTGCTGATTGCAGAAGTTGTTTCTTTTTTATATACCTACTTACGGTCTGGATTAAAAGATTTTTGTTTCATTTTTCATCCACCGATCAAAAATATTGCATCTGAGTGTTTTTAATGAGTGAAAGTCATGACATTTTAACTTAATAGACGAAGAAGACAAGAATGTAACTTTCTTTAAAATATAGTATGAAATGATATAAGTACAGAAAATAATACAAAAACGACATAATACGGACGGAGCTGAATGTCTTTATCATCATAATACCAATTTTTCCATTCGGGGAACGAACTTCCCGACATTATAGGAATATTTTTAATGAGTTGTTGATATATTACACGATGCTTTCCCTTAAAAAACGCGCTAACAAAGGGCTGTTCCTGATAAACTGAATATTTGAAAGATTTACTTCTCTGAGCGGCTGCGATGAAACTGCGTGAGAGGATGTTTGGTAAAGGTATGAATCTATTTTGTAAATCTATCCGTCCCAGATTTTTTTCTATTTATACTCTAAGATTTAAAATATAATACAGGGTGGCCCATAAGTCCTTTGAGTTGTAAAAAAAATATTAAAAAAAAACTAATGGCATTATGCAAAAGGTTTTTATTTTGTAGTAATCCTTATACAATGGGAATTTTTTTTTGAAAATTACATCATCCAAATGTAATCCGTTACAGTTACAGCACTCCTGTAAGCGGCGACTAAAATTATCCATCACTCTCTCATCTCATCAATCTCATCAATCTCTGCAATGCTGTCAGCCGTTACACAGCCCCAAACTGTCACTTTAGGGCTGTGTAACGGCTTTTCATGTTTGCGTTTTGGATTTCCACAGCTCCAGTAGCGGCAATTCTGCTTACTGACATGGCCGTTGATGTGGAAGTGAGCCTCATCAGAGAATAACAGATTATTAAATGAAGTAAAGTTGGATAATTTTAGAATTTTAGTCGCCGCTTACAGGAGTGCTGTAACTGTAACGGATTACATTTGGATGATGTAATTTTCAAAAAAAAATTCCCATTTTATAAGGATTACTACAAAATAAAAACCTTTTGCATAATGCCATTAGTTTTTTTTTAATATTTTTTTTACAACTCAAAGGACTTATGGGCCACCCTGTATATGGACCGACGATCTGGTAAGGGTCGTGGGAAACCGCTGGAGCGGGCAGCGCGGGACCGATCGTTGTGAAAATCTTTGTGGGAGACCTTTGTCCAGCAGTGGACTTCTACTGACTGAAATGATGATGATGATGATGATTTAAAATTACAAGTTTTTTCAAACCTATCAGATTTGCCATTTTTGCTTACATTTTAATCAATATCAAAATAGCATAAATTTGTAACTCAAAAGAAAACACTAGGTACTACTTATTTTATTACTATAAAAAGTTTTAGAAAGCGTTAAATATATTGAGATAGCGTCAAATAAAATCCAAAAAATATTAAGAGTTTTTTTTTGCGTAATACTCGATACATTTATGTAGAAAAACGAGGTTTCACGCAAAATTTACTTTTCATCACCTTTACGCGGAACTTGTTAAAGGCTACAGATTGGCCTAAAATTGTGAGTACCATCTCTAAGCGTAAGAGGCGTGAAATGGGACGCTGTAATTGGTTGATATTTACGCGATCCATGCCGCAGAGGGGTGCGGGAGACTAAAAATTGCCCAATTATCCCGTAGAAATTACCTGATTTACCTTGAAGCTCGCTAATTGGAAAAATGGCAGGAATTTTCTAAAAAAGGTGTTTTATTATATTTATTTTCTTGTTTATACTTCCGCAAAAGGTTATTTTGCTTTTTGTGTAACGAATCAAGCAGATATCTGAAAAAAATATGAGTGGGTCCGGCTTATAATTAGACCAACCCTATTTTTCCTGTTAGTGTCGTAAGAGGTCGTAAAGGAAAATACCCAATGAAAAGCCAGCGGTGTTCATCTGAGTAAACGCCAACAACTGTGATAAAAAAGCAAAAACAACTGTGATCCCCAGTCCCCAACCCGTCCTGCTAAGCGAAATGATTGCTTTTTCCATCCAATGAGAGGTCCTAAGGACAATTTGCTGCGACCACGAAGGCAGACGATTTGCCATCTAATCCGAATAGAATAGAATATACTTTACTAGCGACCCGCCCCGGCTCCGCACGGGAAAATGATTATTGTGGGTTTTCCTTAAGTATATTATGCATGTATTATACATATAAACCTTCCTCTTGAATCACTCTATCTTAATCTATCAAAAACCGCATCAAAATCCGTTGCGTACTTTTAAAGATTTAAGCATACATAGGAACATAGGGATATAGGGACATAAGGACAGAGAAAGCGACTTTGTTTTATACTATGTAGTGATTGCACACGACTACGCTACGGTGCCGTCAAACAAATTATAAGAAATTCCAACTAAGGCACAGAAGTAAATAATACTAAAGTCCACCCTATGCAGTATTTCCCAACGGTCCTTGCTTAAATAAGATACTGCTAATTGCCAATAAAATACTCATTATCAAACACGAAAAGCAAGGGGTTGCTACATCATAGGATCCACATCATTACCCCTTATTTATCACATCTTAAGCCTCCATAGACTAAAAAGCTCTTGGACTGCGCTTTACTAGTAAAACAGCGTCCAGTAAAAACAATATAATATAAGGGTCGATGGTCCCCAATGAGACGTTTAGACTTTAGATTTTCAGGGTTCCGTACGTCCAAGTCATAATCTGATCAGTCTTTCCATGCGTCATAGCCATTATACTTTGAATTTCTTGGACTTACTAAATCAAGAGTAACATGGGTAAATTATTATTTAAATTTGCGAGCCAAATTTGGGAGGTAATTCGGAGAAGTAATAATAAAATATATTAATTTTTCAACAGATGTCATCTGTCATGAGATGTGGGTTCATTTAGGGACCCAAGCCACAGAAGAAAATAATAGTACTAACCCGTACCAGAAAGGACACTCACCCCCCCGCGCTAAAATGAGTTTCCGCCCGATATAGCGCCCCACGCCCCGCACCCCGCAGGCACCGCGTGACTCCGCCGGTGGTGTTTGGGGGTGTTTTACATAGCGCCTAGCGCCACTGACTTGTAGTAGTTGATATTCAAAAAGAAGTAGCCTGTCAAAACGCGTTTTCTCTATGGAGTGACCGCCCAGTGCCCAAGCTCAACGATTTTCATTTTAAAAAGAACAGTTGCTAAAATGTTAAACAAATTACGTATTAAATACTCGTAGTCATACAGTTCGTTCTAAAGTATTTTCACGCAGGCTAAGCTGGCACTTGACTAGGTCGTCTGTGGTTAAAAGCTTATGTAAATAAAACACTCTTGTTCCTCTAGCAAGACGAAGATTTTCTTATACTCATCGTTAGTTCAAGTCAAAGCCCATTAGGTGTTTATAATGAACTCTTAGAGAATAAAAACTTTATTATGCAGGATCTTTTGGTTTTGTAGTCTGTTGGTTCCTAACGATACAGGATCAGTATTACCCGAGTAACATCAGTTAACGACCTCTATTTTAACTGTCAAACTTATGTAAATAAAGGAGCTTTATACCTCGGTCGGGTAATTAAATGCTTATTATCCAAGGGTAATTAAGTCTCTGCATAGGGACGGCTGTGTGCGTGCGGCCAGCCGAAGACTTGGGGTGGACAGCCATATATGCTGAGTTGCTTAGAAAAGCAAAATAAAAATTATGATTAAAAAATAATAACGTATTTCGCTCTTTCCGAATAAAATAAGAAAATTGTAATAAAAAATATAAAGACAAGTGAAGAAAGAGGTAGTGAAGAGATAAAATCAATAATTTTGGTTTAAACAGTTTGAACACAGTTTTTCTGCACAAAAGAATAATAGGGCACTGTGATGAATGTGATTAATAATACTGAAATATTATATGAAATGATCCGATAACAAATTAAGAAAACGATACAATCATGAACTTTACTTGCTTTTTTATGAGATTTAATAAAACAATACTAGTTCAGATTCATAATTATTATCTATCTACACAATTCATAATTATATTATCTGGTAATAATAATGTGCCCTATAAATTACACGCAGAACCCTATTTCAACGCAATTGGTGAGACTACCCTCGCCGCAGCTTAATTCCTCAATAGTGAGTCGTTGGAGCGAATTTAAAGACAATTACAGTCTTGACAAGATTCAGTCGCTTTATGACCGCTCGTTGTCCACAATTTTATAGCCCTAAGGACCTGAAGGTCAATGATGATGTCGACCTAAAGTTTACTGCGTTTCAAAGTTAAATAACATTAAAATAAGGTCTAGTAGTAATACTTAACTCTTCTGGCCTGTGTCCAGTTTGGCGCCTTTTTGAATATTTCTGCACATCATTCTTATGTTGTGCGAGACAGTACACCTCTAAACTATCCATTTCTAGTTAATATATCTTATACGTTTTTCTAAGAAGCAGAGCAATAAAACCGAATTGTATATAGTTTAGCAATGTGCTGTCTTAGTATGTATTCTTCGCACTCAAATACTCTATTTATTGAACAAAGTCTGATAGGTCAGCAGCAGTTAAAGAAAATGCCAACCTTCCATACCATTACCCACAGCAAACCCGCCTTAATGTATTATAGTTTTTCATAGCGTTAAAAGAACTTACTCGTATTAAAAAAGCACAGAAAGTGCTGCGAGTTGATAGCTAGTTATTTTTAAATCGATAGAATGAAGTTATCCCAAATATAAGCTAAGTAGTTTGCTGGCAGCAGAACTGGCGAATTAGCGCGTTACAAGCACCCATTCTAGTGCACAGAACTATAAGTTTCATGGATCTGAAATCATCTCAACAGATATTTTTTTAACAATAAGGAATTTATTAGGTATCTTACTGTCCAATAAAAAAAAATTCTAAATGAACTTTGTCATGATGTGGCAAAAATTACTTACAATCTAACCGACTTTATTCGAGATATAAAATTCGCAGATGAATCATATCACAAAAAAAGATACGATCGATTTGAGACCCTCTTCCTTTATAAAAGTCGATTAAAAGTAAAGTACAACAACTTTTACTGAAATAAGGTATAACTTCAAAAATGTTTTGAATATGGAAAAATTGCCTAGAAAAAATCTAAAAATTAAAGTCATAAATAAATTTATACGAAGTAAGATTTACAAAATAATTTTTTGATGTCAGAGCTTATAAATACCAAGGACCAGACCAGACTGTCTATGGTCCAGAACAAATAGAGTTAATTAAAATGAAAGAAAATAATGAATTGCCTCCATAATTTCGATGAAAATCCTACAAATAAATAAGTTGATAACACGCTACGTCGCTCACTTGTATCTCTGACATATCTCAGACAAGCATCAAGGAAAATAACGAGACGCCGTCATATACAAGACTCGAGGAAAAACATGCTTCAGACAGCCGACCACTTCCAACTGCCATTGTCGGCCGTCCGCTGCACTTACAGAATTAACTCCCTGAAATATGACGCAGGAACATCTTCAGCCACTATCTATAAATCAGGAGGCCATTCCGGCAGATTGGTTGCAGTTACCACTACGCCTGCAGTTATTGCCGATTCGCCTCCAATCTCGGCCCCTTGTTCGCGGGGGATAGAGGGGATTGAGGGGAACGAGGGGCGGGCCCTTGTTAATACGGTCGGTTCATTTGTTTGGATTTGCTGGATAGTGCGGTCACTGAACTTTAGAGGGACAGTCGGAGTCTCCAAGATTAATATTGAAGTCAAACGACTGCAAAATCTATTTAAAGACTCATCGCAGTATGAAACGCAAGCCTATTCAATGTAACATTATGGAGGTTTTATTAACAGAAATATAGCTTTGGTGGTTTATGATTTACATGTTATTTTCTACTCTAAATCAACTATATTAATATGTTTCACATAATTTATGATTAACGTGATTATAAATTATAGTTATAAGACAATAAATTTCAATGAGTTATAAGTAAGTAATTAGTAATACCCTTTAGCTACGGCGGCGTCACCAGTCAGACAAAATATCGTTTAGCGATGACAAAATATTAATTTGTAGCCACAGGCGTAAGGCATACCATAATTTATCATCTATATTAATAATTTCGTCAAGGGGTACGGTAGACTCGATCGAAACCTTATATGAATAACAAAACATAAAAAAATATTGATTTCGAGTCGACAACATATATCCGCAAAATTCGGATTATGGAGAATTTCGTTAAATTCTAATAACACTGACAAACAAATCGCAGTCGCCATGATATACAAACCGCAGTCGCCATGGAAACATTGAGTGAATCATAACCAAGGATGTTGTACGTATAGTACTTATAAAATCCTTAATCATAACAAAACTAAATACTTTTCTTCGGTCGTTGACGTTTCGCGAAAATATTGTTTTTGACACTTTTTTATGACATACTCTTTGTTAGGTGCTTTTTACTACTGACAGAAGCCATAATTATAAATATTGAATTGAATTCAGCAGTGATGTTGAGATTATATATTATCAACCTATTCTATACTCAAATCAACCAGTCCCAGTAAATTCGTAATTTAGCCAAGGCTAAAGGGTAAGGAAAGCCTTTACTTTTTCCTAATGGAGAACTTGGAGGGTATGAAAATCTTCAACACAGAGAAGAGAGTCGAACTGCTCGAAGCCATCATGTTACAATTTTATCAGTCCCTAATTACCTATAGACTTGCTATTCGTCAAAATTGGCCTATGTTAGGATTGAATCTCAAAGATTATTGTTTCTTCGAATGAATCAAAACAGCTCAGAGCTGACAATTATAACAATTTAATGGATAGCCTGTACAATAATGATAGAGAAACGGATAATAAAATTATAATATTGCCATTAACTTATGTGGAAAGTCCCCAGCATATGATGCAAAATTATCTATATCTATATAGAATTCCATGGCAATTGTATGCAAGTATGGTAAACCAGACTTATTTATAACATTTACGTGCAATCCGAATTGGCAGGAAATGTTAGATAATTTCCGAGGCATTAAAAAAGAACATAGACCCGATTTAATTGCCAGATTTTTAAACTTAGATGACATTACAAGAAAACATATTTGGAATACCGAGTGCGTGGTTTACATATTTTTAGAATATGGAGTGCGTGGTTTTACACCATTATCTACTCGCCAAAGTAGAGAAAGACACTGAGTGCTTAAAACAAAGAGGTTTACAGAGAATAAACCTTAACAGTTTAATGTTTTATTAATTTAAGTTAGTTTATTTTGAATGTTGATTTAAAATAAACATTATCTGTGGAAAAACTATTGCAGTTTTTATTTACTATATTTACTAAACACAATGAACGAAGCTATACGAATCTATGCCTTGCTTACCTTTAATATTCCTTGAGAAGCGATGACTACAGAAATATCTAATCTACCTACATTTTGTACCTAGATGTGTAATTATGAGTCACATTTCAACCGAGCGAAGCCGGGTTTTCATCTAGTATGAGAATATTATCGTAGTGAAGGTACAAAATCTATTATAACGATAATGAACCGTGCACAGCTATAAATTAAACACAATTTATCTTGCAATCACCGCGAAACGTAATTCATTAAATGCCATCGCAATACATGTCAATGTTTTATGTGATTGTAGGGTGGCCAAAAGTTCCGTTATAATTGATTAGAGAAATTAATTACTAAACATAAACGAACATCATATTGGACTCTACAATAATCAGTTAACAAATTAATAAGTTGTAAAATTTTAGCTGACCATACTAACTGACGAGGCAAATATCACACATGGAAGACCAAGCTCAATTATCAGATACACAGCAGAATCAGGCACATAACTAATACAAAAATATTATTTTGAATATGAATCTTTTGAATACGAAGACAAGCTAATATTACCGTATCTTTTAACTATGTAGAGAACTAGATAAGAGAAGCTGGCAAATTCATATTTGTATACAATAAACATTTTTGTCGGCCCCGTAGCCTAGTTGGTAGTACGTCTGCCTACTAAGCACAGGGTCGCGGGTTCGAATCCCGCCCAGGGCAAACATTAGTGTGATGAGCACTTGTGTTTGCCTTGTGTCTGGATGTTGTATATTCATATATGTATGTATATCAGCTGTCTGGCACCCATAGTACATGCTCTGCCTAGTTTGGGGTCAGATGGCCGTGTGTGAGTTGTCCCACATATTATTATTATTATTTTTAACATATTAGCGATTTACAAAAATCTCACAGAATTTCTAAGCATGGTCACCATGCGGAGACTTCAATAGCATGGATAGAGCAATAATGAAATATTGTCCAGTCATTCTCGCCGACAAAACAATTTGTCGCGTCGACGGAATGTCGATAATTGAACGACATGCTAGCTAGCCTAGCCTCCGCCATTTGCTTCAATTTGGTTTTTAATATTGCCTGGCAATCATTATTATATTACCATACGCCGACATCACAAACAGTGTAAATGCGTAGATATAGTAGCATACAGCCCGATCAGAAAAAAAAGAACTGCTTACGCTACTTGTTCTTTTTAATCTTCGTTTTTAATCTTTGCTGGAATTATCGTTACTTTAAACTCTGCCATTTTTCCACGAGATTTAGTTCTGATTTACAGGCCTTCAAACTTAATTAAATATTTATCAGCCATTTATAAAAACAGGCAAAGATTATACCAATGAAAAAAACAGCCAAGTGTGCAAAGTGCGATTGCTTTTTATTATTTGAAGTGTTCTTCACAGAGAATTATTATTATTGTCAGACATGTAACATTCAATCAATAATTAGTACTTATACGGTAGGTATTAAATGCATGAATAAATAAATAAATAAATATGTGGGACATCTCACACACGGCCGCCTGACCCCAAACTAGGCAGAGCTTGTACTATGGGTGTCAGACACATGATATACATACTCGTACATATATTAATATACAACATCCAATTAAGTCTCATTAGTTCTAAACAGTACTGTTACTATTCAAAACTAATGAGACTAATAAAACCTTATAAGAAGACAGGGCCTAATATAACTGAATACTAAATCATGTTTCTAATGGGATGTTTCCGAGAAAAAGGGTCTCAATTAATATTCGAACAGACAACAAAAGGTTACACTAAAGCCGTTGGCTTTCCGTACCTTTTAAAAATACTTCTCTCTACTAATTACGTCGGAGCTTGTGTCCTTTTTATAGAACCTAATGTAACCTACAGGGTTCATATAGAGACTTCACAAACCCTGCTGTCAGAATTATTGAACCGCCTAAGGGCAACTGACAGTTCCTAAGCCGACTTGATCCGTGCCTTCTGAAGTATAGAGTCACCTTTCTTTTCGGACAATCAGCCAGTTAATTTTAACCTAACCTAACCAGACTGGGGAAATACTCACAAAGCGATATTTATTTGACGAGTGCCGCATCGGAATTCGAAGTCGGAACATTCGTAATGAGAAACAAGAATTTTAACACTCTATCCGAGGGGTATTTTCGTGGCCGTGAGAGCAAAACTGTATGGTTAAACTTAGAATGAATATTTTAAAGTTACATGGACTCAAGTGGTTTACCATAAAAAAGTTGAACAAACGTTCAAAGTGTGTCTTCTTACATACAACATTTTTAGACATTCCTTCATAATGTTTTTTATGGTCAGTCAGAACCATGATGTATAACTTCAAGCAGTTTCCTCTTTCAAAAATAAATGGAATATTCTTGTAATTTACTCATATAGTGCCTATGTAATTTCTTTAGATTAAAATGGCAATTGACAGCAACGATTTGGAATGTGAACCACAAACTTGGGGAATTCTAAAATAAATGGAACACAGGGACGTGATATGTCGGGATTAAGAGGCGCACATCAATAAGTAGCTTTCAAAATTCCGCGCGCAGCCCTGCAAGAGAACGGGAAAAAATTGAAAGGAGACTGAAATATGTCGCCTGAATATTAAAAGGCAAAATACTGAATAATGCAAAATGCGAATCGAGAATGATATAAGAGTGTAAGGCGATTGGCGGAGCTATTTGCCAACCATTAATTTTGATACGCCGCCGTGGAGAAATTCCCTAATACTTTTCGGAAGTTATACTATTGTAAATATTTACATTCTTTTGAACACTGAGACGAATTTAGACTGAATTATGAGTTTCCGAGTTACCAATATAAATGCGTAAGTCTACTCTGCTTTCATGATTATTCGAAGATTTTTGTCAGATTTCAACTATATTTAGTTTATATTTAACACCTTATAGCCACTTAAAAACTGTAGGTATTACAAAATATTCCTACTCGTACATGTATCGTTAAGTCGTTGTTCGCATAATTATTAGCTAGTGATATTTTCTGTGAAGTTAATGTAAACGATGTATTCTAATAAGCTGTTTTCCTAAAAAACAGACCGTTCCGTTAGGCATTATCCTAATCCTAGCCCTAAAGCAACTGGCTCGGATACTGACTAAAGCATTTACTTTATAATGCTAAGCTGTAATGTAATAGGTACGTGAGTAACTGGTTTTGTTGTTATGTTAAACAAAAAGTAGTCATACCCATACTATTATTATAAAGAGGAAAAATTTGTATTTTTGTGTGTATGTTTGTAATGAATAAACTCAAAACTACTGTGCCGATTTCAAAAATTCTTTCACCATTAGCAAGCTACATTCACCCTGAGTAACATAGGCTACCTTTTACCTCGGTAAAATGCCTCATTCCCACGAGAAAAATTGTTAACGCGGGCAGAGCCGCGGCGGAAGGCTAGTGTTTTATAAAAGCCAATCCATTGCTCTTATTTGATTTATTTTATTACATAAAGTTGGCCTCCAGTGGCTCAATACTTCTTAATAGAAAAGATTAAACTCGAAAATCACACGATAAGCTAGCAAGTATTACATGAGAGTGCTTTAGAGAGGCATAAATGCCCAATGGTGGGCGAGGAAATGCATCTGAAGAAGCAAAATTGATTTCTTACGGTATGAACTGGTGTTATGTAACATTTGAAATCTTGATCAACGAAGTCTAAAAAGCAATTGCCGATTGCCGTTATTCGGATCGTTTGATTAAAATACACGTGAGTAAGGACGGTAAGATAACTATCTAAGTTGTATTTTTTGTGCATTCTTCTTCACATAAACCAATAAACTCTGATTACAGTAACAGTGATGCGCTGATTGCGATTTCGTCACCTATTAGCTGTTATTTAATACTTACTTATAAAAGGCCGGGGTAAGTAGAATGCAGGGTGGTCATTACCGGGATAATCCGGGATAGACCGAGGAAAACCGAAGGGCGGTGTTAATACCCCGCCATCCATTTCACGGGGAAATATTAGACGGCTTCTGGGTGTGACATTGTGGTTAGTGGGACAAACGAAGTACTGGACTGAGGAGCGAGGACTAAACGTTCTAGAAAGTTCTTTGCCAGTTGTTAGGCTTTGACTACAAATGAAGGCTCATTAAATTCTACAAATATTATTCTGCTCCCCCGCAAGTCCGGTGAAGCTTGATTGGTCGTACTTTTACGACACAAGCATCATAGGTCAATTAAAAAAAATACAAATACAAATATTATAAACGCAAAAGTTTGTGAGGATGTAAGGATGTTTGTTACACTTTACCGCAAAAGCTACTGAATGTATTTTAATAAAACTTTACAATAATATAGTTTATACATCAGAATAAAAGGGCTAAATTTTACCGTGGGAAAATACCTCATTCCCACGGCAAAAGGGCGGAAAGCTAGTGTAACATATTTATCACTGTTATTGGTTCTATCGCGAAACCTACTCTTAGTTTCAGAAACATTATACCTACATTTTCAGTTTTCCGGAAACAATAGAAGAGGAAGCTGAATTCACAGTAAAGTTTGAATACTAAAACACATAGGAACCGAACCTAATGCCACCTAAATACAGTTACGACGCAATCCCATTTAGCCAACATTTTAAACTAAACCCTACGGCACTGCAGAGCGCCTTCAATAAACCTTAAGTGTGAATATAAAAGCTCTATAATAGCCCCAGCGGGGTGTTTACGGTTCCTACTTACTACCACTAATGGAGCATGTGCACTTTATTGTCGAAAATTGCATTTGCAGAATGAAAATTCCTCGACTTTACGACTCCTGGTGAGGTTTGGAAAAATGCGACCTCGTGCATGAGACGGCAACGGATGGTGTTTGGAAATATGCGGAGAATGGGTGATTTGTAGGTAAAGATATGGGGTAGGGTAAAAATAAGAACGTAATTGGGGAGATGCATTTCGCGATGCTTTTAGCACTGATTTAGGTATGTACAGTTTTCTTCTCGGGGCTCTTTGGTCTATATTTGGAGTTCTGTAGAAAAAAAAAACTGAAAACTTATTGATTGATCACTTACGTTTCTGCCCGTCAGTATGTTACAGCCATTTTTCCGAATCTACTGAACCACTGCGCTAGGATTTTTTGTTAGTTCCATATTTTTTCAAAACAGGTATTTTGAATCACTACATAGTATAAAATAAAGTCGCTTTCTCCGTCCCTATGTCCCTATGTCCCTATGTCCCTTTGTACGCTTAAATCTTTAAAACTACGCAACGGATTTTGATGCGGTTTTTTTTAATAAATAGAGTGATTCAAGAGGAAGGTTTATATGTATAATACATGCATAATATACTGAAGGATAACCCACAATAACCATTTTCCCGTGCGGAGCCGGGGCGGGTCGCTAGTTAATAATAATACATAGTTTAAAAAACTAAAAAACACGCTTCCTGTCCGCCATATTGGATTTAAGTCACGTGCCTTTTTTTTCGTATTCCTGACAGCAAACCCTTTCATTTGATACCCATATCATGGGGGTGGATTTCAAACAGCCATCTTAGGGAGGCCGCCATATTGGATTTGTAATGACGTTTTTTAGCTAGTCATGTATTGTCATCAAAACTCAGAGCGTGTGCAAAATTTCATCCTAATCGAAGACCGGGAAGTGGGTCAAATTAAGATTCCAAGATTGTCTTACATACATAGTTACTTACAAGTGAAGTAATATAAAGCGTGTAAAAATCTATTAAATTCCGTGACAAGACGTAAATGTTAATCAAAAAAGTCATTGCAATTATAAATTACTATCTAAAGATGGATGGACAGTAACAGTTGACACCTATTCAACTGCGAAACCCAATTTCAATTTCCTTTCGCGACTACCTTCAGTTCACATAGTGGCGAAGGATACATTACCTAACCCTTCCACTAGATCATTTCTCAATTAGGGTAGGAACAAAAGTTAATCCGTTGAATTCGTCCCCACCGAGGTCGGGCCTCCTTGCTTAACATTTCATTCACTAGCAATTATTCTTGGGATTTCCTCTTCACCATGTCATTAAGTTCTTACAGAGTACTGGGTCCCTTAAACCCGTTAGTGTTCGTTAAAGGGGTTTTCAGGGTTTAAATATTAATTTGGTTATTTTCGTTTGCTTCAAGAAAATAATGAACTTGTCATTCCATTTCAATAATCCAGATAAGGTCAGTTTAATTTCGTAGTCCATGGTGATATTTATATTTTTTGTGAATTTTTCCCTAAAAAACAAGTCTCTCCACGTGTCATTAACACTTTAACCCTTAAATTCTTCATCTAGGGAACGTTAAGAATGGGATTGATCGGTATTTTTAATAAAAAATGTTAATGAAGAGAGTTTTAAAAATCTTGTTTATGTGCTCAAACAAAATTGAGTATTAATCGACGTTTATTATTGAAACATATTTAATGTGACCTCAGTTGCGACTGTCATTGAAGCCACTAAGTAAGTTTCAATTTACTAGTATTATATTCTGTGACACAACTTAACACAAACTGCAGAATTTTTCAGTAAAGGTGACGTTTGAAAATACTCGTAATACCCGGCTACTCGGTTGCCCGGGCACACCCGTGCGGGACAATGTATCGAAATTAATATCCGGCCGAGCGGACAATTTGTCCACCCCGGAATGTGGATAATTAAACGGACAGAAAGGCTGGCCAGGCCCGGATCTAGGAAACTCCGTCTAAGGGGGTCTATGTTTTTATAAAATTTGACGGAAAGAAATGTTGTTATTGTGGAGAGTAGTAAGCATTATTCGATATAAATATTTATTAGACTGAATTAAAATTATTTTCGATAAACTTTATGTACAATAAAAACAACCATAATACAATTAAAAAGACTTATCGTACAGTCGACTTATTGTTTGCTCTGTTATTTCGCATGGGAGACTGTACCTAAGAAACCAATAATATAGGTACAATACAATAATTTGAGTACCTACCCCAATCCCCGCTTCTAAATAAAACAGACCCCCAGGGCTAAACTGAGTACATCTCTGTGGCCACTTTACGCCATAGCTGGAAATATTTTGCCGGGACAAGAACTAGGCATTCCGTGGACCTCGGCCAAGATAAATTACACGGATTTTCGCTTGTTTTCACTTGTCCGCAAAAGACAACGTAAATTAATGGATACAGTGATTTTAATACAAAAAGAAATACCTACTGTACAATGACCTGAGCTGAGGAAATCTTGCCGTGACGGTTACAACCCTATTTCATTTAACAATGGAAATAAACATAACGTCAACGAATTTTATCTAAGTTATTTGGTACTATCTCCATTCCATATAGGATTGGAAAGAAGTAATAAAAAAGATATTGGAAAGTCACACTTCACGTGGTACGTATTTTTAATATTCACGCAGTGTGTCCTAAAAAGACCTAAGAAGACAGTGGTCACAAACATTTGTTTTGAAACGAACACTAAGTGTCATGTCAACTGTCAGTGATTGATAAATTCGTTCGTTGTTGGCGGCGCGGCGGCGTCACGCTCATCGTTTGGCATCACTTTTCTCTGGTTTGTTCGTTTAAATTGCGTTGCGGAAGTCTGTTTAGCTGTTCTTTGTTTTTCTTTAAAGTTGTTAAAATACGTTTTGTGGTTTTTGTCTGTTATTTTTTTATAAAAATGTGTGAAAATCGCGAGAGTTTAAAATGTTATAAAACCTACCTATCTGTCTAAGTGCTCATAAATCTTTGAACTATTGCAGAATTGTTCACTGCCACTGCTTCTTCTTTACAATGTTATATGAAATGAAGATACAGCTTCGGCTTCTGCAATACAATTTATAGAATTAATATAGACAAGAAAATTTAAATAGTGAAAAGTATTATGTTGCAAGTTCTTAAACTCGAAGATAGAGAAGTGCATGCTCCGACAAAGCGCACACCACTCGATTGTTATTGCATTCATCATCACTACATAGTATAAAACAAAGTCGCTTTCTCTGTCCCTATGTCCCTATGTATGCTTAAATCTTTAAAACTACGCAACAGATTTTAATGCGTTTTTTTTAAATAGATAGAGTGATTCAAGAGGAAGGTTTATATGTATATTACATGCATAATATACTTAAAGATAACCCACAATAACCATTTTCCCGTGCGGAACCGAGGCGGGTCGCTAGTGGTTATTAATCATAAAAGGTTTTACTAAAAATAACTTACACACGTTAAATGCTTCTCTAAAAATTCTTGTATGAAAAATTTCTATGTTGCTTTTTTAGACACGCGCTGAACGTGTATTTTTCTTTTATGTGGTAACACGGTATAGGTCTTACTACAAAAAAGTAAAGTAAACCGTTTATTTAACAAGTTTTGTATGAAAAATATCTTAGCTTCTAGATACGCGCTCAAACTTTTTTATGTAAACATCGAAAATATCTATTGTGCTAATTTGCGTTTCCAACAGAGATATATCTTGCCCTTTTAATCCGACCTCTGTCGGCGATATCGATAAATACCGAGTGGGCGATTACGAAGAGATCGGCTGTATCGACAACAAATAAATCGCGATAAACGACTCTAAATGGGATCCAACTGGAACAAGAGAGAGCAAAATCGCCAATTCTCAGATGTTACAAATGTCTAAAAAGAATCCTCTGTGAATCCAAGGAATATGCAGCCGCATTCATCTGTGTATCCAACGTCAAGCAGAGAAGATACTTACCTAATAAAAGAACATTAATCCTCCTTATCGAGTGAGTTTCGAAGTTAACCTACCTCACAAACCCTGGTTTTGGAATTTTTGAGCCGGCTTCCGACATGGCTCCTTTAACGACTACATCCGTAGATAGAAGCCGGGACCAACGGTTTTACATGCCTTCATCTTTATTTTCAGACAATCGGGTGACTCAGCCAGCAATGTCCAAAACAAACTGGGGAAAGTCTCACAAAGTGATATTTGTTTGACGGAGCCCCACCGGGATTCGAACCTGGAACCTCCGTAAAGTCACACGAGCTTTTGACCAATAGAACATACCCAGTATTTTAAGGCGAGTATATTAAAAATTCTGTACTTGTTCAAAATCCTGTAAATTACATGGGATTTGTGCCAAGAAATAAAGCCAAGAACATGAATTTTTGTGCCAATAAATAATGTAATAAAAGACCTGTCCCGTATATTTCATCTTCTTTCTTACTTTGAAATTATTAAGAATGATCTAGAAAACGTATACGTGCAAACATTGGTTGAACAATATAAGAAGGTTACTTTTGATACAAATGTAGATGTGGGTTTTATTTTAGTTTTAATTTATAATTGAGTGCCTACGCTTCACACTTCCGTTACCTTAATTTTATAAGACACCAGCTTTCCGCCGCGGCTCCGCCCGCGTTAACAGTTTTTCCCGTGGGAATATAAGCAACCTATTCTTAGACCTACTGAATATACGTATAAAATATCATCAAAATTGGTCCAGCCGTTTCAGAGGAGTACTGTAAATCAATAAAAAATATAAATTGTAATTAAAGGTAATAGATAACGGTTGAGAAATTCTGACACCAGGGTTAATGAGGTCAAGAATAATTCTATTTACTAACCTTGGTATCAGAATATTTGAGCCGATGAAGGCATCTGGCGTGTTAATAAAGTATGATTGTGTTCAATAATACATAAGGTAAACTAGCTACAATGTGTAGCAAAATATATTATGAAGAACGAATGAGGAAAGTTTTTTATGAAAGCGGTAACACTGTAGCAGTTTTCAGGTCAACTTTAGCATAGAAATAGGATTTGGCCACATAAAGAGTGGCGAATTACGAGCTATTAGCGTCAAAGATATTTTCTGCTCGGATGACAAGACCCTTAGTTACTGGGGTGGAGGTATGAATAAGACACAGATTTGTATTTTTGATAAGGAAGCTTCTCCGGTTTTAATATTTTCCCGAGGGAACCAGCATTTTTATACGGTAAAAGTAGCCTTTTTTTGAAGTTTTATAAATATATATCAGTATTTTTTACACTAATATATAAATACCCATTTTCCATATAGTTTCGTGTTCATATATAAAGAAATAGCTTCCCGCCACGCAGTAACGCCAGCGCTCATATTTTTTTCCGTCTGTAAGAAAAACCCTTTGTGTTATTTCGTACTGCAATCTATAACATAATGCAATTATTTATCGCAATCCTTCTAGACAACAAAGCGTAACAGACAGATATACTAGTTTCGTAATGATTATATTAATTAGTAATTAGTAGTATAAATATGAATTGATGAGCAACTGCAACTTTTATTTCAAAAAAAAACAGTTGTATCTCATAGGTTGTCTAGGATTCCTTGCTATTAGCACAGAAGTATATAGCTATTGGTATACATGTGTATCTTACCTATATGTTTATTTTCTTTTAAAAGTAAATTCTTTCAAAAAAATTTTCGTATTTAATCGAAATTATCGATCGAAATTATTGTTAATGAGAAATTGATTAAGAAAGCTTATTATAAAATAACAAATTACGACCGGCGTTGCTCTAAGATGGGGAATTTGCTCTAAGATGGGGAATAGTTGCTTGGGTGACAGACTTTTTCAATCGTACTTTAAAAAACATTGTTATTAGTAATTATTATCATAATAATTGTAAAAATATGTTTAAAAGATGCAACGCCTGTGGAGTTTCTTCAGCGAGCTCTTCTCCACAGAAGACAGCCAAGTTTTTGAACTCGCCAAAAAAGATATTTTAAACTAAGCTGACTAAACTAACTGACTTAACTAAGTGATGTAACATCCAAAAGTAAAAAAAAATTCTTTGAACTCTTTGAACTCTTTGTAAATTTTTCACAAAATTTTTACTACTAATTAAATTAAATCAAGGCACAGAATACCAAATCGTAGTAGTAGTCAAGGCTTTAACTTAAATACGTATATAAGTATACGCTGGACGTCTGGCTGCAATTTTCTAGAATGTTGCGCCACTCTCCAACAACACAAACGCAGCATAAACAATGCTTTACAGAAAGAAATTAGGTTAGGGCTGAGTCTAACTCAAGACTACGAGCAAAAGGAACTCAGTGTTGCCAAGTTTTTTCCGCAACGAGGACATTTCTAGTGAAGTTAGATCTATAATAATAATACAAACTGGACTATAGAGATACCCTGATTGAGGTTTAATCTGATATGAAAATATAAATATATCATCCAATGTGTGGTATGAAATCCACGCAGTTGCTAAATATTCGAAATGACAAATAAAAAAATAAATAAAATTATTTCTTTTGTGACCAGTTACGATTTTTTTTCTTTGAATCTATCTTAACTTTAAGTCATTAAGCCAAAATTTCACTTGAAAGATGTTTACAGCTGAACAAAGGCCTCTACCAAAGATTTCTACAGCGATCGGTTCTGTGCTGCCCGCGTATCGTACTTTGTTGATATATAGATAGCATTTGAATTATGACCAACCGCACTATAGGTACGTACCTACATACAATATTTATTACTAAAGATGATTTCTGATTTTCTGCAGTGGCAACACAAAGTTGGCGTTGTCGCGAAGAGTCACGAAATTACCGAACAAACGGCTCCCCGGTGATATCTTTAAGATAAAGATTATTTACGCACTGTCTTATTTTACAAATCCAATTCGGCGTGAACACCCGTTTCGGCTGTAAATATAGAACAGAACGCGCCGTGGAATCGATACGGTATGCAGACCACGCTCCGGCGGCGCCGGGCTTTGAGCTGGCTGGGTAAATATACCGAGCGCATCTGAATCGTTTTTCTGCGATACATTTTTATGTATGTCCCACTTCTGAAAATCTTATAAAAACATGGTTCTTACATTCTCATAGCTTTAGTTACATTTTAATTTGAAATAAAAAAAGAAATAAAATTCTAAACTTCATTTATTTTTGTTTATTAATTTCTTACAGCATTGTACGAGTATTGCCGATATAACTAACCAGTTAAATTGCACAGTGTATGTTTGCGGCCACGGGTTTAGCCATCTCTATCTACTGCACCCTCCATAAGAATAAGACACACATAAAACATACTTCAATTTTTTAAGATTACCTTGGAATAAGATCTAAGGATAAGACACTAGCTACTTTCCTGGATGGAACTACGAGTATGTGCAATAAAGTATATTCTATTCTATTCTATGTAATTCAATGTATATTGTACAGTAGGGCGACGGGATCCAATATATTGTCAACGCATTTCTAAAAACAAAAATATCGAATTACCAAGTTAGCAACCAATTCGATATATTGATATTTTGTTCCGTTCGAGTAAAAAGCCGATCCAAAACAGTCATAACTCATAACGGACATTTCCAATAGTGCGTTATCGGATCATGTTTTCTATGCCATTAATTTCGAAAAACTGCACTGATATCTCATAGACTACAGGCCCGTGTTAAAAAAAATATGGGTCATTTGAACCACCAGATGATCTATCTAGAACGATATAAGAGCATAAAATAATAAGATTCAGCATTATGCCGTCACTTGTAAGCTGTCCAACTGAGTGCAGGTGAAAGAAAGGGGGTTGCAACCCTCGGCTTTTTCCCCTTGTCGCATGATTTTTGTACGGCGTTGCGAAATAATGGATTAGAAGCAGTATTGAAATAGTATGAAACTGATGCCGTACAAAATTAAATGACCAAATTCACCCTGGTAATTGTCGGAAAATAAAAAAAAAATCCGACTTTTTGGCGCACCATTTTTTTACGGCACTACGCGTTTTCTTATTATTTTTCATGGATCTATCGATGGTAAGAATGCCGTACAAAAATATATGACCAAAACGTACTCACTCTACCTACCTACTTTTGAATTCTCACCTGCACTCAGTTGGACAGCTTACAAGTGACGGCATAATGCTGAATCTTATTATTTTATGCTCTTATATCGTTCTATATAGGTCATCTGGTGGTTCAAATGACCCATAATTTTTTTAACACGGGCCTGTAGTCTATCAGTTACGCCAGCCGCGGGGTGTTTCCCTCGCGACAAAAAAGTGTTTTATCAGGGGAAAAAATATAGGAAAAAAATAATAAGGATTTCTGTAAGCCGCGGCGCGTAGAGGCGTTATAGCTCGCAACACGCCCGTGCACTCCTTATCATGACAGTCAGAAGGCACTCTTTCATTTTGCCTTTGTTCCCGCTGGTTTTTTGCCACAGAACATGTCTCTGAGGGCTGACAGGGCAAAACCAGTGTAAGGGAGCGACTTTGCACGTTACTTTACACGAACTATGGTTAAGATTATGATGAATACATGAAAATTCTTGATTTGCACAAAAAAATCGAAGAAACTAGGAACATTAGGTTAATATTATATTAATTAACTAGCGACCCGCCCCGGCTTCACACGGGAAAATAGATATTTATTATGGGTTTTCGTATATTATACATAAAATTATACATACATATAAACCTTCCATCTGAATCACACTGTCTACTGAAATAAACTGAGATCGAAGAGACCAAAGTCCAGCAAGCAGTATACTCTAAGTGGTCACTCAGAGTGATCTCAAGACTGCAGTAAGTTAAGTATTATTAACCTTACTCTGTATAAGATAACATATTACTTCTCCACAGAGGGTATACATGACGGAAGAATGTAAATAGACGCTACTATAGATTCCATTTGATTCCATATTCAAATAAAATTAATAATCCTATAAAAAATAGAAGATTCTAGACTGAGAAGCTAGTTGCGTAAGACACCTCACAAACATAGTAAATTGACGACAAAAATCCTTTTCTACCTGCAAAACACAACCAGCCATATATCATTGCCTGTCACATAGAATAGTAAGATGCGGAATCCACTCAGTGTATTCCTTCGCCGAAGGACGCAGCATAGTGGAAAAGTCACGTGATTTAGACGACAAAAATGTTATTTTTGTGTGTAACGTTAGCGACGTTACTTGTGGGTTCGTGTGACATATTTTCCTAGTGTCGAGGATGACAAATGGGTAGATAAATCACGGGAAAGCGAGCTTTTCTTTTAAAAGTTTTTATTTCTACGCATTCGGAGGAAGTTTTTCTGTTTACGGCTGACGGGCTCATTTATTTCGGTGCCGTAATCGGATTTGGTGAAGACGCGTAAGATATCTGATGCGTTTAGTACAGATTACAACTTTGTTCCGAGAAAACATATGTTGTTTTGATAGTCTTGTCTGGCTTAATAAAATGATAATATTTCGATATAAACATGGAACCACTGTTTTTAACAAGAAGATAGAAAAAGAAATGGTTAGTTATTAAATGTTTTTAACCCTGTTATTAATTTACATAACATATTTTTAGTATGTTGAATTTGCCCGAATCTTACTCCAAACACTTTGCAAAAAGTGGTTTCAGGGCGTCCGCTAAAACATGCGCGGGCGTCCGGCGCAGGCGCGAAAAGCAAAAGCGCTACCTTATAGTAAAACAAGCTTTCCGCCTGTGCTAATAGTTTCTTCCTTGGGAATAAGGGATTTTGCCGCGGTAAAATGTAGTCTATGTGTTATTTTGATGTATAAGCTATATTTTTGTAAACTCTGTACTTTTTGCATGAAATAGAGTAACAAACATCTATGGTCTGTTTCATATAATAAATCCAGATAAAAGTTAATTGACGTCTTTCTTTTCTAAAGTTATTAAAAAAAAGTGACGCCAAAATGTCTGGCAAGGCCACAAGCCCTCCCTGCCTTCTACTACGGTTTGCCAAATTACGCTTTTTGGGATAATTTCATATAGTTTTATCGTATCGTTTGAAAAGTGCGCATTGATTGCAGGCGTCAATGACCTTTTGTCCGGATTAATATGAAACCATCCTTGCATCCATCCATCCTCACAAACATTCGCGTTTACAATATTAATAGGCTAAACTCGATATAAAATATGACAAACGAAGTTCACTTCCATTTTATTATAATGTATATTGCAGCGAATGCAGAAGCCGAACGAAAGTAATATCGGGGGGAAAGAGAAAGGGGGGGCAGGGGTTCAAAAACTCTAATTTCCGCCGGCGACGACGCGTCTAAGTGCTTTGGATTGTGTTCGCCTTTCCACAAGGGCGACGTCTTGCCATTCACCGCAAATTCAGTAATAGAAATTTTTAGGTTATGAACGACTTGAAACAATACCTGAGATGAAATTATTCGGTATTGTCCAGTAGTCGATAGATGAGCATGGAAAATAACATGACACCTTCAAGTAAGAGGACATTTAAATATATCGAGTTTCTCATGGTATTTTGACAGCTTGGTAAGAGGTATATCGTTTGTCACAGTTGTTATAGTACGGGAGCTTGAATGCTTAATTGTCCCTGTAGCATGACCACGCCAGACAGACATAATTTTGCCATTCGTAGTATTCTCTTGTCCTATTGGAAGACATTTAAAGGCGGATTTCTCACAACTTTTTGCCAGAGATAATCTCTGGTCATTGGCACTTTACGCTACGGGGACTAATTTTAGTTTCGACCTTATTTCTAAGCTTTCAGGCACCGCCATTTAGCAATTTGTGCTCATAACGTGCCGACTGAAGTGTCTTCGGAGGCGTTGTGGCTAGTAACATTGCATCCCGCATGGGCTCGAGGACCGACACTTTATTCGTATTTGTTACGTCATAATGTACTTTATTCGATATTCTTAATGGAGAAAAACATTGTAAGGAAACGAATGCACATTGACTCAGGGAATGGTCTCGTTTGTTAATATATTGTATACCTACGTTAATCACCAATATTGTACATAAATTAAATATGGTATTAATGTAGCTGGCCTGAGTGGCTAAGTTCTGGGCCGCAGATATTTAAGGTTTGTCATCGACTTGCAAAGAAGAAGAGAATGTAGCTTATTCGTAGGGTTAGCTTTCAAGTGGATTATGACGAGTACCTTTGTTGTGACCAAAAACTTTTATGTCCTTATGCGGTAGTACTTATAAGATGCATATGTATACTCAAAGTTGTGTCAACGTAGTTTTCATGGCGCTTTGTGTCAAACGAACTACCATGCAGTTTGGCAGATTCTAAGTATTGACAAACTATAATTAACCTTTTTTAACCTTTTTTTGTTATTGAGACAAAAGTCACCGTGTTGCATAAATATGACAAAACGATGATGACATTCGGAGGATAAATAAGGACAAAATAGTATTTCTTTGAACTGAAATCCTTTGTAAAATAAATGTAAGGAAAAGTGAAGATAAATTAACTGTTAAGCTTTAATTACAATAATTGACAATGGGTATATACTCAAAGGATTACCAAGGAAGATTTCTAACAGTTTTTTACAGTGGTGGCGCAAAACCTTTTTCAAACTGGGAGATGCACATCAGCAATGGATGTATTAAGAGATTTCTGGATCCGCAACTTAAAACTTTAGTAACTGATATACTAAGTACGAACGTAACGACAACTTTCATGAGTTGTCCAAAAGGTAAAACAACCCTAGGAATATATTTGCCCTTTCTGGTAATGATCGTCAAGAATTTAAAGAAATACTTTGCATTTGAGGTGACTATACTAGACGATAGCGGGTGGAAACGGAGATTTCGTGTAGCGAATTTTCAAAGCTGCACTAAAGTATCGTATAGCTCAACCGCCATGCCCATCGGACTTGCTGATGGCTGGAACCAGATACAGTTTAATCTTTGTGAATTTACAAGAAAAGCGTACAACACTTCATTAGTTGAAGTCATCAGTTTGAAAATCAACGCCAATATCAGGATAAAACGCATTTACTTTGCAGCAAGGCTTGTTCCCGAGGAAGAACTTCCAAAAGACTATAGATTGTTTTACCCTTCGAAAATATGCAAGGGACGCAGGAAACCTTCTGATCATCCAGTTGAAGTAGAAAGAGAAGCATGTACTTCACCTCGGTTTTCAAAAGAAAATGCTTTGGATCAGGGCAATGTACCTATACCTACACAAAAAGAGCAGGATTTAAAAATTGGGTCTTTTGTCAAGCCAACTGAAGAACAAGAAACAACTGGAAGAAAATCAATTATCTCGTCTGGTTCTGGTTCTAAAAAGGAGAAACGTAGCTCAGTCACAATAAAAGTTTCATCTTCAAAATCTAAAGAGCTGGGTAGTAAATCTCAAGAATTGAATGGAAAATCTCAAAAAACGGAAAGAAAATCTGAAGAATCAGTAAGGAGATCCAAAGAACGAATTAGGAAATCACTGGAGGGCGAAAAGAATGATACTGATAAATCTAAAAGCGCTGCCGTTACAGATAGGAAAGATTCGCAAAGTTTATTAAAGATCGATTCGCAAAATGCCGAATTAAAACAAGTTTTCAGAGTCACATCACAAATAAGTAACAGCTTTTCTTACATGTCTACAATGTCAACATCTATATTACCTAAACATAAAGCTAGTGAATCATTAAATATGTCTGTGCCAAATATATCGAGAGCATACAAAGTACCTGACATATTTATTGAAAATGAGGAAGATACGAATGAGCAAGAACACGAAGGACATAACTCTAAAGGCTAAATATAAAAATATCTACACATTTAGTTTCCAAAGTTCACATAGAGACTACTTTATCCCACAGAAGTATTACACCTTTATGCTTTTGCTTTAATGCTTTTTCTAGAAAACCAAGAAAATTTGTTGCATTTTAAATAAAATTTGAGATACTGGTGAAATAAAATGATAATATTTCGTACTTTAATCTTCTTATAACATAGTAATAGCAGTTTATCTAACACAAAAAATAGATATACTGCAGTTTTCGATATTGTTTTGTAGATATTACGAATTTTTCTTAGCCTGAATTTTCACACACTGCTGAGCAAAAGTCAAATATGATTCAGAATTTAAAAGGTTTTTAATCGAAATAAGACTTTACAAAGCAATTATTCGACGTCAAAGCGCAAGGACCAGACTGTTCATGGTAGGTTGTAAACAGTTCATTAATTCGTTGAATAACATGAATCGTCGAACTGTCTAGGTCGCTAAAGACTAATTCATTATCTTTAAAATAACACAATGTACCGCATTCCGCCCTAATAAAAAGCTACATACTCTTGTGATGAGAAGGTTCTCTTCGATGTAAATAAGCATACTTTCACATTATAATTTCTACCTCTATGGCCATGACCACCTCTTTGGCATTAAATACAAAAAAGCTTCATCGACCTGTCACTGGTTAGGATGACATAACAATAACGATTTGTCAAAACGCTTACAAATGAGTAGATTGATGTAAAATAAACAAGATACTTCATAATTTATAAACAACAGTCTAAGATTACAAAATATAGCTACAATTATGTTCAAGAATACTTATCAAAGTGGTTTACTATCAATATTTTATAGCTGCGGTTCAAACCCACTGTCCATTTGGGATTCGCAGGTACAAAATGGCCACATAAAGCGAATTACAGATCAAGAAGTAAATTCCATAGTTCTTGAAATTGTGAGCACAAATGTAGCCACTACGTATATAACTTGCCCCAAGAATAACCAAGTACTGGGCATAAAACTACCATTTTTAGTCATGATAGTAAAAAACCTAAAACGTTACTTCTCCTTCGAAATAACGATTCTAGATGACAAAAACATGCGCAGGAGATTTAGGATTTCGAATTTCCAGTCGACGACAAAGATCAGGCCTTTCTGCACTACTATGCCAATAGGATTGTCGGGCGGGTGGAACCAAATTCAGTTTAATCTGGCAGACTTTACGCGAAGAGCCTATGGAAGTCAATTTATAGAATCCCTACGAGTACAGGTACACGCTAATGCGCGCTTACGGCGAATTTATTTTGCCGATCGATTGTATACTGAAGAAGAATTGCCTCAGGAATATAAATTATATTTACCACTGGATCGTAAGATGAAGAAAAAAGGAGAGAAGAAAGCAGAGGCTCCAGCAGAAGGGGCTCCTCCTGCGGCAGGCGCCCCGCCCACGGAAGGCGCTCCGCCTGCGGAGGGTGCTCCTGTGGAAGGAGCTCCTCCAGCAGAGGGTGCTCCACTACCACCCACTGCTGTGCCATCTAAAGCTGCAGATTTGGAAGCAAAGAAGAGTGCTGTGGCCGCACCAGCAGAAGCAGCGCCAGCAGAAGGCGCTGAAGCGGCTCCTCCCGCTGAAGGCGCGCCCGCTGAAGGAGCCGCTCCGGCCGAAGGTGTAGCCGGAGAAGCGACGCCGGCAGCTGAGGGAGAGGCTACGCCTGCTACGGAAGGAGAAGCTCCAGTTGAGGGCGAGGCTAAGGCTGAGGGAGAAGCAACCGCTGGGGGTGAGGCGACTCCAGCTGCAGAAGGTGAAGCAGCAGAAGCTCCTGCAGAGGGTGCTGCTGAGGCGCCCGCCGAAGCTCCCGCTGAGGCACCCGCAGAGGCCGCAGCGGAAGCAGCAGCTCCGGCTGAGGGAGAGGCGCCGCCAGCGGAACCTGCTGCAGCGGAGGAACCGGCGGGCGCGGAAGCAGCCCCCGCAGAGTAGTTGATATTCGTATTTTTTTAGTTATTTACGTTTTATGATTATTGTTCGAGTTTTAGTGTGATCATGAGAATATTATAATATTTTAACATGCAAATGAAATATACAATTTTAATGTATTTAGATTTAACGTTTTTGCTCTCTGCAATGAAGTGTCCTAGTGCACATGTTCCTAAATGTAAAAGAATGACATGCCTGTTGCCAAAACACTTTTGTACAATAATTCGTTAATACCCTGAATAAAAAATGCAGCCATTTGCCAGGCCGAAGTGGCTGCGTGCCCATTCAATATGCAAAATCGGGTCATAAAATTGCACCGTCGTCGGTTGTAGTCGTCTCTTTAATAGTTTATGTTTTGGTCTATGGCGCGAAATTCCGGCCATTATTCAGGGGTTGTGCCCGTCAAACGGAGTGGACGAGCGAGCTGAAATTTATGGGCGGTTGTGCTGGCTCTCTCGGCGTTATTATATTGAATTTTGGAAAGTCATTAAGAATTCAACGGTTGCCCGAAGGGTTTAAAGGCTGCTTCGATCCACTACCGACGTGTTTATCGATTTAATGATGCGTAAGACAGGAAATTTAATTCTAAACAAGTAGTCAAAGGACTTATTACGTCAACTTTCGTGAAGTTTGCACGAGAGAATTTAAGTACTTATTTTCAACTTGCGCTCTTTAAATAGCCAATTTAGATCAAAGTAATAATATTCAGGTCCTTAAAGATATAATAGGCTGTCAAATATGTAGTATGGAGTAAGTAAACACAGGATTCGTTCGTAAGCTTGAAAACAAGTGGACCAATATTAAAACCGCTATATATACCGCGTCGTAAAAATATCGCGTAACATTACTGGCTGAAAATAATGTGTAGATAATTATGTGAAGACGCTATTATATTGTTGGTTTTTGTATAATATTGTGAAATATTATAAAGGTTGCGACTTTATCTACTAAGTGTGGAAACTTGGGTGTAGGGTTAGGGCCGGTTCGTACAGTACTTACTCACGGCTGTAAATAGTAAAATTCCACTTACCTGAAAAAAGAGAAAAAAAGATTAGTTAAATTATTACATCCAAAATGATTTTCTGCAATCTCAAACTACCTATAAAATAAAAATAAAAAATATGTATATTATATTCTATCTTAAGACTAGGTTTACACGTAGATGACAGGTTCTTTTTTTCTCATTCATTAACTGCACCTACTTAGAGCAAAATTAAGAGAATGGAGAAGATTGGAGAGCGTGTATCCGAATAGTGTTGTACATTCGGCGCACAATCCCGGCCCGGTAATCGAATCTGCATCCACAAGTGTGCCGCAACTCCTTTAATTCGGACAAGTCTTGCGGTACCGATAGCAAACAAATACGCCCGCGTTGTCTTTTGATTTTCCGTGCAAGTTTCCCGTAGGAATGAGATATTTCCCTTAGTAAAGATGTTGACTGGGTATATAAGGCACCATCATGCAAAATTTCATTTAAATTGGTTCAGTAGTTTCGGAGATTAGCCCGTACAAACAGACATACAGAGAAACAACAAATTTGAAAAAATCTGGATATCTTCAATACCTATCACTTCTTACATCCCCCTAACTCGGTTTTAAGATTTTTTTTCTATGTACAGATTGTTGACCTCTACAGTTTTTAGGGTTCCGTAGCCAAATGGCAAAAAACGGAACCCTTATAGATTCGTCATGTCTGTCTGTCTGTCTGTCCGTCCGTCCGTCCGTCCGTATGTCACAGCCACTTTATTCCGAAACTATAATACCTATACTGTTGAAACTTGGTAAGTAGATGTATTCTGTGAACCGCATTAAGATTTTCTTACAAAAATAGAAAAAAAGCAATTAATTTAGGGGGTCCCCATACATAGAACTAAAACAAAAAAAAATTTTTTCATTAAACCCATACGTGTGGGGTGTCTATGGATAGGTCTTCAAAAATGATATTTAGGTTCCTAATAACATTTTTTTCTAAACTGAATAGTTTGCGCGAGAGACGCTTCCAAAGTGGAAAAATGTGTGTCCCCCCCCCTCTAACTTCTAAAATAAGAGAATGATAAATCTAAAAAATATATATGATGTGCATTACCATGAAAACTTCCAACGAAAATTGGTTTGAACGAGATCTAGTAAGTAGTTTTTTTTTAATACGTCATAAATCGTAAACCACAATTTACCTTTCACTATTATTAAAACATCGATCAAAGTCACAACGAACTACAAAAACTTTTATATTATGTTACTGGCTGCTATGGAACCCTTCATGGGCGATTCCGACTCGCACTTGGCCGCTTTTTTATTATATTAGATATATTCTTATACTGTTAAAAATTGTTTTTATTTTCTTTAAAATTAATTGTACAAGATCAACTATAATTTAAAAAGTCGTCTTTCACGGAAACAATTCAAATACAGTCAAAGCGTTGCTTTTTGACGAGTTTTGACCATCTTCGTTGCTGGTTTTAGTTGCTAACCATACAAAGTTGTTAAGAATTCCGAACACGTCCATCTCGGACCGCACTTCAGACGGATTATGCTCCCTTTGTCATAAATTTCACTGCCTCAAAAATTAGACGCAGTGGGCAGCCGGCCGGTAGATAAGACTAGTGGTAGATTGCAGTCAGCGTCATATTTAAGTCGATAATCACGTCCAGGTTTTCAAAGTCATGGAAATAAAATGTGATATGATAACACACGATATGGCCCCAAACTAGGCAGAATGCTAGAAAGGTGATATACCTACACGTACACACACATATCGTAGATACAAAATAAAGATTCTTTTCTATAGCTAAATTCTTATACAAGAGCCACACATGATAAACACAAAAGCTCATCAAAAATGTTTGCTCTGGGCGGGGTTTCGTACCCGCGACCTTTTACTTCTATTTAAAAAACAAATTCTTTGTACTCTTTGAGGTAGGCACACTACCGACTACGCTACGCTACCTACTATCCTTAACCATAAGACCATAAGATTATGTGTACTGTAAAGTAAACATCACTTTCATCATAATTAATTTTATGTTAACGACACGAGCATTACTGTGCTGTAGTCACCCCTATTCAGGGTGGAACCGTATACGAGTTGCCGATGAAAAAGTAAACGTTCTCATATCTAAATTTTAGATATAAATTACTTATTATACAGGAGCTACAGGTAAACGATATTTAAAAATGAAGTCAGAATTTCCTGTTTAAGCTCTCCGTAAAACCAGACTTCGGCAGCACTATCCCACCGCTCGCCAGGTCGAATTGTTTCAGCCACTGGTTTGTGGTCAGCTCGATAATTCACCGGCCAGTTGTTGTACCGATATTGAATTCCCGATTAGGCCCCTTAGATAGTACGCTTGCCCACATTTAAACGTACGCCAGTGGAATCTCAGCCCCAACTGTAAGTCTCTACCTGCTCTAAAATGTTTACGCGTTACAGCGTAGCCGACCGTAGCTGGACTGGCTTCAAGATTTGTTAGAGAATACGTACCTATTTTATTGATTTTGGTGGTTGTGGTTAGGTTGGCTTAAATTTAGTGTTCACAGATATATGTGATTAGCGTAGCGTAGTACTTACTTCAGGCTAAACCTATTACTGGTTTTGGGGAACATGTTGTCTTTCATTTGGGAAAATCATTTCTCATGTTTGTAACTCAAGTTAAATAAAATAAATAACATCTTTTTTTGCGCAGTCGGGTAAAAACGTATCATCAATAAAGTCAGTAGTGAAATGTATCTATCGTATGCAATATAACTAAAAAATGTTAAAGAAAAAAAACATTTAACAAGTTATGTACGTAATGCGGAATGAAAATTTTAAAGAGCTGTTGTTTACAGTAAAGGAAATATTTCACTAACATTTGGTATATTCCTAACAAAATTGTTCATGCTAACCGCTTACCTCACAATTTTTCCTTGGGCGTCATAAATCAGGGGGATATATTGTAGTGAAATTTAAAACAGCACGCAGGATAATTCCCATATTCGCTGAACATGAACGCTGGAGTAAGTTGGCGTGGCGCGCGGCTCGTAAATCACTGCCGATGCGCGGTCGCACTGTGGTACAAGGTTATTGCGCATAACTTTACAAAATACTTATTTGACAAATAGGCAGATTTGAAGTCATTTATTTGATCCCTATTTAAACAAGGTACCTTTTTTAGTATATAAGTATGATTAGGAAACTACAGGTTGTAGATAAGATGGTTTCGTAGTTAAGGTTGGGGTATTCATCATAAGGTTGTTAGAGTTGAATGAGTCCAATTATAATTATTTTATATTCTGCCTCTTCCAAGAACGCAGGTTGGCCTGATTTTCATCAGCTCGCATCCAGCTGCTGCCAGCTTCTTTGATAGTTAAGTCGCCCAAACCCCACCCTAGTGATATGAAGTGTGCAAAACCGATGTTTGAACGATAATTATAATTGGTATTGTAGGTATCTGATATTCTAGGAATCTGGTAAAGAAGGAACAAATGGTCTAGCAGTACATCTACAAAGACAGACGGAGCAGAATGCTCACTATTTCTAGATATTTAGACTTAAATATCAGATATCTACAATACCATATTATGTTTGTTAGCAAAGGAAAATAAACGATGTTTTACGGCGTATGTATGGTTTGATTAGATGGGACACGATATGGAGCTTCTTTTGGTAGTCCTCCTCCACAAACGAAAAACCAAAAACAATATCTAGTCCATGGAATTTAGGCAAAAAACACACAGCGCTGTTTATCGCAGGCAGGCGTTCGTTTGAAGGGCACACTTATTTTATCTCACCAGTGCAGGCAAGCCATACTTGTAGTGTAGTGCGTATAGACACGCGCTCTTGTGTGCGTACTACTAAACTGAGCGCTACGCACACGTACACACAGGACACACACAAGTATGGCTCGCATGCGCTTGAGAGATAAAACGGGTCCGGCGTTTAGGGCCCCATTCCGGTACGCCCCCGGCCGTGACGCCACTACAATCTAAAATCTGTTGGTCGGCACGCCGCCGGTTTTTTAGTGGCGTTACAGCCTGGGGCGTACCGGAATGGGGCCCTAACGACCGGACCAGATAAAACATTTGTACGCGCGGATTTCATACAAGTACACAGCAAATTTAGCACTGCGCGGCGCGGTTTGTCGCCATGATAAGCGACATCGTCTGTTTTGCGCCTGGTTTTTGTTTACTTCGAATACAACCTACCTACCTTATATACCTAGTGAATTTACTCTTCACAACTCTCTCAGAATGCTCACTAAGAGTCTCCTATATCGCTCTCCGCTCAGTTCGCTTATTTGACCACAGCCCCCCGGACTGAAGTTAAGCGAAACAGTCCGCTGTGCGCCTGATATTAAAGCTTTAATTTACAGCTGCATTATTAACCAGTGCCTGAAATTGGTTGTAAATACGCCGTGCCTTTAAAATTACACGTGTTTTTGGGTAGGCTTTCCGTTACGGAAAAACCGAATACTATAGAATACTTTATTGCAGAATAAATACAGTATAAAATAATATTTAAAATACATTCGCTATTTATATTTTAAAACAATGTACGTATTAATAATTTTATTCGTGTTTAATTTTTTGTTATTATCGTTCTTGTTGTTTCAGTTAGCTCCTAAATTATTTTATAATCCTTAACTCCATCAGTAGGTTAAGTATTCACTTTAAATATTGATTGGAAATTATTATGAAGCAAAAAAAAATTTCTCATATATTTAAAAGGTCAAACAAATAAATGGGAACTTGAATCATATGGGGCACATTAGCCGTTTTTGAACTATCTTTACTTTGATGTTCCATAGTAAATCAGAAATAGTTAAGGTTGATACGAATAATTTTAGTCGGTTTATTTCTAATTTTAAAAATGTCATAATACATTCTTCAGTGAAGTACCCTTAGTACCCTATCATCCTAAGATATATTATTTTTATACAGACATACCGTAACGCTCACTCCATTGAGATAATCCACTCCATTTGTTATCTACGAAATAAAAAATATGTTTTCTTTGAACTGTTAAGAAACCGGAGCCTTTCAATTTATTACATGAAAGGTAACCTTTCCCTTTTAACGTAGTTACGTTACGTAGGTACGTTGCTTTACTTAGTTTTCGTGTGGAGTTTGTTCCTGCATCTCAATACTATTTTTATTATGATGATAATAATAATATACCATTGACTAGCCTTCAAAACTTATACCAAAATGCCTCATTCCACTGTTGAAATTGCAATTTCTCTTAAAAACAAAACAAATATCATATAAAAAAAAATTACATTCTTGATCTTATACTATCAATCAATGATGTAGTACATTCTCAATTTTGTATTCTTATGGAAATTGAGTATTGAATTAAAAAAAAATTTGTAACGTTTGTAACTAACAAATTGTAAAAGGAAGTTTTTATGTATAAATTTTATTGAGGTTACAAATTCATCGTTTGACACTCGTCTCTGTGGCTTGTGTATCAAATTCAGTTGGTTCAGTATTTTTAGAGGAAATTGGCAATAAGTGAAATTAAAATAAAAAAATAAAAATGTATTTGAAGTAAATCATTTTTCAACGTCAAATGAAGTTACTAAGTTTTGCTCAAACCAAGCTGGCTTTCGTCTCACACTAATGCAGAAAAAACTCGTAAATTTTAAAAAGGCGATGCGATATTAGTTTGTACAGAACTGGCAGATTCGCGCAATGTGTGCGCTGCTGTGGAGAAGAACCCTTCTAAAGAATCCGTTATTTTATTTTTGAGGTACGGATCCCTAATAATAATAAAAACATTGTTTTTGTAAGCTGCTCCCGGCACATGCTCTAATATTTTTATTTAATCAAGTAAGCATAGACCCCTTTAATCCTAAATTAAATAAATATGAATTTGTTTCATGTATTACGTCTCTATCAAGGTTAACACGCATTCGACAAGGATGAACAGCATGATGACGTAGGCTTGTGTCAAGTCACGTGGTCGGAATAGAAGACCTTGTTTTTTTAGACCATGGTCTCTATACAACAAAAAAACTTACTCATTCTAAGACTTGATAACCACATAGAGGTTCGTTCGCGCGTTAACAGCTCATATACATCCCCACCGAGGGGCCTACCCTGATATCAGGGTGAATAGGCCTTAGTCAACCACGCTGGCCCAATGCGGGTTGGTCAACTTCACACACAACCTTTGAATTTCTTCGCAGGTGTGTGCAGGTTTCCTCACGATGTTTTTCTTCACCGTAAGAGCGTCGAATAAACATACATGTGTTATTATTAATAAACATAGATGTATTTACGAATTATTTCAGAGTGCTTTATTGGTAAACAAGTCATGATTTAAAACTGTGTTGTCAAGTCTATGTACTTTGATATGAAATTAGATCAAAGCTGGGTACATGTTCATGACGCATAGATATTTTTTAAAGGTCACTTTTCATTATAAGTATACTTTTAGACACGACTGTATCTAACCCCCTCTCACAATGAAAAGATCAATTCAGATCATTTATTCACAAAAACGGGGATGAGGGACTTTTTTATTTTTATAAGCCAATAAAAGAGCGTAGCCGTATGTGATTCCGAAATAAAATGGACGAGAGTTTCGGGTTATAATATGAAGAGTTCGTCTTTTCAAATGTCGTTTGAATAGCGTTGATTTCTATTATTCAAGAAGTAAATTGATCTCATGTTAAATAAATCCGCTGAAGTTTTAATAAAGTCTTTGTAAAGTCGAAGTCTTGTTGAATTCTGTAGTTTCTTTTTTTGAGAGAATCACATCAACCAATATTATAAAGGCGAAAGTTTGTGAGTGTGTATGTTTGTTACTTCTTCACGTCTAAACGGCTGGAGCGATTTTAATAAAATTTGGTATGGAGTTAGCTGACACCCTGGATTAATACAATACAATACAATACGATATTCTTTATTGACACCAAAAATAATAATTACAAAAGAAACATTTTTAAACAAATACAAGAGTCAAAAGGCGGCCTTATTGCTAAGGTAGCAATATCTGCCAAGCAACCTTTAACACATAGGCTACTTTTTACTACGGGAAAATACCTCATTCCCACGGGAAAAACTGTTAACGGCGGAGCCGCTGGACGGAAAATTTTAGTTCTAGTTAAATTTAAAAATATTATTTAAGTGCAGAAAACTTACAATAAAATGAAGATTTATTGGTAACCATACTTACGACTTCTACCCTTACTTCTGTGGTAGTGGATTCTCCAACAAAACAACCCTGCTTTATAGCACGACCTTCACGAAATATTAACCAGATCTTGGTACGGCTGCAGCTTACCTAACTTTACTGCCTTTTTAGAACACCTTTCCTAGCCCCAAGTACGGCATAAAAGTACACAATACAACCGAGGCGTGCCGCGTTTTATTACAAGTAATTTTCAAAACGGCCATTACAGCCAATGGGATCATTGAGTGAAAATTGAAATTACCTGTAATAGTAGCGTAATGTTGTCCAGCCGGGGTACTGCGTAACTGCGGTTACAATAAGATTGTATTATGCTTGGTATACGTGTAGATACTTTATTTTTGAAAACTTTGGAGATTTTGTCATGTAGTCATTGTTGTAGTTGTTAGCGTATGTAACCACTCGCTAAAAAATTTAGAGACTGTGACGTCAACCTTCATCGCCGAGGCTTTGTTCAGAGTAAACTTAAATCTTTAGTCTTGCTTACTTTCTCACTTAGCCTGATTGTTAATAAATATTTTATTACTGTAAGTACTAAGTATATAAAAAAATACAAACCAGTGACCCAATTTTAGGCCCATAAGAGCTTTAATCCCAGATTTTTTTTATCATGGTGATCCCATTGTAACTTAGATCTTATCGAAAGACATCACCGTATACAAAAAACACATAATTATAAAAGTCGACACTTCTTCGTTTGTCGGAAAAGTTTCATTGGAAAAGTTTACAGAAATTCCGCGCGGATTTATTTTTTCCTTCATGCTCAATACCATTGACCGATCTTTACATATGCGTCCTTTCAGCATTTTCTAAGCTGTCAGTCACACCATGTATAGTAAAGTCCATTCCAGCGGTGTTATGCGGTAGGCCAGCAGGTCATCAGGGCACGTGACCGGGCACCGCACGGGGTGTTTATGAGGCGATACAATCTCTCTCCCTATATGAATATTCAGCAAGCGTCGCCGTTCCCCCGTGTGTCGCGCTGTGTACTTTTTTAATGCGTAATTCTGCATATATTTACATGATGTGGGTAGTGTGTTTAGTTTGTAAATAGTGGTGAACGCTAACTGTGTAAAGCTTTGTTTCGTAAATGTAGAGACGGATGTAGTAGGTAGGTAGGGACTTACTAACTAGTAGGGACTAGGACTGCTTATAAACGGAGTGACGTAAGATCGTAGATTCAGAAACTAGATAGATTGAAATATAAACAAACTGCTTCAATAATCAATACATACAAACTGCTTGTAGTGTTTTTCGACTTTTCTCGTGGGAAATGGTTCTTCCTGGTAACCAACTTCATTTCTTCTAACTCTTTAGCTCTTTTATGTCAATCTGTAACATTTTCATAATGTTTTTTTTATTCTTTTAAATCCGCTTTTTTGGACTTTGTGATACTTTTGCCTAATAATAATAAAATAATATAGTAACAAAACGATTATTAAAATAATCCTTACATTTAGGCCAAACGCTAGGATCATTTGATTTAGTAATACACTAAACATAGACAAAAAAAATGTTATCCATCCCTAGAAGTAAATAACCGTCTGAGCACTTGGTTACTTAGAACATTTGCTTGATTGTTGTTGATGTAACTAGACGAAACCCTTGATTTCTTGATAAAATATTTATTAAAAGTATTAATATAAAAACAGTGCGTACACAATGGGGAACGAGCGTGAACTAATAAAAAGCTGTAAATAGCAAAAAAAGTTGGCCGTGGAAAATGTTGATTGATTCTAAATACATGCTACGATTATGATCGTACAATAACAAAAACCTCTATTACCTACTTTGGCTGCTCTGTAAGAAAAACCAAATCAGTGCCCGTACTCACAATTTTATCATTAGCGAAGCGGCGCAAACACAAAACACACTTTTATTTTTCTGTCCTCACTCGAGCCAACAGAAGCTATTCATTGCATTAAGGACGGCATTTATTGTCACGATAACAAACAACCGCCTCATCCCTCTCTTTCCTCTACGCCCCGAGTAAAAGAGACACACAATTCATTTAGCTGACGCCGCGATAGACATGCCGACTCTAAGCTTGGCGATAAATAATATTTTGCCTTTTCCTATTCGGCGTGTAGCGTTTTGTTTTTGTCACACGTTATGTTAGCGCTTTTACTGACATATTTTCCTGAAAGAAATATTTTTGCCCTATCTTTTTATTCCCTATAAAAGTATTTGACAAAACATCTATCGAATGACAAACTAAAAGACACAGACGTGGTGAAAAAATAAATACAAACAAATAAAACTTGACAGGATTTTGGTTACCTGAGAAAAACTTAAATATTGTTGAATACATCACTCTTTCATTTTTCCTCGACACAATTCAAACTCGAGACTTTAGCCCACAGAGCTATATATAGCCTATTTCATTAATCCAGGGACACCCTCCATCTCCATACCAAATTTTATTAAAATCGCTCCAGCCGTTTAGACGTGAAGAAGTAACATACACACTCACACACTCACAAACTTTATAATATTATAGTATGATAGTCTAAATTTATGTACTTTCTTTAACCACTACAAGCATGTTGGTAATGTCAGCTAAACCGCAGAGTCGGAAACTTTTACAAGTGTAAAAATATACGCTGACTCTAGCTGTCGCTAAATTTGTTTTAATCCGTTCTTACCGTTTTGACCACTTACATGTTCCATTCATAATAATAATACTATTCACTATTAATGTCTTCTTTCTAGCCAGCAATAAAAGACTACAAAAAATCTTTCATATTCTCGTTTAACAGCGAAACGTAGTTGAAAAATAGTGTTGTTTGTGGTCAGTAAATAACCAATAGGCGGTTATCAGCGGGCCGCAGGGACGCCACCTCCGGTTAAAATACGAGCGGCCGCGCGAGCGCACGTCCGGGTATCACCGGTTTATGTACTGTGAAGATAGAGGACACTTAATGCTGTGTTCGGTTTTAAACAGGCACTAGCTTGATATATCACCGGAGAGACAAAGATACGAACGAAGTGGAAAAAGCGCAGCTCCAACTGTTTAATAAACTCGTTTTACAAAATAATTCATTTGGGAATAACAAATTCATCTAGATAGGTATACACTTTATAATTCTTAAACATTTAATGGAAAACACTTTTGGTATAAAACATTGTGACAAAATTATACTCGAGTAAGAACAAAGCTCTGAGCTAAAATACTCTTACCTCCCCATGACTCTAAAGTTACATGAACATTAAAACGTAACGAATTAATACACCTTAAACTGTTTACTGTTATTAATAGCATACTAAATAAAACTTTATAGAAAATATAACCTTCCTTTTTTGGAACTAGCTATTTCGTAGCAGTTATTAGTGTTGTCAGAATGGTGGCGAGCACGGAATTCCCGCTTCTTATTCTGGTATTTTTAAAGGGGTCAATACCCCCTAATCTATTATTATAACATACAACACTCCATTAATTCGGACATTATTAGCATCAAATCAAAATTAACTGTTATATTTTTCCAACGCCGAAAGAAGTAGAGCTTAACCTTCGGTAGCAAAAATAACAGATAGGCGCGTTTTTAGAGTATAAATAGAAAAATTATAACTATTTCGTCAAAGAATACTACATATTTAAGCCTTCTCACGTTCCTTGACTGTTTTCATTCGTTTATTTATATAACTTAATTGAGCCAAAATTCTTTTTAATTCGCTGAGACACAGTTTTATGCTTCATTCAAAAAGAAAAGATATACGTAAGGTATCTTGAAAGTCTAAAAAATATGCAGATTGTTGACTTAGTGGGCAGTAAATTGTCGTTTACAAAAATTTGTGATAAAAAAATGGTTTTATAGGTAGGCACTATTCTTTAGCTAAATGTGAACTAAATCTAATATATTCTCTACAAGATGAGAGTCAAGTACCGTAAATATATTTTTTGGAACAAAACGTCTGGTATTTTGTATGTTAAAGTCAATGGTAAACTGTAGCTGTGATTCATCAAGTACTAACAAGTAACAGTTACAAACCTATTCCGCAATCAGTAACGCACAATCCCATAGCAGTTACAAAAACCAAGGGCACGCTCACACTAAAGGTTATTACAAGGCCGGTTGCGTGGACGATAGCATTAGGCCGGGGCCAGTTTCCGTAAAAACACGCATAAATCACTTGCCCGCCCACCCTGACTAATTACGGTTTAATTTACAACGCGGCCCCGCACTAGTCCGTTGATAAATACGCGGAGTACGCACATGTGTGATTTGTGGAACTACTCGCTTATCAACCGTTTTTGGGACACGGATTTCGGCCGAGTTTCTGGGACGAAGTATGTGGCTGTTCTCTAAAACTCGTATAGTATTTAATTACCTTGTGGTGCTTTAAGTTTGAGTTGCGTCAACGGCTTCCTACGTTCCATTATTTACAACTTGTTTGGCAGGTTGGTACCTGCGAATTATGTTAAATTAATAAAAATTTAACCGCAGTTTAAATAGTTTTTAGTGTTCTACAAAATGTACTCCTCGTGAGCTTATTAGAACTTTGCTCACCCCGTTAGAGAAAAGAGCTTGTCTTCCTTATATTATAATTTTCTGCAAAACATTGTTTATCTATCTATAAAATTACCGAAATGTCAGCATAATGTGGTAAAATTACAAGACTTACTGTATTCTAATGATACGCCTAAAGTTAAAGGCAAAATATTTAAGTGTGTCATTCCGTATGGCATAATAATATTTAGACCACCTTTAGTCAACAAGAAGTTAGTAGGAGTTCATCAAATTGATCAGTAAATTGAAAAAGGGAGCCATTTAAGTTACAAATCCAAACAAATTGAATGCTGGGAAGATTACGAAACATTAATTAAAACATCAAATGTATTAAAGGAAACCGTCAATCATAGCCTCAATTCTAAAACTCTACTGACGATAATTGAAAAAGTTAACACTTTATACCTACATCGCGATCAGAAAAGGCGGAATTATTAAACCAATTAAAAGTTGGCAACATTAACTGAATCAACGCACAACAAATTTCCCTTAACTTTCTCTTAGCCCTTAACTCTTGGATTTTATTCGGCGTCACCCCTTTCGGCACATACTGTGCTTCTCGCTCGCGATAAATTTCTGCGCAGCAAGCAAAATTCGGGTAAATTCTTATGGCGCCAGCGCGTGCCTATACCGGCAAGAACAGCCGCTTCCGGCATTTTAAAAATACATACGCAGCTATATCCGTTACCCCTTCCTGAATTTTTTACGGCATTACATTTGTGAATACAGAGATCGAGTCGCGCGAGCTTAGATTACATGTATTATTGCAGCTAGTGTAGGCCGAAACGGAATAAAAAATTCATTAGAGCGCCCCGCCTTGCTGAATGAATATGAAACTTATTACGAGAGCAGCTGAGTGGTGGATCGGTGACTAGTAACATCCAACTCATTTTCCGTCGACATTGAATATTCCGCCATGTTTGAAGGAAAAACAAAGTGTTAAATTGCGCGGGGAGTCGCCTTTGAGTTAGGGGATCGTTTGAGGGAACTTGATCTTTGTGCTTTGGTGTTTCGGGGTGTTTTTGGTTGGTGTTGTAGTTGGGGGGTGTTGCCCCCTCCCCGGGTGCCTGTTCCTGGAGACACGTAAGCATGTGGGTCAAGTGGCGCGACAAAAGTGCGAGTGTCGGGATCTCTCGCCTTGGGCGATGTGAGCGGACGTAGTGTGACCAGATTCATTATCTAAGAATAGAACATTGTCGTTCATTAAAAGCTCATATCGAGGGGCTCGAGCCTACCTTGAATCGGACTAAATAAAATTGAAGCGTGCCGAGACTCGAACTCGCGCCATCCGAAAGGTAGACAAAGGCGACCGAAATCCTTAATATAATAGAATATACTACTTAATATTATAGAACTTAAAAACTGTTGGGGTATATTTTATCGATTATTTCGGACATCGTTAAGCCCGCTCTACACTCTGGAATTCTGAGCCAAAACTTTTGTAGAGAGGCCAATATACGTGAGACAACACGAATATAGGCTACACTCTCGTATTGGGCATGTCTCGTCTAGTTTTGTGGAGAATGTAGAGCCGGCTTTATGCTTGCAGGCAAAATTTCGAAGTTAGTATTTTCTGGTATCTATCTTTTGGACTTCCATTACAAGTCGCGGCACGAAACTCTAGCGCTGACCGTTATTCCCGCGCATGTTTCCCCATACTCCCCGCGACCCTGTAACTCCCCCGCGACCCTTATTTTAGACTTCTGCGCAATAACGGTCAGCGCTAGAGTTTCGTGCCGCGACATATAAATTTAACTTCCTGAATATATTTACATACATTCAGTAGTTAATTTTTGTTACAATGTAGCAGCAATAAATTCCGGAATTTACTACGTCTAAATGATAATTAAGAAAATTTTAAATAAAATCGCTCAATAATTTCTATTGAGTGAGTCGTAATTCGTAGGTATATTTCAGTATTTTTGCGATGCTTCGGTATTTTCGTAATCTTTAATCTGGTCACACTAGAAGACTCTTGCCTTACTGTAGTTTCAGCGAGCACCTGCTTCTCATGGCTTTCACAAAGGCTGCGTGATTGTGCCGAGTGCTCCAGTTGTTAGAATAAAACAATATAAACAAAAGATAAACAATAAATGGGCGACCGAGCAGTGTCTTGGCAACAAATAGCTGTCTATTTGCTTTTGCTACTCGAAGTCGATAATCTCCTTCAAGGAGAACAAATAAATTAATAACGAAAAAGGAATGCTTTTTTGACACCAATAGTGTTTGAATGGGACACTGACACTACAGATTGATTTGTTTTTGTTAAAACGGTCTATTAGTTCTAGTTCGTTGTAAAGATAGTTACAATTTTAGTACATTGAGGCAATATGCGACTTTATTGCTAGAAGAATCTCTTCCAACAACTAAGCAGGGAATTGAGAAAATATCAAATGGCGCAGAATTCATTACAAGAGTGAATTTTGTTCTGATATGTAGATCAACAATTTACAATACAATACTCGTACAATAAAAAATATTTCGAAACCATTGCTTTTAGCTTGAAAATACAGAGAGTGTGAATTTTCTCAGAAATGGAATGAACATCCCCACATATTGAATTCTATAAAAATGGTTCGAAAAGCTTCTGATAAAAGTATTTTAACGAGATTTGTTAACAGCTCATAAAAGCTTAGGAATGACATATATTTAAATTTTAATATATTTTTTATTTTCTATAAGTCATTTTATTACTAGCTTTCCTCCCCGCGGTTCTGTCCGCGCTAACTGTTTTTCCCGTGAAAATTACCAATTTTCCCGCGGTTAAAGATAGCCTATGTGTTTTCTGGTGTGATATATTACTGTAAAGTTACATTAAAATCCATTTAGTAGTTTTTGCGTGAAAGAGTAACAAACATCTATCTATCCATACATACATCCATCCTCAAAAACATACGCGTTTATAATATTAGTAGGTATAAATACCAAAATATAAGTAAGTAAGTGCTATAATTTAATTCATACCTACTCTAAATAGACTTAAAAATAACATTGTTAATTAAATCCGCTCAATAGAATATACATAAATGTATATCACACTTACGTAATATTTCAGACACACAGTTGGAAGCCAAATGCTAATAACCCACATTATTCCGAATTGCAGCGCCTCGCCCGCTCTCATAAAGCGGTGTTTATTAGACTCCGCCGCAAATACGCAGATAAGTTGGATACTGCATTTCACACTGCGACTGCAGAGTTCTTCAGCGAGAGAGTTAATTTAGGGCGGTTAGGACGGCGGTGTGCAGTCTTCTTTTGAATTTGTTATTGCAAATTATTATTTTGAATCTTAGCTAAAGACACATAGATACGCTTTTTATACAGATAAGCTGTTTTTGTGTCTGTGATACTCATAGAGGACAAAGCGACACGCACCAACCGATTCGAATTTGAATGTCCAGATCAAGGATATTATATTTTTTTGAGGGTATTCAAAATTCTTACGTTTATCTCTGCCCTTGCTTGGTAGACGAATTATATAACTAGCTCCACCCCGGCTTCGAGCGGGTGTACTATATTTCCTTAGTTAAAAAACTTTTAGAAGCACATATTTCGACGCAAAATTCACAAACACATTTGAGTACAATTTTCCAAAAAATATGTAAGTTGATTTCACTTGTCCTGACGAAAATGTATTATTAACCAAATTGATGCAAACAGTTCTTTTTATTAAGTTTATTTTTATTTTGTATATTTTTTAGATACATGCCTACGTTTATTGTCATCTAATCTTCAAAGGTATATCAAAGGAAATCTACATGTCACACATTTTCTGTCGCAAAATAACGAACAGGAAAAATCTTTGAAACGAAATCTTGATTTCGTAAGGTCCATTAGGCTGACAAAACAATTGATATCACTTATGTTGACAACTAGCAAAATAATAATTCATGTCATGTATATTTGTATAAATAAGTTTAAATACAACACCACCGACTTATTTCTTATTTTATTTTGTTTCATATTAAAAATGGCGACTTTTACTCAAAATCCAATTTCACTTTTAATTGGTTATTGAAAGTTTTTTTTATGCAGTCCAAAGTTTTGCTTCCTTAATTTGAAAGGGAAAACAAGCAAAAGAGAAAGAGTAACATTATAATTAAAAACTTGTAATAAAAAACCTCAACGTTGCATGTCAAGCGAACATTGTAACCCGCAAAGTTATCAAAAAATTGTCAGCACCGAAATAATTTACTAACTTAGTAGTAGCGGAGCGTCCAGCTATTTTTGTACCCACAAAATATTTCCACAATTACTTTTAATTTCCAGCGGCGAAAACAAGCCCATTCACCTGAATTAATGAAGTGGAAACATTTCAGCTATCCATTTTAATTTCAGCCACTTGTACCGTGTAATCTACGAGGTTTCCTTTAAAAAAATGTAGTGGCTTATCTTGGGCTCGAAATTTTGCACATTACTTTTGAAGGGTTAAAAGGCCATAAATATTGCGGTATCTCTTGATCGCAGCCATAATCACGCCGTTTATCTTATAACGGTACATTAACCCCAACATCTTGAAATATGCTCAATGATATTAAGATTCATTAAACTTGGTTATGCCGGAGTACACACGGGGCGACGGCGAGACGACGCGAGGTGTCACGAGATTACTGCGATAGATGGAAAAATATTACTAGAAGTTTTGAAGGCCATGAAATATAAAAGTACTAGCGGTCCGACCGCGGCTACGCTCACGTTGTATATCGAATTTTCCCACACTAAACTACTGTTGACTACTGTCGATGTCACTCTCCAGCTGTCAGTCTATTTCGGGTAAAAAAAAACTATGCGTTACTTAGTATAGTGACACACAAAAACAAACACTATTTCGCATTTATAATATTAATATGGATTTTGTGAACATCATTCATTAGTATTACTAAGATTTCGTCATACTGCTGCTGCGACTATTACCCTACTGGATGACTGATTGCTCAATAGCTTAACTACTTATCCATATCTTGCTTCAGAGAGCACGCCAAGCCATTGTCGCGGTTGTAATTTATAACAACAGTTATATATAACTAAACACGTTCAAAAATTATCTATATCCATTCGAAAATTATATACAATGCGCCTTCTGCTCTCCCGCGAGTCCAGTGAAGCACGATACGATACGACGATTTTGATAAACAAGCGAAGGTAAACACAAAAACAGCCAGTTGCAATTTGATCTGTAGAATTAAGAATCTATATATTTGGGTCCAAACGCAAAAAGCTATCTTAAGAAAGTACAGTATAGTGCTATTTCCACTGTCCAAATGTAAACACAGCAGTGCCCCCTCGAGGCAAACGGCGGAAACTTGTTCCGTCACATTCGTTTGGGCAAGTCGCGCGATATTGAATTACTTCCCTAACTATTATTAATAAGGTAGATATTTTTGGACGCAAAAAAGAGCGTGTGGTGGAACAGTAAGTTGAGGAGAGAACTTTATAAGGTAGAGTTATCATATCAGGCAAATAAATCTATCTCTTAGGAGTACTATTTTTCTTACGATAAAATATGACTGACTTAAGAAACTTTGTTATGATACCTCTTTCTATTTTCATGAAAAAAGTCAGAAGTCACATTTTTTATCACAAAACCGCGTACATAACTTCACCACAGACAAAATCTAAAAGTAAATCGCTCCTAATAAAGATATCCAGAAAACGAATGAACTCGTAGCACGTTGCTACGAACCGCTACGTCTACTACGGCGTAGCTACAAACCGTTTTCCTACGCTTTACGTCATCCTAAGCCGGGAATATCTCCCGTTATCTTTTTGTTATGATTCCCTCGACCTACATTCCTGATTCTTTTATTCGTATCCCGAATACCATAACTCGGCAATCTGCAAAGTGAAAATTAAAAAGAAAGTAAGTAGAATTTTTATGCAACAAGGAATAGGGCCTCGTACATTTGGGAATTAAATTTCGTTTTTACGATGTGCGATTCGAGCGAAGGTTGCTTTAGGATTTTTGTTACGGGCCACCTCATAAATAGCTATGTGTTTTCGTATTTACATAAGAAATTTTCCAATAGATTTGTTTGTGTTGGTGAACTAAAGTATGAAATTTGTAGTGAAGGGTTATCATAAAACGTTTGTTATGAGGCAGGAAATAGATCACGGAATTGGTTATACAACTGAGCGCTGCATTCCCTAGAACATATCCCTATTGTCGCCTCATATAAAACCAGTATAAAAAAGATAGGTTGGATTCTAAGCTAAAAACAGCGCGATTAAAATGTCGTAAAAAATAATCAATGCTAAGTATAAAATCAGGTTCAAACTGATTCACATTTCCATTCAACCTCTGCGCGGTAAAAAAGGACCGAAGCATTTGACGTGCTCATAAAAAAATTATAGCGGTCCAGCAAGGAGCAAATTGAATATCCAATGAGAGAGCCCGATGAACTTTTTTGACTAAATTTAATGAAGTGAACGTGGGACATGTCGGAAGTCTCGCTGTGGAACTTCGTATAGGTTCCCGATAAGTTCTACATCGATCCGTCGGTTTTATCAGTAGTTTTTTTACATGCTTTAGTAAAAAAATCTACTTTGATCTATTAAACAGATTGGTACGTTGTCTTTGTTGTAATCCTACTAAAATCATACGTAATTTGTCAAATATGTATTAGTTACAAAACTAATATTACAGTAAAAAAAAAGTACCATAACGACATTTATCCTACCTATGTACCAGCTGTTTGATATGATGATAATTTCTGTTGACAAGATTAAAAGTTCGTTACCAGTCCCCACCAAACCTAACCTGATTTCAGATGCGTGCAGGATTCCTCACGATGTTTTCCTCCAACAAAAAAGCGTCGAAAAAACGAAAACACATTAGTGCGTGCTGAAGCTTTTTACCCTTCAGGTAACAACGCCCGTACCCGCCGGCGGGGGCGCGGCCAGAACCAAAATCAAAATTGAAAATCAGAGACGGAGCCCCTCAGGCGTCGTCTCCTTCACGATGTTTTTCAATACCAACGCGCTAGGCCGTGGTCCGAGGCTCCCTTGAGCCGCCCCTAGACGCGTTGGTACATGACTTTTTTTGGGGTAGAGTCTTCCGCTCCCCCGCAAGTCCGGTGAAGCTTGATTGGTCGTACCTTTTCGATACAAGCATAGGTCAATTAAAAAAAAAAGTGCCGAAGCTTGAACCTGCACCTTCCGGATGGAAGGCAACTACCTTAGCCACTAGGCCACCGACGCTCGATTAAAAGTTAATTATAGCCAACGCGAGCGTGTCACCCCACCACTCATTCGTTCGTCCCACGTGTCCCGATGACATTCGTACCACGTCTGTATTCCTTTAATTGTCCCCATTACCATACATTATGCGTGCGAATATATTAGGGGCAGGGTTGCTAGCAACGCAAAAAACACACTCTCACATAGTTTTTTGAACCTTTAAACAAGTAGACTAGACTTATTTATTGCACGTTGAGTCATCAAAAATATTTAACGTAACGATTAATCTTCCCTCCTGAACTCGAAATCGTTCTTCTCGTTCATAAATATTGAGATTCGTCTATCTGTTAATGTCATAATTGAAAAGGACAAATTAATTTTTTTCAACAATAATAAATACTTCATGATTCCACACACACACCCACACACCGTAGCTAGTTTTGAAAGTGTAGTTTATCTCAACGAATGCCAATTCGTAACTTTAAAATAATATAGCTTATACATCAGACTGACACATAGGCTATCTTTTACCGCGGTAAAATCCCTCATTTTCCCCGGAAAAAAATAGTATTTATATAACAGGTGTTTATAAAAAAGTCACTTATTTTTGTAATAGCGGACAACGCTGATCCCAGCTCATTATCAACTTCTTCGCACGCCATTCTCGACGTTATTGCCTGTCGGTTGAGATTGTTCTAATGGACGCATTTGTTTCATGCTCAGGTTTCATGTAATGTGTTAACAGTGAGGACTTTTCGTATACAAAATAAGTTTAATTTGAACAATGTGAAATTTACAAGGAATTAATTTGAAGCATTCATATGAACACCTTTTCTAAATTGTGTCGCTTAAATAAGGACGGTAATTTAGACTTGTTTTTAGGTAGAGACTATGTGTCTATCGACTTGCAAACTAAAGAAAAACGTTTTACAAAACTATATTAGAGCTAAACAGAGACAGTATACAGAGACGCTTAAAGATAGTACATGTGGAAGTATAATTAACAACAACTACAATCCCCAACCCGCCTAAAATGCCTCCTTTTAGATTCAAAGCATTAATATAGGAGTGGAAATTTAAGGTTGTTGTAATAATCTAGCCGTCAATTGCATACATTATTTTCTTAAATTATAAGTTAAGTTAAGTCATATTCATAAAATGGATAGGGCCATTTCACACATAGCCATCTAACCCCAATCTAGATAAAGCCTGTAATGTGGGTATCAGGCAGCTTTTGTACATACATAGATAATTACATATTTATATTAATATAAACAAGATGAAATGAAGAAAACAGACACAAGGCAAACACAAGAGCTCATCACACAAATGCCCTTGGCGGGGTTCGAAACCGCGATCCTTAGCTTCGAAAGCAGGCACGCGACTAGGCTACGGGGTCGTCATAATGCAAAAATAAATAATGCAGTAAATCATCTTCCACCTCGAATCGAGAATAGCGCCCTCTTTTCACGTAAAACTGTATTGTTTCCAACGCTCAGCCGGCGCGCGAGCGAGCGACCGGAAACGGTAATGATCGCGCACTTTTCCTCAGGGAACCTACTCGAATTCCTGATTCTATTGTGTATGTATTCCAGGAGAAACGGCGCGAAAACTTTTAGTTTATTTACTTACTCCGAGCTTTATTAAGACTTAAGACGTTTATTTTTACTTACAACTTCTTACTTAAATAGTTTTTTAGGTTTCGCAGTCTCCGTACTCCAAAGTTGCCTGGAAGAGATTGCTGCCACAGCAATATGGCCGTCTGTTGATTTCTGTATCGTTAATTCAATGTATTTGTTTCTGTTTTTTCTTTCTCAAACTCAAAAACTCAAAATAGAGAGTGAGAAGAGAGTGAGTGAGTGTGAGTGTGTGAGTGTGTATGTGTGTGTGTGTGTGTGTGTGTTTCTGAGTGTTATATCGTACTAGCTTTCCGCCCCGCGACTCCGCCCGCGTTAATAGATTTTCCAGCGGGCAAGAAGTATTTTCCCAATAAAATCCATTCAATAGTTTTTTCGTGAAAGAGTAACAAACATCCGTACATCCATCGTCACAAAATTTCGCGTTTATAATATTAGTAGGATAATGAATGTGTATTTTTAATAGCAGTGCAGATAAAGACAAAATACAGGTAATGAGACAGAACCGGTTTCTTGGAAAATTATAATATTAAAACTAGCCAGTTACTCTACTTTTAGTCCTTCTATAAGAGAGGAGGCAGCAAGTATTTACGGAGCTTAGAGATATTAGATTATACGGTTTTTGGAAGATTCAGATAATGTACGTATATCCATTTACTTACACCCGCCAGATGCACAGATGGATGAAACACAATCCCCTATAATCCAGAGCCCCGTTCCGAGAAGCTACAATTTACAAATTAAAGTGCAACTCGGAATACATTGCGTATCCGATACGGCAAGAAATGTATACTTCATATTCGGGAGTTTTCCACCATGCAATGAACATAAAAATGTTCCTGTCACTTGTAAATGTGAAACGCGCCCCTGAAGCTCGTTCGCAAATCGTCGTTCGAAATTCGAACCGAAGGGCTTCGCTTTTCGCACAATTAACCGCGCATTTCGTCCCAGACTTCCGGCCGGGCACATCCGGCTGGAGGGGAAGGTATTGATTAATGAAAAAAAATGAAGTGGGTATGTGGGGATACGTCTAAGCATGTGATAAAGGACGAGCTTCGGAAAGTTCTGTTTTTTTACGTTTAAGCTACTCTGGTTCTTCTGGTAATTATTTTAAAGCTAGCTGTCCGCCCGCGGCTACGACCGCGTATTATTTTGACTTTTCCGTGCAGGTTCCTGTAGGAATGAGATATTTTCCCGCGGTAAAAACTATCTAAGATGTTGACTGGGGTTATAAAGTACCACCATGAAAATTTTCATTTAAATTGGTCCAAGCCTGTACAGTGGTACAAACAGACAAACAGAGAAACAATATGATCCATTAAAAAAGAAAAATTAATATTTTTTCTATAAAGCTTTAAATGCTTATAAAATGGCGGTAAAAATATTTAAGTCGATTAAAAATGTGTCTCTCGTTTATATTCATAAAATCATATTCGAAACAATTGGTCACGTCATAAAATAATGGTTCCGGTGTTGTTACGTGTCGTCACAGCTATCAATAAAAAGTAATATCCGTATTCCGAACACATGAACGAATTTCCTCTTTTGTTAACATTTAAAATAATAACAGCATTTTTGAAAGTAATAACAAAATATTTATTTTCGGTAAAGTTTATACGTTAAATAACTTTTTATTACAAAACTTTTTGTTACTCTATCTGTTTTACCTTTGTAAAACCGATACAGTAATTTGTAAAACAGATACAGTAACATTTAAATTATCAACAAATAACAATTAGGTATTTCAACACGTCAAACACATCATCTCATAGGTAACATCAATTAAACAAATTAAAATTAACAATTAGCCGACATAGCAATTAGCTGAAATGAAAACCAAGGTTAGGTCGGACAAATTTTAATTAACCATTAGAAATTTCAGTAAAATTGATATTCGGTTCACATTAGATCCAGTGATTGGGCAAACAACAAACATTAATTTGGGAACCAATAACTGTAGTTGATGTTTTGATTGAAACTTTGAATCGGTTAACTATACATATGATAAACTCATTCTTTTTTATATTAATGGTCTTATGATTTCAGATTTGTCAAATTTAAATTTTACCCTTAGAGTATAAATATAAAAATTTCTGGGAGGATTTTACCTGTATGAACGGTCTCGGGCGCGCTGCGGATGTCATTGAGGAATTGCGTACAAGTACTATAGAAGACACCTCAAGAGCACTGGTCGGTCACTTCATACAGAAAACGTGTTTTGACAACCTACTTCATTTTGAATAACAACTGAATATCACGACAAGTCAATGGCGCTAGACGCTATGTAAACACCACCGAACACCCCTGTCCCGCGGTGCCTGCGGGGTGCAGGGCGTGGGGCGCTATATCGGGCGAGGAACTCATTTTGGGGCGGGGGGGTGAGTGTTCTTTCTGTACAGGTTAGTACTATTAATTTCTTCTGTGCCTCGAGTACATTCTTTGCGCCAACATGTCAGCGGGAGGAGGGCCAAATGCACGGCGAGACGAAAAACAAAATACAAACGCCATAGAAGTTACAGGTCACGACCTCCAATTCATATTACCACCATATTACTATGAGTGCGGTTCGCGGGATACGCTAGTAACATACAATTAATTAGTTAAATGGAGGACGTTGAACTTTTTCAGCGTTCGTATGTTCGCTGAATAAGGAAGAAAGAGAATTGCAGTGCGCGTGTTCGGCCACTGTACTTGACCGTACTTTAGTTAGCTTTTGTATAATAGCGAAAAGTTATATAATGTAAAGTAGTATCTTGCAGTGTTTACCTAATGTTACTTTACTAGCGGAGCCATTTCTGCCAACAAACTGCTCAGTAGTTTGTTGGAACGTGGCAGCGTATAAGGTGTACTATCATGTGAATAAATGGTCTATTTAAAATAGAACTGTTCAAATTTAACTAACTATAAATGAAAAAAATACTGCAAATACTAAAATAAGTAAGGCTTCGATTTGATTGACGTAACGTCTCTACGAAAGAGCACAAAAAATAGACAGCTTTACGCATAACCAATAAGTGCGACCTAGAAACTAGCCAAACCTATATCTGATGGCAGTAAAAACCTGGTATCTGATCGAGGGTAGAGCACAGCTGTGCAGGGCTGGGGCGCTATAAAAAGCGCGCCAAATTGCCCCTGAATATAAATCTCTCGTCAATCCAATCGTATTGATTTACTTAGAAAACATACTTACATATATGTATGTATGTACAATATGATAAATTTCTAAGTGGAAGAATATATTTCCTGTTAGCGTACTGGTTTTGTAATAAAGATGAGCTAACGGGAATACGGAATTAATTAACTTTCATTAACAAGTGACTTTTTTTTTTCATTTCTTCATCAAATTTCAATTCAATCGGTCCAGTAGTTTCGGAAGAAATAGGCGCTGACAGATGATTGGACAGACACCCGAGTGATCCTATAAGGGTACCGTTTTTTCGTTTTCGAGGTACGAAACGGAACAAACGGATTTCGTACAAGTTCGAAGCAAGGTAAGCTCCGCGCCGCGATATGTTGCCGCGACTAGCAACTTAAATACACGGTGGATTCGGCCGTCCAATAGGTCTTTTGATTGATTTACAGATAAATAAATAAGACAGTTATATTAATATTCCTATTCAATAACAGATAAAATATTCTAAATAATGTTATTGCGTAGCCGTTCCATCCAGCCCTTAATAAAAATATGCCGGGAAAACAAAAAGACGTTCGATTCCGATAACTTTCCGGGCAAAGAACGTCGCAATAATAGACACGAAACTCGATATTCGAAAAAAATACCGAGTTTTAATAGAAGGCCAACAAGTTTTATCTCCGTAGTGCGACCACAGGCAAGTTTGAGCGACTAAACGAGTTAACTTAAACGATTTCCTCCGGGAAAAAAGGCAGCTCAAAAGTAATGGCATTTGCTTTGCGAACTTTTGCATCTATCTGATGTAAAACGTAGTCCGCGGGTTGTGGATTCTTGAGCACTTCTTTGAATTCTTTCAATCGGAAATTCTTTAGATAAAAGTAAGTTTTTCTTTGTAACAGGATCAGAACGGGAAAGGAGAGATTTATGTCAGTTTTAATTACTCAAACGTGTGTTATCTTTTAAGTAGTCTACATTTTTGTAGGAAGTTTTTTAGATTTGGGAAAAGTTTCTAACATACGTTACGTTTCTAAGTTTTTAAACATTTTTGTAGGAAGTTTTTTTAGATTTGGGAAAAGTTTCTACAAAACGCCATTAGACTACTTAAAAGATAACACACGTTTGAGTAATTAAAATTAAAACTAAAAAAAAAAACTAAAAAACTTCCTACAAACATTTTTGTAGGAAGTTTTTTAGATTTGGGAAAAGTTTCTACAAAAGAACGGAATTATACATAATACGTATTACGTATTTCTGTTCCGTAAAAAGAGTGATAGAATTTTGCAAGCACACACTGAAGCAAAACCCAGATTCACCCATTTTTATTGTATAATAATTTAATTTATGTTGGCTAACAGTCTTTTGTCTATGTGGCTCGAATCTCAATACTAATAATGACAATATCACGACCAAAACGCAAAGATAGCAAGGATTACAATAAGAAATTAGAAGTTACACGTTTTAAAAGAAACGTAAGACAGTTCAACATTTTAAGTGTACAATTTAAGCCATTGTAATCACCAATTAAAACCTTTCAGTCTTCTCGGTAAACATAGAAAGTCTACGCAGATGAAAATTTTGAAGTTGAAAACAAGAGGGCTGAAAACAATATTTAATCTCATTAACCGGCCCTTAAAATATTAAGCTCCGAACCATTGTCGAGTGTCTGCCGCTAATTGCAGCTTCGTTAATTAGTGTCTGAGAGTAAAACGAGCGATTCCTGTGTGTCTGACACTAGGGGCAAATACACATTCGTTCGAAACCAACACACACTTAAGAACAATTGGATACTTACTTATTTATTTAAACATTTATTGAATATACTAAAAAAAATACAACAAATATTTAAAAAGATACAACTGGTTCTGCTTCTTTCCAAAGAAATATCTTCCAGCACACTTACTTCCGGAATATTCTTATTGTATTTTACTGACATTTCAAATTTCTTACATACTTATTATTTGCAGAGCGATGATTTGCCTGTTAGGGTTACCTGTAACGAAACAAAGAAATACATTAATATTATCATTTACGTTATATTATCTTCTACCAGCTATGTTTCCTGGTAGAGATTGCTACCTTAGCAATAAGGCCGCCTGTTGTAACCTATTGTTTTCTATGTTGTTATTTTTTGTATTTCTTGTTGTCAATTTAAGAATATTTTTATTGTTTTTATTCTATTCCTATTCCGAAAAACCTGCGATGATCAGATGGTATGGTAGCATTATAATTATTAAGCGTATTTAAGACCATAAAACATGAGAACTCTCTAACGTTCCTACTGTAAAGACATTCTAGCAAAAACAGGCCACAACAGAGATCTCGGCAACTATAAGTAGAGTCAGCAACAAAAACAGAAGTATCTCAAAGTACAGTCGGCAATAAAGCGGACAAAGTACCGGCCGGAGAAAGTTAATCGCATTCATTAGCAGTGCATCCTGTGTTCCGAATTCAAGATGTAGAGTTGTGCTGGATGCGACTTCATAGATTTGCACTTTATCAGGATAACGATAAAATCCACTTTCTGATTAAAAAACTAGGTTCTTAATCATAATCCGGGCGATGGTAAAAATACAACTTCATTTTAACATAAAACTGAAAAAAATATTTTTTAATCAACAACCTGAACTTGTTTACCCTTACGACAATGACACTTTATATTAAAATAACATAAATACATGCGATATATAGCCATACTGCTCTAACTTTGGTATAAATTAGGTCAGCATGAAATGTCCCGCAACAAGACATAGTTTGGTGTGTATCTTTTTATCGTATACGAGGAAATTTTAATATGACTGGTTCCTCATAGGACTCATTATATTGGCAATTCAATGTGAGATAGTATCATGTCATACAAAATGGTCGAAATAGACATATTTTTTTGTGTAGTAATAAACGTCTTTTATCTGAAATGGATAATGATTTGATTTCAGTTAGTGTGCAACAAAAAAAACTGGATTAAACATTACTTTTTTCGTTGAGTTCGTGCCACATCCAGTATTACTATGTAAGCCTCCGCCATATTGTCGGTAAGCAAACATGTTTGTTTCTCGAAATGCTCTTTGATATAATCTTAATTCCTCTACCTGTCCCATCAGCTAAGCGGGAACTTAGCAGACAGTTTATGACAGTTCCACCAAGTTTCGCTAACTCTTGGTTAGGCTGGGAATATACTTGAGAGAATATACGACCAATTTTCTGCGCGTGTAGGAGATTTATGCTAACTAGTGTAGAATTAGCTTAATACCTGTCTAGTAAAGTTATACACAAATTACTACTATAAATTATGTATCCTTCCTTTGTCCTCTGGGACGACTTTGATATTCTATTCATTATAATCATTATCAAGGATAATTAATGTTTGAAAATGATTAAAATATGATCCCTTTCATTATATTATATTAACTTAATAAAAAAAATATAGAAAGTATCTTTGAAAAACATTGTCATCGCACACTCATTTCTTTTGGTGATGATATTATTGATAGACAAGGAAATCCAGAACTTCAGGTTATGCAAGAAAATAGTAAAAATAACGTAAGACCGAGAAGTCTTTTAATTAAATCCAAACCAAATAAAATCCCCTTCTATAAAGGATAAATGTCTTATAGTAATAATACAAAATGTCTAGTATACAACTATAAGACCAGTGTGCGAGCCGCTTTAGTCTGTTGCGCGTCAAGTTAACAAACATTAAAGTTGGAGGAACTGGCTCTTTGTCGGAACTTGCCAGATTTGGCGGTTAACGAACCGTGGAATAAGCAATAATACATCCGGTCGGCTGATTATATATAAGACACGACCCACAGAAGTGGCTAAACTTTACCTATTGGCCACGATTTTGATTACTAAACATTACTCTACTCCGAGTTTGTAACTTCGACAAACGAGGAACAGTTGTAGAATATGCTTTTTAAGTAAGCACGAAAGTTTTTAATTTTACGAAAAAAGATAATTGATAAGGGCCTACGTAAACGTACAGACTCACACACACAGTACAAATAAAAAGAGCTACGAACTGGCTACGCCGTCGTAGCGCGTAGCATTTTGCTACGATTATATTTCGAGAACAACAACAGATTTGTAAGTTCGGTGAAGCTATGTCAATTTTGTAAAGTGTAGGTTAAAAAAAAAACCTCATTGTGCTAACCAACGAATTCAGAATTCTTTGGTGCTAACAGGATTGACATATTGTCATTATTACGTTACATTTTAGGTTTACCTTTCTAGTAGAAATCCAAAAAAGGAAAATATTTGTATATTATCTAAACAATTAAACATCTCCAAGTACCTCATCTTCAAGTCCGTTCACGTCACGTCTCTACGCCCTTCCCTACCCACAATGCCCAGTGTTGCCCCCTGTTAAGACATTCATTTTCAATTAGTAAATACCGCGGCCACTGACAAACGACCTCTGCTTGGAGTAGAGGTAATAAATTCAAGTGAATGTATCGAGTTTGCCTGTGTTTGTTATTTTACTGACCCCTCCTGCTATACCTTGACTAATTCGAGGTGTTACTATTTGACTGTAGTTAGGGTGAAATGTTGGTCGACCAGAATAAGATGCTATTTAGTTGTATTAAGCAAAAAATGAGCGTCGATTCCTTTAAGCTATTGCCATTGTCTTTAATTCGGAAGATATAATGGGTGCAAGCCTCTGCACGTACCAATGTGTTTTAGTCGTAGACATAGACATAATTTATTTAACAAAACACAATACAACAGAACAATAAAGAAAAAAAAAGAAAAAAAAGCAACGATTCAATTCATTTGTACGTTTATTCGACGCTCGATGAAGGAAAACTTTTAGAGGAAACCCGCATGCACCTGCGAAGAAATCCAAAAGATCTTGTGTGAATTCGACCAACCCGCACTGGGCCAGCGTGGTCTATTAAAGCTTATTTTAATCTATGGTAGGCTCGAGCCCCTCGGTTGAATTGTCCCCACATATAAGGCGTTTTTGTTTTCGAGAATATTTTTTTTGAGCATTTCACACACCGCAGTATTTTAACATAGTTTTTTTTGCAAGAAAACGTTGAAAACACTTTAGATATGTTTTGTAATATTACATAGAAGTAAACGTAGATCAATCCATAACACGAATCTTTCACTTATACTAAATCAAAACAAGATTTTCCTCAATCAAATATTATCTAGAACACATTTTCCTGTTCTAATCTCTTATCTGTTTCCCAGCCGACCACAAAAACTTTAGTAAGGCATTCCAACGTCTTACAAATCACTATGAAACAATTCCAAACATCCGTAAATCAACGAAATAGAGTCGAAATTCGATGAACGGAAAATCGTCACAGGAGGTGTAGTAAACAAGCAATTAACAGTCTTAGTATTGGGTAATAAAGTTGTTATTACATTGTAATTGGCCATATCTGCCTAGGTGGGTTGTAAACGCATATTTCACTGGCCCCTGTTTACTGTTTCTAAACAATAGAAGCAATAATGATTATTCTATAGTGATAGGAAGGTACTCGCACGTAAAAGTGGTACTGATATCGCATAACTTGTACCATAATTGGATTATAGTTCGGACGAAGGGTGGCGGGCCCTAATAAATTCAGGTACATACTTGTGCTTGTATTCTAAGAATGAGAAGGCCTTTGCCTAGGCGCTGTAGCAACATGTTTTTTTTTCTATAGTTAAGTTTGAGATAAAATTTCCATAATTGTTCGTGAAAAAATAAGATTCCTACATAACTAAAGTTAGTTTGGTTAAAATAATAATCTTTTAAAACTTGCTATAGGTATTCAATGTTTATCCGCGACATAGTGGAAGTACTCATTAAACTGAACAACTTTCCCTAAGGAACATTGGTCGAAATAGCAAAAAATATATTCAACTTTTCATATAAACTTCAGTCCGGTCACTTTGTATGAAAAGTTGAATTTTGTTTTCGAGATTTCAACCCATGTTCCTTAGGGAAAGTTGTTAGTTTCATGAGTACTACCACTATATTGCGGATAAACAACCAGTTAAATTTCACGGTGTGTTATAGCAAGTTGCTAAAATAAAACTAAACTTACAGTGTTTTCAATAAAATTCTCATGTGTTACATACAATGAAATATTATTGATTTTACTTGACACCTAATCGATACAATTTTTATTGATAGATACTTAGAGTATAAATAGAAGAATTTCCGGGAGGGATAGATAATACAAAAAAAGGTTTCTGAGCTAACTTTTGAAAAAGAACGTTCAACTTGCTGATTTTCTTAGTGAACTTAGCATGAGCTGTTGGGGATAATCACATACCTACTCTTTCATTAGATCTTATTTGGAATTGTTTTTGATTACTTTAAAAAGACATTCTGTGTCATAATGTTTTTATTTTAATTCAGTTCTTTTTTGAATCTTACAGTGATTAAGTACAAAATGTTTAAATAGTAATATACAAGTGCTACGTGAAATTACAGTGACTTTTATTAGAGTTAGGACAGTTTTCTTTTCAGACTAAAATATTCATTACTGTTTTCCTGATATTCTGCATCGTCGTCCTAATAGTGTGAGAATATTAAAGAATTGAAATGTATGGAGAAATCGTGTTAACGCGCGATCGTCTATTAAGACACCTATTCGACATCAATATGTTTGTTTGATGATCGCGTTTTCGCGTTCTATTACGACGATGCCTCACTCGCACGGACGAAGCTCGCCATATACCTAATTACCAACACCATTGATCCAATAGAAGCATAGATGAACCATTTATTATATCGTAACGAGATGAAATAACATTGTCCATCGCTCGTTCGGAACAACGGTTCAGTTAGCGCGAACAAATACAGTATTCTGGAAATGTGCGCGTTTGTTTTCGAATCACGTTCGGGGGGAGGGGTAAACACGCGGAGGGCTGGGGGGAAGGATAACGGGCGAAAAATTGCTTATAGCACGTAAGGCTAAGTCCACAAACACCATGGAGCCGCTTAAAAAGACGGCTAGATTGCATTTTAAAACGAAAGCAAACGGAAATGACGTGACTACTATTATTGGGACTAAATTATAAGATATAATTTATACTTGCGATTGTTGGCGCTTGGTGAAACTCCATTGTATTCATAGTTTTTTGAACTTATATTTGTGTACAACAAGTGTTTTTCAAAAAACTATGAATAAATTATAAGAACTACAGAATATTCAACTCTTTACGGGTTTAGTATCTCCGGTATTAAATTTTGAAATGAACATAACGGTATTTTTGAGTCTGCATGTTAGTGTAAAGCAAAAAAAATTCCACCTCTATGGTTGGTTAGTGTGTTAGTGTAGTTGACAATCGCGGAAATCTAGAAAAGTTTAACAGGAATATAGTATGAATTAGAGCCAGAACAAAACATGGGAAATATTCATTCTGTATCAGCAGCTCGTATTCGTCTGGCTTAATTTATTTTTACTAGCTGTCCGTCCGTGGCTACGCCCGCGTTGTTATTAAACTTTTCTGTGCACAATTTCCCGTAAGAATTAGTTATTTTCCCGTGGTAAAAAGTATCTAAGATGTAAAACCTGGGATACCACCATGCAAAATTTCATTTAAATCGATCCAGCAGTTTTAGATATTATCCCGTACAAACAGACAGATAAACAAAAAAGAAGTAAAAAAAACTGGCTGTGTTCTATATGACTTTTTACATACCCTTGACTCGGTTTTTTTGCATCTTTTTTCTATGTACAGACATTTGACCTCTACAATTTTATTATATGAATAGAAGAAGATAGATAGATAATACAATTCCTATAATATTTTGATCCTTAGTTACATAGTAACAAGGTAGTTTAAATAAACACTGCTTCTCCATTTCTTTTTTTTATAGGTAGGCATGAGTGCACACAGGCTTACAGCCTATCCTTAGAATTAGCACGCGAGTGTAAATGAGAAGACGCAGTTTGGGCCCTCCGAGATTCAACACCCAGCGAAATTCTTGCTGATGATAATACTGGGTTTGTTGCACGGCTCTAATGGAATTGGTATGGAGATTAGGGGATGGGTATCATTTCAGTGATAATAAAAGGTTTCGTGATTGTCTGGGCGGAGTTTTGCAAGTCTACTGAGCTTAGCTTAGGTGAGAGTCGAGGCCTACTGGACAAAAACTCTTGCCAATTAGAACATAATTAGGATAGCGAAGATTGTCAAGACCCCGCCGAATTGTTTTTATACAAATATTTTTTGTATTGCAACTATACATTAGGTGCTTGCTTATCGTGTGGGCTTCGAGGTTAACCTACTTCACAAACCCTGTTGTCGGAATTATTGAGCCACCTAAGGCTTTTAAAATGGCTTCAGGATCGCTCCTATTACGACTACATCCATAGATAGTAAATTAACCGGGGCCAACAACGGCTTTACGTGGCTACCGAAGCACGGAATCATCATTATTTTTGAACAATCAGGTGATTCAGCCTGCAATGTCTTAACCAAACTGGGGAAAGTCTCAAAAAGTGATATTTGTTCGACGAGTGCCGGGATTCGAACCCGGAACCTCCGTAACGTCAGCTTTTGACCACTCGACCACGGAGACTGTTTATTTTTTCATTTGAAGACCGAAATGCCAAAAAAAACACAATTGTTTAACAATTTCCATCGTATATTTTTCACAAGTCAAAAAAAAAACCATTTAATCAGAATTTGGACAAAGAAGTCAGCTTCCACATAGGTATCTTTAATTATTTGGTACCAGCTGGAGTCCTTGGTCTTCTCTTTCTTCCAAGATAAAAGCATCCTAGGTATACTGCAAAAAATATATTAAAATCCTAGAAAAGATAAAAAGTATCCTATACTTTAATCCAAGTCGTCTACATTCCTTTCAAACCAATCCTTTCAGACGTTGTTACTTGATTCAATAACAAAGTCCGAACTTAAACATCTAAACTTTGATATGAATAATGAAAATAAAATATGATGTGAAGTGAAAAATCTGATAGATATCGTCTTCCAGCGTTTAGCTTAATAAAAACTATAATAATAATAATCTTTATTAAACTTAAAGCCGGTGTTTACAATATTTTTCACAACAGTACGGATTATTAACAGCTGGTGGGTCTGAGGATAAATATTGCAGCTGACATTTAAAAAAGGAGAAACCTATAAAAACCTTAGAGTTGGTTTTCTACATATTTGTGTATTTTCCTTTGTACTAAATCATACAAAACAGCTTTAAAAGACATTGACTTCTACAATATAACCGTACATTTGAAAGTCGTTTTCAACTTGTCCCTATTGAAATGCCAAAAACCCAAGTCCTTGCCTTTGTGCCTTTGTTGTAGAAGATAATGTCAAAACACTTTAAAAAAAATAAAAAATCGTATTAGAGGTGCTTAAGAGATCATATCGATGCATGCTTCTTAACAAAAGCATACTTTTGCTTAATTTACGGAATAATTTTGTGCTTAAATACGAGCGAAAAGCATAAAGGAGATAGTCGAAATTCTTAAGTTAAAGGCTTTTGGGAGTTAAGACAACAGAATACACCATCTTTGATTTGCACAGAACAAATGATTTCTCACAATGGCCGCGTACGTACTTGCTAGTTTCTATAGCTCTGGAGAATAGCAAAGGATTGGTTTTGGAATATTCCAGAAGGTCGTTGAAGTTTCGACGAAGTTTTGGAAGGAATTGGGTAACGCAGTGACAGTTGAGGACAAGAGGGATTGACTTTATTATTTATCTGTTTTTATTGAAATCACATCTTACGGCTACTTAAATAGAAAACATTTTGGCCTGCTGCTCGCAATTTTGAGCTAGATACCAATTACAGACTCTTAAGAACATTTGTATTTTCATTATGTTTATTGGTCACGAGCTCAAAATCGCGACTTATTTAAATAACCTGACAGACTATTTCTATAATAATAATATTTTTATATATATCTATCAAAATTTTGTCTAGATACAAATATCGAAACACAATCATATAAACGACCATTTTTTTTTTAAATATTACTGTGATACCTAAACGAAGAAATAACCTGTATCTTATCTTATATATAGAGAAGTCGTGAGCTTTTTATTTACTCTCTCTCTCCTGCTTCTACTTTGGTGTGGACAGAAGAAGATCAATCAAGATACATATTCTTTTAGGAAAAACTACAAGTTAATTTATTTTTATTCAACAGCAATTTCAAGATATTTTAACAAGCTATTTTTTATTTAGTCCATTGATATCAACAATCCTATTCACAACCTAAATAACGCATCGCTATCAGTTGAAGAAATACTCTATAGGGCCCTTGTCCATCAATCCCATAGCCCATAGCGCTGCAAATTACAGCTAAAACCGTCTCTATTACACGTTACTTCATTTCAAAACAGATCCGGGATTCATTGGAGCGGCGAATTTAATCCGCAGTGAGGTTCAGCCGTGTAATTGTATTCATGATTTGCCGTCATGTGCGATGGGCGGTGGCCCTTACTGCACGGGGTTAATGACCGGTGGCGGCACTGCGAAGATCGTGTTTTGTTTAAAAATATTTAAATCCCAAATTCTTTTCTAAACTAGAATAGTAAAACTCTTCAGCACTAGCGTTATTGGCAACACGATTATGGAGAACGAAATTCGAAAAAAAGAACATAAGTTTCCTTCTGCATTTGGCTTAATAACAGTAGAAATACTTCCTTGCCCTATTTAGACTAATATTCTGCAATTTTATTTCAAAAGAATTGAAAATACTCGACAAGGCAAGTCAAAATCTCATGACCTTTTAGTCGTGAAGAAACCATGTCCATATACTTTGGAGGCATACTAAAATGTTGACCGTGGAATATATTTCACGACTTAGATTATATTTTTAATAGGTCCTCTAGCCACAAGTTGTTCTGTAACATCATGGACATGTTATAGGTTAGAAAAAAATATATTTGAAGAATGTTATCTATATAATACAGTTCCCTTCCCTATTTTGGTTCAACCGTAACCCCGGACCTACGGGCGCTCCGCCAGTAGGTATGGCCGGGATTATGATAAGATAAGCCTTATATGGAGATTGTTTCAATCGTCAAATGAATGGAAAATTAATATGAGAAGATTATGCGGCGACTTAACTGAAGATAACAATATATGTATGTATGTTTATTGTAGCGTGTGTGCATTGGGCATGTAAAGAGATTCTGGACATGAGCAAGTGATGTAGTGGTACATCCTCTTTGCGCTTATATCACATATCATAATTTTAATGATGTCAAAAAATAATATTAGTACCATTTTTTTATGAGATTATATATGGCGTTTAGTAACCTAAATGTATGGAATATAAAACCCGTGTTATACTTTTTTCTAAATGTTTTATATATTTCGAGTTATTAGAAATCATATGCCTCTAAACGTTGTAAACGAGGCAGGAAATAACCTACAACAACTACGGTCCCCAATCCGCCTTCCTTCTGTCCACTGATAAAACAAAAAACACGTAGAAAATCACAATAAAGTAACTAGTGGTGTCTACTTTTACAGTATAAGTAGTAACAGGTCTCTTTATAGGACGCACCAAGTATATAGCATTCTACGGACTACAGACAGATTATATACGTCACAATGTAAATTAATTACAAACACAACATGGAAAATTAACATTAGATAATTGAGCGAGTCAATGTCCGTATTAATAGAGTTGGCAATGCCACGGTCCAGTTGGCATGCCGCTGGCAAAATATTTCCACGCACGAGTTACACTCGCCTAACAATTTTACAGTTAGTCTACTAAACTGTTTAGTTGATTTTGTACTGGACTAACGTGGCATATCGGCGATATGTGATGTGACTATTAGTAGGGGAGGCCAAGATGCTAAATGCGTTTTTACTCTAGCGTTTTGAGGACCAATTGGATCACGACGATTAGATGCTAACTTGATGCTTAATTAAAAAAAGTTCAATGATATTTACACTTTATTTATTCTGTGACTTTATGTAGGTACAATAGAACGTTTACGTCATACTGACATGTTGATGGATTTGTGCTTAAATTGATAGTATGATACGAGGTAATAATATAAATTATAATGCCTGCCTATGCACCGCCTGTTTATTTTATAAATTCGATTTCTACTATTACAACATTTACAACCTATAACATTCCACTTGACATAGCCCCCTTGGAAGTGTTGCAATAATCCCCACAAGACATAATCCCCCAATAACAGGAAAATTTTATTCTGAATCTTGAAAATTACATAATTAAAAAAGAATCAAGTCTTGAACAACGATTCAAATCGTTTAAATGTTTCTATCGGTATAAAATATGTATTTTTTACGTAAGTAAATCGAGAGCCTATACATACATATTCTTCGAATTGTTTACTGATAAGGGATAAATAATAAATAATAATAATAAAATACGGTTAGACATCCAATAAAAAATAAAAAATTACACACCATTACAAAAAGATAGCAATAAAAGCAAATGAAACACACTCCTAAAATTTACAATTTATAAATCCCATCAACATTTCTTTGTGCATAGTAAAATTATAACCCATATTCTATTTTATTGTCATAATATTCCGTGGTTCGGCTCGGGCAAAGGCGTTGCAACATTCAGCCACGTTCAGCCACATTCAGCCAGCGTTGGTAGCTAGCACGCGGGAACACGGACCAATTGGGCCGGCAAGGCCGCCTATGAATAATTTTGGTGTAACCATGTCGCCCGTGCCAGCCTGCGACTGCTCCGCCCATTGTCGCACAGGAAGCAAGGAAAATTAGAGGACTTCGTATTGATGGTTAATTCGTCCAAGTACCTATCGATAAACTACTTAACAGCATTTACAGACACAATAAAATCTCCTTCCATACAAAGTGACCTTTTTGTGCAGACTGTTTTTATGAAGAGTGGTTATTTTGAAACATCTATTGGCGAGAGATAAAACTGATTATTGGCGTGGCGACCGTGGTGAGTCGACTGTAGCGAGCGGGTCGTGGCGAGCGGACGTCGGTCGCCACGCTATATTTACTAAAGAAAACTATTCTCTCAGTACTTCAAATAAAGTATATTTTCGTATGATACATCTTGCACAACGCCATCTAGCAGATACCTACCTCTAAAACCACTCGAAACAATTAGAAACGAACTTTACTTTCGATGTTTCACATCAGCCAGAAGTCCCGTGACGGCTCACCATCTTGCTTTCTTTGGAAACCAAATTTTTATGGCAGCACTTACCACAAGAAATTCTAGCTGCACTATCATTTTTCCACTTTTAAAAAGACAATATTTTTTCTTTGGGTTTGTTAGTTTTATTTAGATTTTACAAGGCCTATCACTCACTATTTTGCTAAAACAAAACAGAATTTAAATGTGAAGTAAACTCTAATCTTAATAAGTCTCAATGTTGGTCTTATAAATTATAAAATACACAAAACTATAAACTACGTCTATGCTTGCTCCAAGACTCGTGTTCTTACATCTACAGTCATTTACTTGGAAACCCACACATAGCTTCCAGCTCCATGTCGCTATGACGTTTCGGAAGTGCGCCCTGGGGTAATAAATCTAGATGTTATGTAGGGCTATATAGGTACGTAGATAGCTATAAATACCATAGGCTACCTGCCACTGCCTAAGGCTCAAGACATGCTAAGTTCAAGATTAATATTCTACATGTGTGCTATGAATTATTGCATCTTAGTATCGCAAGTTGTCAAGCACACTACTGTGAATGATCAGTCACTCGTATTATCGATTTCTTGATTGACCTATTTTGGCTTTGACAGTGTCTTTGTGCCGAGGAAATATGCCTTTAAACTTAACGCCAACGATATATACAAATTATATTTGTAACGTTGTCATTACATAGTATAATACAAAGTCGCTTTCTCTGTCCCTATGTCCCTCCCTATGTATGCTTAAATCTTTAAAACTACGCAACGGATTTTGATGCGGTTTTTTTTAATAGATATAGTGATTCAAGAGGAAGGTTAATATGTATAATACATGCATATATACTTAAGCATAACCCACAATAACCATTTTCCCGTGCGGAGCCGGGGCGAGTCGCTAGTACGCAAATAATACGCGCACCAAGAACTGATCATAGTTCTGAAGAGCTAACTAGATGGCGTTGTGTGTTTTCTAGAACTCGGTAACGATGCGTTTCATGTATCAGACGACACTCAGCGTGTATAAATTCCATTTACGCGCTTGGCTTAGTGCACATATGATCGGTAACCTATCACATTTTCGAAAAACTGATAACCGAATTTCAATATTCCGTAAACGATTCATACATTTTTCAATTTCCATTGTATGACTTGACATATTTTTAAATCACCACAATAACACTTTACAGAATTATTCTTTCTCCGCACAGCGTTATTCCGTTTTACGATTAATCTTTTTTACTAAATCCCGTAATCTCACTTGGTCTTTTTTTTAAACGATAGATTTTTTTTGTTGTTATTTTTATTATTCCGAAGTAACAATTATTATTTTTTATAATTACGACACATAATGTTCTTGGAGTTCGGGGCACCCCGACATCTGTCGGTTAGGTTAGAAGGGTATGGCGGGCGTGGTGGGCGAGCAAAGCGAGCCCACCTCGCCCGCCATACCCTTCTGTTAGGTTTGACATGTATGCATGCCTGCTTGTGCTTGGTTGCATGTTTGCTTGCTTGCTTGCTTGTTTGCATGCTTGCATGCATGCTTGCTTGCTTGCATGCTTGCTTGCTTGCTTGCTTGCTTGCTTGCATGCATGCTTGCTTGCATGCGTGCTTGATGGAATACAGAATGTAAAATGGAGAAATTAAATTTGACCTTGCAATATAATGGTTCAATTCAGCTATCGCACATGTAAAAAAATGGTTAACGTTGTCATGGATTTTCGGTATACTGGTAAATAGTTTAGCGGAAATTTGAAACATCGGTGAACAAGTAAGAAGGTCAATAAAAACGCGGAAACATAATACAATGGAAAATGTTATTTCGGACAATAAATAAAATTTCCAACTGATAAATGTCAAAAAGTTAGCGGAATAACAATATTCGGAACAAAAAATATCGGAAATACAATAGGTAACCCATATGATCATTATACGAAATTTTTGAATGATGCTTTACAATTCCAGAAGGCATTGTGTGTATATATGTAACACTTGAATAAATTAATTTGTCCTACTCCTGTATATTAACTAACACCACAACATGATAACTCATTTAAGTACATAATAATATAATGTACCTACTTATAAATATAGATGACAACCAGACCCACTGAATATAATAATATACTATTTATATAATATACTATACAGGGCGTCCCACGGCTATGCCACATGGAGGGGAAGTACCTTAAATATTGTAGATAGAACATTTTACTGAAAGAAGACATTATATTATTTCTAAAAACTATTAAACCTACATTCATACATTTTTTAATAATAACATGGTTGAACCGGGAATCGAACCCGCTTTACGAAAAAAATATATATCCTGTAGTTTTATCATACCGATCGAAAGGCTTCATCATAAGGGTTATTTTTTGGGCTCCGAAACCACTGAACCGATTTTAGTAAAACTTGGCACAAAGATACAATAGACCTTGGGAAAGAACATAGGCTACGATTTACTGCGGGAAAATTTCTCATTCCCATGGGAAAAAAAATTAGAGCGGGCGGAGTTGGCACAAAGATAGAATGGACCTTGTAGAATATAGGCTAACTTTTGCCGCGGGAAAATACCTGATTCCCACGGGAAAAACTATTAACGCGGGCGAAGCCGCGGCGGAAAGCTAGTCTTATATAAAGCGAACTGGGCTAGACGATAATTTCAAATAACTAGAATTCCTTCAACTGCCTTCAAGTGCCCTAAAATTTAAATTAGTGAAGTTATCTCAACGGCCATCTTACTGTTGCCTACATAAATTAAACAGGAGTTTCACCCTTTACATGAATTATAGATAACGTTTTCGAAATTCAACCCCGATTTATAACAGATTGCTTCGGAATGGAGGCATAACGTCAAACTAATATACGGAAATTCAATATGCATTGGAATTATGGACCAAAACGAGCTTGTATCAACGACACTGTTCACTTCAATGCTTTATTAAATTATGGTTTAAGAAAACAAGGTGTAACCATTAGACCACGTGACTGACACGAGCCTACGTCATTTCTACGGCATTTTGCCTATTCATCCTTGTCGAATGCGTGTAATAGACAAGGATGAACATTGCAAAATGACGTAGGCTTGTGTCAGTCACGTGGTCTAACGGTTAGACCTTGTTTTCTTAGACCATGGTTTAAATGTTGTGATTGAGTTTACATTGGGCTCAATTCTGCGTGGCGGCTAAAATATATTTTAAGTTGTTATGTCTCTTTCACGTTCTTAAGAACGAAAAGGGACCGGTGATTGCCAACCTTCATTTAGACAAACATATAGTTAAACATCGATTTTACGCGTAATTTAGCAGGAATGTAAAAACATCCCGACTAAATTAAGCTGAATTTGACAGCTGCTCTGTTTATTTTAAATATCATTCATTCAAAATTAAATTCATTCATCTCCCCATCCTTTTCGATTCCCATATGAATGAAAGAGACCAACAACTTAAATTTAGAGATTTTGGCGGCCACGGTAGAATTGAGCCCATTATGTGATTTTATTGAGATACTAGAGGAAACCCCGGCTTCACTCCTAAAAATGTGACCCATCATACACGTAGGTACTAAATGTAGGTAGATATTTGTCTAAGTAGTTATCGGTTCTCTAGACATGTTATGATGGTCTTCAACTCGATCAAAAAACGCGCTTTGTACACTCAAATCAAATTTAAAGTGTTTATTTTTAGCTATTTGACATTCTACAACACTCAGTTAAAGTCCTTTACGAGCAAGGCGAGTTCAGCAAAGGAACATGGGCGGTTTTCTTATATTTTTTTACAAATTATAGATATACTAAAGAATTCTATATAATTATTTATAACGAATTACTATTACAATCGAATATTATTCACAACACACACACACACACACATATTAAACAGAAATCCTTTCAAGTAAAAGATTGGTTAAAAAGGGCTACGAAAGTTTTGATTAATATATTATATTCTACTCTGGGTTGCACTCACTGTAAGACTAGGATGAAACAAGATAATAAGAAACTAATAAGTACGATTACTAATTAGTTAGGTTATTATATTATACTATATTTGGAATTGAGATTGTAATTAATATAACAAAACAAGATTGAAGTAGGTACACAATGTAGCGAATAAATGTTTTTAATATTGCATATTTACATCATATCAAAGAAGTACGGTAAAATATTGTTCGACGATCCATCAACAACTGTATTTGAGTACGTCAAAAACAAAGCTGGCATGCACACGCTCGAAATTCGAAGACTAAAATTGTCTTCAGAACCAGATGACGACGCTATCTCATTCTAATGTTCTCGGTTTGATAAGGACGCAAAGAGCCACGTCAAAAACATGCTTGCCTCTCCTTCAAAAGAGCAATTCTACGCAAGATTCTATGGTACACATACAGAATAATGGGCACTATGGATTAGTTTGTAATAGCCGGTAATAATACTACGAGTATAATAAAACCATTCCATATCCAGTCTTAAATAAGAAAATACTTAAGACTTCAATGGCGGATTTTCGAACAACAAAAATATAAAAATAATCTTCTAATTAGTTTGATGATGGCGCGGCGGAAGGCCCGCATTGCTCTAAGGGCGCGGCTGGTGTATTGCCATGAAAAAAAAAATATTTTGACATTTTGATTTGCGTATACGATCCTGATGCTATTGTTGACTTTTGAAATATTTTTTTTTATAAATTCTGTTATTATTTTCGATAACATCGTGTCGTATTTGTACTATGTATCGCATAAACACGGTCCGGCCCGGCTTGCTTGCTAGCGCCATATGTCGGTAAGTAAATAATTTTACTATTTTTTCTTTTAATTCCAGCTAATAAACCACTAAAAATCAACGGACTTTGGCACGCTAAGTAAAAATGTTGAGATCATAATATAGATCAACATACCTTAATGAGGCATACCTACAAGCAAGAACACTAGATAGAATTATATAAATTACTAGCTGTTCGCCTTGCGGCTCCGCCCGCTCTCAAGGGTATGAAAAGTAGATGTTGGCCGATTCTCAGACCTACTGAATACGCTCACAAAATTTCATGAGAATCGGTCTAGCCGTTTCGGAGGAGTATGGGAACGAAAACTGTGACACGAAAATTGTATATATAAGAAAACATACGTCACTGGTTCAAAGAGTTCAAAAAATTCATTTTTTAACTTTTGGATGTTACATCACTTAGTTAAGTCATTTAAATTATCTTTTCTGGCGAGTTCAAAAATTTGGCTGTCTTCTGTGGAGAAGAGCTCGTCGAAGAAACTCCACAGTAAGTAGGTAGTAATCATAATATCATATCAAACTATTATACTTCATACTAATATTATAAATAGGAAACATTTTTATTTAGGTGTGTATAACTGTAATGAATAAACTCTAAAACTACTGTGCCGATTTCAAAAATTATTTCACAATTTATAAAGCTACGTTCATCCTGAATAACCATAGGCACCCATAGGCTACGTTTTACCGCGGGAAAATGCTTCATTCCCACGGGAAAAACTGTTAACGCGGGCGGAGCCGCGGCGGAAAGCTAGTTTAATTATAATTTAAGTGAGGTGCTTAGTTATTTGCATATTCCATTAGATTCAGACACAGATGATAATTTAGTGGACGACGCTGCCCTAGTTTGCTTCAGTGAATCTGTCACTAACGTTATAATTATACTAAAAAAATTACTAGCTCTACCTCTACCTCTACTCTATGTATATACCATATTGTAGGTACAATACTTGAATTCAATGTCATATCATATTGGAATTCTTAAACATGAAAAGATAAAAGCTAAGTATTAAAAATTCTTAGAAATATATCGTTCTATTCTATTCGACCAATTAGTATCTTGGCATTTTTTTCGTTGGAAACGTTTTTCAACGTTTTTAGTTGGAAGTCGTTAACAATAACATGAATACGAGCTTATTCTAAAAACATATTTTGAAGTAACAAAAACAATAATAATATCCTTTCGGCATTCCTTTGATATTCGACGGAAAAACGTTTTATTTCTAGATCTATTCGCAATTTTGCGAACAAACTTGTTTACGGAAATGGCGGGAATATTGGAGAGCCATGTTTATCGGGTTCTGCTTACCAAAATAGGGAGCGCTCGCGAGTGATAGGTCTTTATTTTCTTCATAACCTTGCACCGTGGCAGAATAGCCGCAAACATGTGTTTTTGATTATGGTAACACCATCACCCTAGGGTTAAAACCCAACCAGAAAAATAAAAAAGCTCGCGTGGCGCCTCCATAGCAGATATTTATTTTTTCTGGCCGGGTCTCGTAATTATTTAAAAGATTCCGGAAGATATTCCCTATTACTCAAAAACCACAGAAACTCAATTTTACATTAATAATGCTCTAGGTACTTAGTAAGATAAACTGTCAAAATCACACAAAGAATACTTTTGCGTAATGTGATGTGACGCTCCTACGGTAAGGGAAACAACGAGAGAAAACCAAACATAATTATTATATTCCAGCAAAGGAAATCGATGGTTGTGTGTGAATTCGGTCAAGAGTTTATCTCACATTTAATTGTCAAAAAGCTGCGCGAAACCAGCCATATTGAAATATCCTTAGAGTATAAATAGAAAAATTTCTGGTAATTCTCTAAGGAAATACCCTTCAAAAATACGCATGACAAAATTAAAAATGTCATGCTAGGGGGCCGATCAAATAGATTAACTGAGGCTTATTCACTAATTAATTAGTATTGTCGAAACAGTCGTAAATCAATTTTGAAGGGATGACCCTTTGTACGACAAGTTTTTGGTATTAAGATTTAACGTGCTTAGTCATTAATTACGTCACGACACGCCACACATCTGTAGGCTAGGCTCACTACGAACTGCGTGAGAAGCTCAAGAAGGTATCAAACGTGACATAATCACAGAACTACTATGACTCTTATGTCACTATATCGCGTTTGACAGAAGCTCGAGATCCTCGCGCGTTGCATAGTCGGCCAACGGCAAGGGGTACACTTGAATCAATACTCGTATTATCATTTTTAGACCTGCCCCTCTAACATGCCCGGTCCACGCGTGACAGACATAATTTTGTCGTGCGTATTCTCTTATCCTATTGGAGGATATTTCAATATGGCGGGTTTCTCGCGCGACAAACTTTAATCATAGCAGTGCATGTTACGGGTGCTGATTCACGTTGGATAAATATTGTATCTCGTGATAAGATACATTTTAGTATTGTGTAAAAAGTTGCTATGGCCGCGACAGCATAGGTGCAAATCTGGCGGCGTAATGCCCTTATCTCGCCCGGTGGCCCCGTGCACGCTTATCTTGACAAATGGCACTTGTATTACGCCGACCTTACTCCTAAAGAATAATAAGGCGTTTGTTCGACCGTATATTGTGTTGCTGCCTTACCGTTGTTGTGGTTCGCTTATATATTTTTGTAATGTACTTTGGGATTTATCGGGCAGGGATTTTGGGTAGAAGTATTATTTTGCTGCTCGTTCTGTTTATTTTTTAGAAGGGTTATTTTGAATGCTGGTTGTTTCGTAGCATTAAAAAGGTTATTACCAAGTTACAGTCCATACATTCCAAGACACTACATCTAGATAAATAGATATAGAAGTTGTAAAGATCTCCTGCAGGTAATAAAAAAGTATTTTCCGTTTTTTTTTCTATCAAAAGGGTTTGCTTGTAATCTGACGATACATAATGCAAACACTTTTTCAAAAATCATCAAAATACAACTGTAAATGAAATTTTTAATTAGACAACTGCTGCGAACTAAGTACAGTTCTCGATAGACAGACACTTTAATATTCTTTTATTAGACAAAGAATTTAAAGATACAGATCATCCTTTTTCTTTTATAATTAAAGAAAAATAACTTAGGCAATTTAGCCGCAGGGCGAAGGGTTAGGGTGTCCCCTTTTACCTTTTTATTCACTTTTCCGGTTCATTTAATTTGGCCCGGCTGCCCTTTCGCGGCGTTATCCGTTTGACCGAGCTGACACCTCTGTGTTAATTTATTCTGTGACAGTGTAAGCTTAGGACTAAAAGGAAGGTTTCTTTGTGATGGCTATAGGCATTCGTAACTGTATATGAATTAAATCAAGGGTTTGAGTTTTCATACGTGACAAGACAGTCGTGTATCCGAATATGGTACCGGAATGGCATGGTTCCGGTACAGTATGGTGGTGGTATTGCATCTCTTATTCTACTGGAGGAAATTTTAAAATTGCTGTTTTCTCGCTGCATTTTGACAGTTAAGTCTACTAAGTCTAAGGGACTACTATTTGGTATTCTGTGGTTAAGTGTCTAAACACACTATGCCGAATTCACGCGACTAAAGTTCGGATTACGCCCGCAATGCTATTAGAATTACGGACGACACACAGTGCTGAAATTAAGTTGCGTATAGCGTACAGTTGAGCTTCGGTCGGGAGTCAGTTTGGCTGACACTTATTCTATGGCTTCGATGTTCCCCGGCCATTGTGGGTGAAACTGAACCGATGCAGAACCGGACACGGTCGTTGTAACCACCATCTACACAAATGGGGGCTCAGAGGAGTAGTTCTTTGAGCACCCTCAAAACGTGGTCACAAGGTCTTAATTCCTAAACTATCGACCATACAGTGTTGGAACTAAATATAGATGATTCCTCATATAATTATGCGTACGATTTTAACATAAAACATATAAAATCATGTATAATATTTTGAAAAATAATATTTCAACATCGAAAACGGGATCAAAATAGTCGTTCTTCGCAGGTCACACTTGGTTCGCGCTCAAGGTAATCCTTGATAAGTTTTGCATTTAATACGTAATCGTATAATTTATTACATGGAATGAATAGTTTTTTAACTAGGCACATATTTATAAAAGAATATTCATTCTATCTCTTTGTTTCGAAAAATTATATTATATAACATCTCTGTCACACGATTTCGCTGGTTTCGTGAGCGCTCAATGAAACTACACCTACCTTCCAAGAACGCAAACTTGTCGCTGCAAATTTTAGCTTGCAGACACTTGGTAGTGACCCAGCATCAGTGGAGGACACCAGTGTACTCATCGCTTCAAAACTAAATAAATACGAGGTAAGTTATTCTTCGAATATTTTCAAGTTGGGCTGGTCATGTAACTTTCATGCGCATATGTAGAAAGATATATTATGTTATTATCAAAAAATTATTTTTAAGAAAAAGAAGATAGATCGAGCGAGTTTATTGTCATGTACTTCATTTGTAAACTTACTTATTACTTTTATCATAATTCTCAAAAATGTGTTATTTTTGTAACTTTCGTGGCCCAATTTTCGTGCACATTTGACCATGAAAGTTACCTGATGCACCACGAAAGTTACAAATGTCCATTAAATACTCCTTATTTCTTGTGATGCAGTAATTGCATTTGCCCCTAATTATACCGAAAGCTAGAAATAAAATATTCTAACACGTTTGATGTGTTTTTTTCTATGTAATATGTAATTCTGTTTAAAGGCTCTCTCGTAGCTAATTTCATAATTTAGTCAGCACAAAAGTCAGTTTTTTAATATTATTGAATGAGTAAAAACTTTCAAAGTCAACTTCAATAAGATTTACTGTAAAATTTTGTTTTCAGATTACTTTCGAACGGAAACTATGCCATTCAGAGGAGCGGCGGGAGAAGAAACATGCAATATATCTGTTATTTATTCATTGATTTACATTTAGTAAAAACTGTATACATTGTTTTTAGGGCTTTTTTAATTTACATCTATTTATATTAAGATTGCATTATAAAAAAAAATCGCCACGAAGGTTACGCGGAGAATGTTTTCTGAAGAACTACTCAGAGAGTCCCCAGCCTGCGAGTGTGGGGAGTCCGACCAGACTGGCGCACATTGTGAACGACTGTCCACTCTACTCATTTTCCGGTGGCATTACCGAGCTGCATTGTCTCACCCCGGCCGCCGAGGAGTGGTTGAAAAACCTAAGAATTTCTATATAGGATCCATTGCGGTACGACATGATGATGACTTATTCTATAGAGCACACATTATTTTGGTGCGTAAGTTCGGCTCTTATGGTGTGTCATATCAGCCGAATACGTCGGAACGTAAATTCAGCCGCCGAACTTCGGTTGCGTAATTTCAGCATAGTGTGTTTAGACAGTTAAATGTGTGACAACGTCTTGTCATAGCACTTCATGCTACGGGGGCAGCGTCTGCCCGGTCGAGTGACGGAATATGTCACACTAATTTCTCACATCATCAGTGTGAAAAAGCAACGTGGACAGTTAGACGTGAAAGGAAAAATATTACTAGAATTTTAAAAAACTTCACTTAAAAGAATAATATATTTATATATTATGACTTGCTCCCAAAGCGGTGCCATCACTAGGTATCGAGATCATCATCATTACCAGCTCATATTCGTATGTCCCCACCGAGGGGCTCGAGCCTACCCTGAAATCAGGTTGAATAGGCCTTAGTTGACCACGCTGGCCCAGTGCGGGTTGCTCAACAGATATCGGATACCTAATCAATAAAGCAAATACTATACAACATGTTATTGTGCACAGTACGACCAATCAGTTAGACCAATTGGATTAATAAGCATGACCAACTTACTAAACCATTCACGTTATAGCTCCCAATTAAAACATACCTGAAAACAAAAAAAAAAGAAGTCACAAAAATTCCAATAACAAAATAGATTTAGAGCAAAATCATAGTGTTCTATTTATTTTGTTTCAACCAATAGGTAATTGGATTTTCCTGGCGATAAAAATGGCTCTTTCGCTGTACTGCCTTGATTTCCCCTGAGCTAGGTAGGTACCGGATACCATTGTGATATTACACGCACGTTTTCAAAAGCAGTTTGCTGAATTAATTTGGTCGGGTAAAATTAAAATATTCTTGTAACCGTGTCATTTTGAGGAAAGGAATGAAGCCACGAAAAATGCGATTGAATAAGTTATTTGCTTTAAAAGCTAAAAAAAAATTGTTCGTTCGATTATAAATAAAAGAAAAAGGCTTTATCGAGAAATACTAAGAATAACTACAAAATGTCTTTTCATTCCGATCAAATATACTCAAATATATTCACACTGAAGAAAAAAAATACTACTCCGATATTTACAGATTGAAATCACGCGTAGTCCTTTTTTTTGCCTAAACAAGATTATGATAATTAAATTCGATTATATTTACAATACTATTGTATAGAAGAGGTCTTAATAGATAGAAGTATACACAATGAAAATCCTTATCTTATTCCCGAAACGTAATCCGAGCAACTAAGTTTCGACACGGAAAACATGGGTTTTCGTATTCTCGACAAAATAGTTTTTCGGATTCGTTTAATTAAGCGTGCGTGTTAGTCATACTAACTAAAGCTAATCTAAAAATAAGCGTCACCTTCACATGAAGTATTGCAGATTTTGATTTAAAGATCAAACTCAATCTCATATAATATGAGCTTAAAACACTAGCCTCTTATATATATTTCTCTTAAGTAAATAAAAAACAGTTCCATTCGACCCGTCTAAAGTTAATCCAGTCGTATTTTTTTAAAGTATTATCAACCTAATTAATTACATACATACTGATTTGACGGCCTCCATAGCCTAGTTGGTAGTACGTCTGCCTACGAAGCACAAGGTCGCGGGTTCGAATCCCGCCCAGGCAAACATTCGTGTGATGAGTAGGTACTTGTGTTTGCCTTGTGTCTGGATGTTGTATATTTATATATGTATGTATATCAGCTGTCTGACACCCATAGTACAGGCTCTGCCTAGTTTAGGGTCAGATGGCCGTGTGTGAGATGTCCCACATATTATTATTATTATTATACATTATTACATATTGATTACCTACTAATAGCGTTTTATTCTTATAGGACCGCATGGCATACATAAATGATAATTGGAAAAGGACGTTGGTTTTCAAAAGAGTGCATACTCAGTCATTCAATATTAACCTATAAATGATAGACTTTTCTATCTCATCTATTTCCTCACTAAGATTTATATACTGGTCAAGGACCCGCCCTTTACCCCACATCTCGTGGCCCCAATTAGACACTCACGTTCAACTAACTCGATTTGAATAAATAATGCTCGTCTCGGTTTTAGCAAACAGAATTATCGCGGCTTCATCTAAATAACACTCTTGTAATTTGAGTAAATTCACTTAGAAGCACACACGGGCGCGGGCGGCGGCGGCGCGGCAAATTAAACGTGCGAAGTAAATTATTAATGCGGCGCTTGAGACGGGCCCTTTATTTGATTTTCGAACTAGTTTTTTTTAAGAGATTTTCTGACACTTGCTAATAAGAAAAATAAAAATATGTACTTATAAATGGCTCTAGTACCCGCCAGGTTTATGCAACAGTTAATTTTGACGACTAAAATCACAGAATTTATATAAAACAGTCATAATAATACTTAATTTCTAATTACCAAATTGCATTTCTATAAATAAAATAACCATTAACAGACTACTTAGTCAAATTGAGATGATTAATTTTTAACTAATCCATTATCACCTAATAGTGATTCCCACTTACATAAATTCCCTGAAAAGCAATATCACCGGTGTACTCTGTGATTACCCAAAGAGAGAAACATTATTTATTACACGTCAGCGCACGCGATAAATAAGGAAAACAGAACACAATTAATGTATGAGAAAACAAATCTGTAGTGAGAATGAGAAAAACCACTGCATAATACCTGCTAATCTGTGAAAAAGCACAATTTTTTTTCGTTTTATCTCTTCATTACTAAGCTACTTTCACAAACGAAAGAAAGTATAATGCAAAACATTTTTGAAAACTAGGAAGAACATAACAAAATTAACTTGTAATTTAAATTATAGTATTAATAGTCTACGCCGTAGCAGTGCGCTACGGAGTTGCTACGACGTCGTAGACATCTCGTACACTACGACCACAGAAGTAATAATAGTACAGAAGGGACATTCACCTCCCCGCACCAAAACGAATTTCCCCCCTGAAAGCCCCCCACGCACCGCACCCCGCAGGGCTGCCGGACTCAGCCGGGTGGTGTATGTGGTACTCGATGAAGCATTTAAAGTGTATTTTCCTTTGATTTTCATTGACCGTTGGCAGTTATCTTATATAAAAAACTGCGTTCGTTCTTTGGAGTGTACCGGTTGCCACAATTTTACTATTATTACTCTATTATATTATATAACCAAAACTAAATTGTCATGTCCACAGAGCAGGGATTCAATGCGCAACATTATTGTAAGCGGTTTCAACAAATTCACTTTAGGTTCCAGGTTGAGTGATAATAAGTTTAGACGTGAAATATAAACAACTGAATTCACAAACATACATAAATAATAGAGAGAAAAACAAAACGAACGCAAATACTGTGTTCAAATGAACAAATCTTCGCTATAAAAGCAATATATTACCAAACAAATATGTATAGGGCTGTAACAACATGGCACATTTGTCGCGTGTTCACGAGTACTAATACCGCACTGGAGGCGAACAATGGAATATAATACTTTATTGTGTACAAAAAAAACAACAAAAAAGCACAACTTCGAACAATGTTACCGTACAAAAGCAGGCCTTGTTGCTAAGGTAGCAATTTCTACCGGGCAACCCTTTTAAAGAACCAAGGAGCTTGGTTATATCACTACTTATTATAAAACAAAGTCGCTTTCTCTGTCCCTATGTCCCTATGTAACTTTGTATGCTTAAATCAACAAAACTACGCAATGGATTTTGATGCGGTTTTTTTTAATAGAGAGTGATTCAAGAGGAAGGTTTATATGTATAATACATGCATAATATACTTAAGGATAACCCACAATAACCATTTTCCCGTGCGGAGCCGGGGCGGGTCGCTAGTTTCAGATAAAAGAAAAATGCAAATAATATTACATATACCGCTCTATATGTAGGTAAATTTTAAATATTTGGTATTATTAATAATTTCTGCTTTATGTTACACTGCAAAACTACGGTCTGCTAATTTGTGTGTCCTCTACCCTAAGGTTGTCTGATAGAGATCGCTGCAAACGATAAGACCGCTTTTGCACATGTTAGCTATTTTTTGTGTGTAATAAAATGTTATTATTATTACCGCTAAGCTAACCATAGTATGACTGTCCAAAACTCTGCTCTTTCGTATTTATCACAATGTATTTATCAACTTCGGCGTCGAAAAATGGTTATTATAAAATATTACTTGGAATCAAACTTTTAGAATTTTGTAATTCACCAAATAAGCACCTAATACACTATTTTATTTTAATCTCACTCTTATTCGAGTTTTTATATTTAATTCCCGTTAATAGAGAGATAATCCAGGTATTTAAAAAAGGCAAATCCAATTAATACAATTGGAGCGCAAAAAATTCAAGTAAAATCCGCTCGCCGTTCACCAAATCGATTGCTCAAAGGCTTATGGGATTAGAAGAGGCTTAACTGTGCTCCAAACTTTGTTAAAAACAGCCCCTTCGAGGCTGAGGAAAAATATTACTGAAAAACCAAACGGTACAGGCATCGCTTCCAATGGCAGGTTCCGGGTATTAACCATTATAAAACGAAGTCATAAAGTTCTGTCTATATGAACATTTTGTATATAAATGAGGTTTCTGTGCTCACAAGTTGATAAAAAAACAGTTTGTGATTAATGTAAATTTTGGAACTGTGCAAAACTAAGGATGTTATAAGTCAGAAAGGTTGGAAAGCCGCGCTGTTATCCTTAGTATACATTTCCATCATACATGATAAACTATCTATAAATTGCAAAACTCTTCTAGTTGATCAACGCATGTGTCACAAAATCGACGTATCAAGATTCACCCAAAGATCTGAGATGAAGTACTACGGTAGTACTTATAACATCCTACTATAATACTACTACTACTATTATAACTGTGTCGCAAACAAACGCTTTGAACACATTCCGTATCAACTAATCAAAGAAAAAGATGAGCAACCCCTCGGTTTCTAGGCAACGGACACATTAACGGGTAATTCTCGAATATTCCCATCGCGTTGTGGAAAATTGGCTGCCCTCGAAAATTTGTGCGCCGTGCATGGGCATAACATGAAATCATGGTAAAAAGACGATCTACTCTACGCAGTGACTATAAAAGTAAACGCGCCCTGCCGACATTTTTAATCCTACTAAGATTATAAACGCGAAAGTTTGTGAAGGGTATGCTTGTTACTCTTTAACGCAAAAACTACTAAATTGATTTAATGTTTTTTACGATAATATAGCTTATACATCAGAATAACATATAGGGCTACATTATAATCATAATATCTCATTCCCACGGGGAAAACTGTCAGTGCGGGCGGAGCTGGGGGGCGGAAAGCTAGTTTGTTATAAAACCTAGTAAATGAATTACGTCACTTTAGGGCAACTATTTATTTAGTCAGGCTTTCAACTCAACATGAAAATTTAGTTGAAATACCGTTTTGGCATTAAATTTCGTACAAGACACATAATTTAACATAATTATTCTTGAAACTTAACGTTCCTATTCTATAACCATAAATATAAGGGCGCGTTCAGACGACGCGGCGCGGCGATCGCGCGTCGGCCGCGCTCTTAGCCACTCTCATAGAATTTCAACTGGACGCGCGGCGGACGCGCGGCGGCCGCGCGCGTCGTCTGAACGCGCTCTAACTCTGTCGCTATAGCATCTGCTTACCCTGATATGGAAAATTAGATGTCTTTATGTTGTAACGATGCTTATAAAATAATTAGCTCAGTATAAACATCTTTTCACTGCGCTTTGGATACAGGTATGAATACATTACCGTTGGAAGAGATCGGATGGAAATTCGTTTTTTATAGTAATTTCGATTCGGCGCAACGGCTGGCAAGACTGACGCGAGTCGATAACATGAATCACTGTAAACTCAGGTATAGAACTACTCTATTTATCCGCTTTTTATTTTAAGCCTAATTAACATAGGTCCGTGAAATGTAATTTATCAATCAAAATGAGTCTTCGATTTTGTGATTTTGGTGCATTTTTCAATAAACTTTTTATAAAAGAATCATATAAAATCATTAAGTGCCAACAAGTCAATCATGAAATAAATTATTTTGAAATTCTAATTTATGGATTTTTCTACTTTTTACAGCTTTCACTGTTGTTTTCATGTCTATAATAGTATATTATTTTTATTTACCGTGATATTTGTTTTTTGTAAGTTCCTTATATTTCGTTCGATGCAGTTGCATGCACCATGATCACAAGACGACTGAAGAAACTAGCGGGTGGCTGCTATGGATAATATCTGTCTACCAATTTGTAAAGGAAATAAACATGTTACTTACTTTCTTACCTTCTTTCTATAGCGTTTGCTAATGTTACCATACCACGATAATTTTCCCGTTTTAAATCAAAGCATTATAGATTTGTTTATCAGACCATCGCAAATAGACCAATATTCGCCTCTACATACGAGTATGAGCGCTATGAGTACGTCCAACTTTGGTACGTGAATCGCAGTGTCGACGGCAGCTTTCTGAAAATACAAGTTTTCCCTTTGCTGCACAGCGCCCAAATTTTACTTTATATTTCGCTTTATGTAGAAGCTCATACTACTTAAAAAGTTCATAATTAAATCAATGTAAACGTAATTACATAAGTTGCGTCCATTAAGCGAAGCGGGTCCAGTTAAATAAGGGTGGTTCTACGTCTGAATTTAATCGAGGAAGGTGTAAAATAGAAAGAAGAAACGCTTGTTTTGTGTTTATTAAGCAATGTGCAAAAAAGTACAAATACAAACATATTTACATCTGAAGCACTGCTATGAAAAAAAAACCGGCCAAGTGCGAGTCGGACTCGCGCACCGAGGGTTCCGTACAAACCTGCAAGGTTTACAAAGTTCGTTCATTACGACAATCGAGTCATAACTATGGTAATCTTATTGCAAAATGAAATTCATAACATTACAATGGGGAAAGATTGAGGAGCATAAATTTAAGACAAAGATCTCTTAAAGATCTCTTTATCGTTTAAGTAACTAAGTACTAAGTAAGTATTTCAACTTGATAGCTCTACGCGTTCATGAGGAAAAAAGCAATAAGTTTATATTTATTAAAAAATATATATTTTGTAATGTAACTAAAAATTTAAGGTTTTCGGAGTTTTTCCTTTATGTGTGCTATAAAACGTTGCTTCATGCCAAATTTCAAGATTCTAGGTCGACTGGAAGTACCCTTTAGGTTTTGATTCCCTTGCGAGTACTTGCGAGTTTCAAAATATGCAGCTTAAATTGCTGTTTCTTTTGATTGCGTTGACATAGAAGTTTGATTTTGTTACAGCTTAAAGGTATTATAGACCTGAGTATTTGGTATGAATTTCAATTTAATACCTCTACGCGTTTATGAGGAAATGGGTAGTAAGGTTAAAATTATTAAAAAAATATATATTATGTGATGTAACTAAAAATTTATGGTTTTCGTAATTTTTCCTTTATCTATGCTATAAGAAGTTGCTTCGTACCAAATTTCAATATTCTGAGTTCACGGGAAGCACCCTGTAGGTTTTGATTCCCTTGCAAGTGTCGAAAATTTGCGGCATAAACGGCTGTATCTTTTGATTGCGTTGGCTTAGAAGTTTGATTTTTTCACAGCTTTAAGGGACAGTAGACCTGAGTAATTGATATAAATTTCAGCTTCATACCTCCACGCGTTCCTGAGAAAAAGGGTCTTGACAGACGGACGGACAGACGGACAACAAAGTGATCCTATAAGGGTTCCGTTTTTTCCTTTTGAGGTACGGAACCCTAAAAAGCGCTATAAGGGCATTCTGCGCCGGAATAAGTCCACGTTTAAAGTATAACAGCTATCAGGCACGTGGAAACGAGATATTTTTTCCCCGCGGTAAACTTCAATTTATTTTCAGTATCTATCAATTTGTAAATATTTCAATTGCTTCGTTTCAGCGTAAAAGAAGAGCAAACAAACACAGATTCGTTTTTATTCTAGTATTACCTACCAACCTACGCTTTTTACAATATCTATCTTCGCCTGTAGGCTTGTAAACAATCTTTGAACTGTATTTATTACTGTTGTTCAAGGTTTATTGGTTCAGCAGAATAAGCAGGTTATATTTAGTAAGGATAAATTCTTAAACAAGATCTATTATTGTTTATTCCCTTGTAAACAAAAACAAACAATTAAGTTTGCTACAAAATTAAGTTTTGTTTTGAACGTAGTATAGCGGCAATATTTAATCTAAAGTATATAATTCAGATTTGATATCTTAAAAACTCGATGAATAAATTTTACAGTAAATCCTTTAATCAATTAAGCAAGAAAATAATTTGAAATTCTTGCTACTTCATACTTAGATAAATAACGAAATGACGAAGAACCTGAATTTATTACTAAAAACTTGTCACAATATGTAGTCTTTTAAAATTACAGTTTCATACTATTTGGTTTTACAACTACCAGTATAACAAAGAAAAACAGATCATCTCGACGGAATGAAGTTACAAACTAAAATACGTATCACAGCTCCCACAGCCTCCTCCGACAAAAACATCAATACATCCAACCTGTTTACGACAAGGGTCGCCCCTGCTTCCATTTCCTAAATTAAGTTTATCAACATCGAAAAACGTCGCACTACCAAATCTCATACATTACACTGATCTTACTTTATCCACGCTTAACACCTTAAATGCTCGTTTAGCATAATGCTCGCTGTAGGGTTGGCTTGTGTTAGAATATTCTGTTAGTTCGGAGTCCTTTAGCATATATGTAGTACTTAATATTCACCAGATATTTTTTATACTGCACCTGAACCTTTGTATTAAGCTCACTCTCTTATTGTAGTACTAAGGATAAAGACCTCATCTTTATCAAATTTTTCAAGAATATTGAATTTGAAATTAGAAAGTATGATATGTTTGTAGTCAATAATTCATACATTAGGCTTTATGTGCGCATTTGTATCTGCAATTCTTATAGTTAGATTAAATATATAACACTAAAAATGTTGCTAAGATTGTTATCAGTTTAGTTTCAACAAGTAAATAATTTATTCAACTAGATCTAACTAATTTTAGCAGCAGAGTACTAAGCGTGGATACTCAATATGTGATTTAGGCTGGGTCCAGACGAGAGTATTTTTTTGAGTTGCAAGTTGCGTTTTTTCTGTCGCTCAATTTCTGCTACGTTCGGTTTTTTTTTCGTTCACACGGCGCGGCGACTCAAAATGAGTTTCGTATTTCGTATGAAATCGAAATTGCGAAAATGCGTGAGTCACAACTCAAGAATCATGCCAAACGAGCACCTCACCCTTGCATCTAAATCACGGCAATTTCGAAATACAAAAAAAATACTTCATGTTATTATACAGATGCTTGCTTATCAAGTGGGTTTCGAGGTTAACCTACCTCAACACAGATACACAGATACAAGTTAGAGTTATTCAGATTACTATAAACTAAACGCATATGCATATTACTCTATTACTCGTCACATCCCTATCAAGTGGGTAGTAACTGCACTCGAGTGCATTTAAGCTAAATTTTATGCGAAATGGAAAAGCTCTGTATCGCCTCAGAGCTTGCATCCATCATTTGGAATTATGTGAGGAATAAAGTTTTCTCAGGATTCCCGGTGGTAAATGTACTTGCTTGTGTATTAAACGAAGCGAGGAAAACGGTTTGTTAAGACTAGTGCTTATTTCAGTACGTAGAGATGAATATATTCTACTCAAATGATTTTCTTGAATGTTTTGACGGCACCACTATACTTTGTAATTCAACAAGCTTCCAGAAGATAATTTTTACGTTTACGTAAGGTATTAACAGAAGTTCGGGATATTCATTCTATTGGTCAACCAATATACTAGTCAACCACTCACAAATACCCAATAGCTAGCTAGCTAATCCTGGCAGATTTTTAAAATCACGAACATGAGAATAACATTCATGAGAATGGTATACTCGTATTTTTCAACCAAAATTTCTATCCGTTTCCACATTTCGACGTTTCCCCGAAAAATACCCATTATCGGGCGACCACAAATTGCACCTATACACGTATAGTCCTGTGCACGCCCCTACATTAATGCACCCCAGAGACTAGGGAGTACACGTGATACGCGTTTTAATTCCAAAACGCGGACATTTCCTGAATTTAATTTAGGTATTGCGCCTGCTTCGGCGTTGAGCGTCTTTATCTGGTACGCGGATAATTGGATATAAATTATTACTTACTTCTGAGTTTTATAAAATACGAGTAGAATTATACTCTGTGATTGTAAAGTAGACGTAAATCTTTAGTATAACTTGATATATTTTTATAGTTTTATTATGGTAGGTACTTTGTTACCAGAATTTGTCATAACGTTAAAGTGAACTGTTGGAAAGAGAAGACCGAGGCGATCTAAGGTCAATTCAGTCAGTAATTAAATAAATTCTGTAACTGCGAGCGAAAGCCGGTCATCACATATTATATATGAGAAGGTGATCTCTACTACTATTGAAAGAAAATGATCTCTACTCTACTACGAGTACTATTCCTTATAGACTTTACGTACGATCAAATATTTACTATAGCACACATATATAACAGTCTAATTAAAGTTGAAACAATGTTATAGCCTGGGGAGCTAGCATGAGGTTTCACACGTGACAAACATTGTTTTATCGTGCGTATACTCTTATCATGTTATAAAAAAAAAAAACATTAATATCAATAAGACTAATTTATTACATAGACGGGGCTTAACTGTGAGTATTTAGAGATACTCGTGTTGGGAATACCTAACTATTAAATCTTCTTAATATGGCGGGTTTTTAGTTTATCACAACTTTTGACAGATAAACATGAGATAATCGCTTGTCACAGTGCTTCATGCTAGGCTTACTATGCGCAAATTACAGATGTACACGACATTCCAAATAGAACTCTGTAGTAAATAATAAGTTTCAAAATGCTAGTTTATTATTCACAACTGTTAGTAAACTTATCAGACAAATTATATTACACATTTTAAAAACACACGTTGTTAACAGCTCATACATGTCCCCACCGAGGGGCTCGAGCCTACCTTGATACCAGGGTGAATAGGCCTTAGTCGACCACGCTGACCCAGTGCGGGTTGGTCAACTTTACACACAACCTTTGAATTTCTTGGCAGGTGTGTGCAAGTTTCCTCACGATGTTTTCCTTCACCGTAAGAGCGTCGAAAAAACGTACATATGAATTCGAAAATCAAAAACACATTGGTACGTGCCGAGGTTTGAACCGGCGAACTTCGGAATGGAAGTCAACGGGCCTAGCCACTTGGCCAACGACGACGCTCAAAAACACACACAGAATAGTTATTCTCCAGACAGTTTTCCTTATCAAATACGCCTAACTATAGGTAGGCAGGCTACGTAAAACGTGTCGAAACAATTTTATTACAACTGCATTGAATTCAAAATAGATAAAACGTGGCTCTGGCCCCGCGCCAAGAGGAGGCCGACTGTACACAGCCTGGTACAGGCGAGAACAAAAGTCGTCGATCAGTGTCTGTTTCAATGTCAAATTGTCAACTCGCTTTGCAACTAGGCTTAGTTAGATAAGCGGGAAGATAGAAGGCGCCTGCTTTATTTTAGCATCGGGTCGGGTCGGATTCACACCAGTAAAGTAGGTTTATTTCTAGAAATAACTATGAATTGTTTATGTATTTATTCCAAAAAGAGAATTGTTCATTGTGAGCGTTTTAAAAACGTAATAAAATTGGTACATCGAAGTAAAGGTGTAATTAGAAATATAAATACATGGATGTACCGATAATCAACAGATCTCTTACTTATATCGTAAAGGAATTCATTTTTTTATTTATTTACACAATTCGAAACATAAAACACGTCAGCACAATAAACAATCCAATGAAAAACAACATACACCCACAACAATTTAGAAATAGCTTAAAATCACTAACAATAAGTTCAATATATCACTACATAGTATAAAATAAAGTCGCTTTTTCTGTCCCTATGTCCCGTCCCTATGTCCCTATGTCCCTTTGTACGCTTAAATCTTTAAAACTACGCAACGGATTTTGATGCGGTTTTTTTTAATAGATAGAGTGATTCAAGAGGAAGGTTTATATGTATAATACTTGCATAATATACTGAAGGATAACCCACAATAACCATTTTCCCGTGCGGAGCCGGGGCGGGTCGCTAGTTATCTATATAAAAAAACAGTATGTATTAATTTACATTATCCTTGCCTATACCACCTGCTTACATAAATATGGCTGCCTTCATGAATTCTGCCAATGAACAATTAAAACAATCGATCAGTCAAATCGTTCATCATTCGTCAATGAAGTATATAATATACTAGCTTTCCGCCGCGGCTCTGCCCGCGTTAACAGTTTTTTCCCGTGGGAATGAGACATTTTCTCGCAACAAAAGGTAGCCAGTTACTCAGGGTGGATGTAGCTTTCTAATGATTTTGAGAAAAATTCTAAAAACACACAAACACACCCACACACACACACAAAAATACAAATCTTTCCTCTTTATAATAATAGTATGATAGTATGATTGTATTGTTGTCAGTGCGCTATCAGTAACTTCTTATAATTTAGTTTTATTGTCAAGAAAAAGAAATATTTTTGAATATTGTTTCACTTGTGTCACGAACAGTACAGGTCGCGGTTGCAAATCCCTTCAAAGTGACCCCGCGATATTAAACCTTGACTCCCGACAGAGTGCACCGCCAACATTTCCTATTCAAATGTGCTGCTGATGTAGTGTTTCCATATACTGTACCAATAAAGCGGAATGCTTCAAAAAACCCATCCCGTGTTTTGTATACAAGGTGATGCACAAGTAAAACTTTAGGTGAATTGAGGGTAGATATAATTAAAGCAACGAATTTTCATTCATTCCTCTTTTCATTTTTAATTTCCTTTTTATAATATTTTTAACAATTTTTAATTTTATGTTACCATATTATTATTTTTTCACTCGCTGACTATTTTTTCTTCTCTTTCCGAGAAGAGTTCTTACCTTCTTTGAAGAATGATTTTTCATTGCTATACTTTGTACTGGCTTTCTAGAGAGTTTATTTAAACTGTATTTATTATAATTTTAGTATTTTTGCATTGAGTCGTAAAGCTCACGATACAAAAGGTGGCTTTAAACGCTCTATAATATTCTGAATGTTTCGACTCTACTAGCAAAATAATTTCACTCATAGAACGCGCTCGCTTTTATAGAATTTGCAAAACTTAACCATGGTCGATAAACTGTTAATTCATAAGCCATTATAACCATTATTACCACCGCTCTCAGTATATTTTACGATGTTACTCGTACATATGTTTATGTGTATTTGTTTACAAGGGACGGCCAGCGATACTCGAGTTTGTTTGCCTTGCTCGCTAATGACGTTTAGGACAATGATTCCAGCGTAAATTGGAACATAATATATTCGCTTACTAAGCACCGGAAAGGTTAAAATGGAACGTACCGCAGGTAACGTGGAATTGTGTTTAGTCTAGGTAGTTTATTTTAATGGATATTTTATCTTTGCGAGTAGTTTGTTTGGTATCCATTCGCCTAGTTATCTTTTATTAACTTGGGTTATATAAAGGGTAAAAGGTTTTTGAACTTGTTTCCCTGCAAAGGGTACCATAATTGCATCGTATAAGTGTTTTTTTTTTCAGATATTTCCTATTTAGGTGGTAATTCAGGGCTTTTTCTATTATCTACCATACCAAAATACCTACCACTGCAATACCCATCCATATTATTGCTTTTTCGATTCATCATCTCGTCTCAACCCACTCAGCCTGGTTGTGGTACGTACATTTATTTGTTAGCGGAATGACTTTTAGTCCCTAAAACACAGGTTTTATAACTTAGTTTAGGGACTGAAGAGAATTTATTTACGCACTGCTAATATTGTACAACCTATTTTAGGTAATAGACTGGGCTAGAAATTGAAATATCGCTCTAGTTTTTGAGGTGAGAGGCAAATCTTGTAACAAGTAGCTAACAGTGCTTTTCGTGGGTTTTGGACATCGCTGAATCCGAAAATCGCTATTAGCAGTTCGAAAAATTACTCCTTGTACCGTAAATCCAAAATGGCGGCCAAAAAAAAAATAAAAAAAATTAACATGCCATGTGGGGTATCAAATGAAAGGGAATCATGAGTAGATTACAAATATATAACATGTTGCTATATCCGCCCTCCCTGGTTAAAATAATTTAAAAAAGAATTTTTCGAATGTAGCGTTTCGAGCCTACTTTGCATAGCTGTAGATTCAATACTTAGGAATCAATATCTGTAAATTATTATTTTTATCATCAGAAATATCCCGAAATATGCGCGAAAAATAAATTTAGTCAAAAAGATTCATAAACAAGCAACTTAACGCATGTAAGCAGTGTTATTTTTTTCTCTATGAGAAACTCTATGAGAACTACTTCGAACTGCTAATAGCGATTTTCGGATTCAGCGATGTCCAAAACCCACGAAAAGCACTGTTAGCTACTTGTTACAAGATTTGCCTCTGACAGTCACAATTCAGAGATTTTTGCCCAGTCTATAACTAAGTTACTGTAATTGTTTGTGTAATGTACAATAATGAAGATTTATTTTTATTATTATTAACTGTGAACTATCATTTATATTCAGACGTTAAGGCGTTGAATAAAAACGATGTACATAAACAAAACGGGATTACATAAAAAGCGTAATCTTTTTAATATTTTATTACTTTTCATTCTCTATTTCCCAACAACGGAAAACTTAAACAAGTGATACAGTACTACATTATTATTTACAATTCTATAAATTGCAGCCTGCTTTAAAACCGCTGCAGTGAAAATGTTGGGAGCGATAGCAGTTGGTTCCGGTAATTTTAGCCTGTAACGGCTCGCCTTTGTGCGCGCTCCGACAGTGCTGCCACCTCGATGAAGTCAGAAAGCGCTAAAATTTTCTGAAAATGCGCTACATACGCTAGATTTGTAGAAAAAATATGTATTTTTTTATTCTTTCAAATAAAAAGAGCAATTTACAACTTGCCAGTTGCAATAGGCGGTTTTGAGAAATGAAACAGTTTTTTTTTAATTTTTCATAATTTAAATATTTAAGCATGTCAAATTACTTCTGATGTAAAATCCATGGTCTGTTACTAAGCTAATAAAATAAGGCAAATCAATAAAAACTATTTCAGTCAAATTATTTTTCCGGAATAAGAAAACAAACTTTGATAGACAAATAACTGACAAACCATAGTTGACTTTCCAAAAAAATTTAGGAATTTTGCTAAATTAAGTTCAGTATTATTGCTAAGTTGGTACTATAAACATTTCAACATTAACACTATTTTATAAACTATGAAGAAGCACTAGATTTTCCCTAATTCTTGACGTTCAATACTCTAAAAAATCGGCAGATTTAACTCCGAAAGTATACCAATGAGGCAGTACTGGCTCCAACTCCCAACTCTTTGTAACTGTAATTAGAGTGGGGATGTAGACTTAGCGGGGAAACCCCACCATTCTTTTCTTTGCCACCGGACACCCCCGATTTCAAACCGTTTTTTTAGAAACTTTTTTACAACTTTAAGAGTTGAATTGTCCAGCGTAATCGGACGATCTTTAGCATTAACTTTAGGTGTAAAGTTGATTAACTCCGTTTTATTTGTTTAGAAGTTCTAGTTCAATTAACTTAGGAGATTAGACAATAAGTCGAACAAAGTATTCAAATAATTAACTCAAATAATATAACTCAAAGCGAAGTAAACATCATTGTATAGATCTTACCCCGGAGTTTACGAAATACGCAGAAGTTCATTCAATTTCAAGTTTCCATAATATTTGTTTATAACTCTTGCTAAATAACATACTTTTGGTTTATTTATTGATTCTACGAATCATAGTCTAATGGGGGTCTGTCTATCTACGCCATGGGCTATCCACCTCACTGAACCAATTTTTTTTCGTATTTTAGTCTATCAGCCCGCGACTCGTTTTCCATTTTCCCGCGGTAATCTGGATTTTCTTACAGTAAAAATTTGCCTATGCATGTAAACTCACAGTACAAAATATCTATATAGCAGTTTCTACTCAATCCTTTTCGAATTCATGATAAATATTAGTAAGTTGAGAACTAGAGAGATATAAATATAAACTTCGTGTTCTATATCCATCCATCCATAGTAGGATATTTCAAAAAACAACGTGCTTAAACAACACTCTTGGTTAGAGAATAGTGAGCTTTATTGAAAGTAAGTAGAATTAATTTTCGTACGGTAAAGGCTAAGATTAAAAAAGTTACGAGCCCAGGGATGTATTCAGAAATAATAAACATGATCTAAGTACGAACACTTCATAATTATCTGCACTAAAATACCAGATTCATTGAGAATTATGTATCAGATAATAAGTTACAATTACGTTATATATATTTTTACGTGTTACTAGTCATAACACAGTTTGATAATTATTTTGAATATTTATGATCATACATTGGATAAATAATTTCAAGTTTTGTACTAGCTTTCCGTCCCCCTAACTCTACGCTCGCGCTAAAATGAAATGTGAAAATGAGAGATACTCGTATTCCCGCGGCAAAAGCTAGCCTGTGTGTTATTCTAAAGTATTACCTATATTATTGTAATCATGAGTGAGTAGTGCTGTCCAGCACTAGGGTGGGGAATGTTAGCGACGCCTCTTTGGTGACCGCGGGTTGACCGCTGTCTATGGTTTTTATGAAAAATTTTCTGTCATGTCATGTCATGTGCTGTGTTTTGTTTTCACCTTTTGTACTTCAATATACGTTTTCGCTGCAATTATTTTAATACATTCTGTAGTTATTGCGTGAAAGAGTAATAAACATCCATCGATTCTCACAAACTTTCGCGTTCATAATATTAGTAGAAAAGGATAGGAAACTATGATCATACATTAGATAAATCATTTCGAGCAAATTTATTTTGTACTTCATATTATAAATGAAGGGTACAGGGCAAAACAAGAAATGTCACTAAAACAAAAAGTTGTCGGAAAGCTGTTGAAGTTGTTGTTGTTGGACCTTCCTTGTTTTGTCCCTGTACATACATAGTTTTGAAATTCAAGTTACACATATGACTATGCTTGATTTTACGCTTTTTGTGTAGGGCCAAATAAAAATACGCGGGTAAATGTGAATGTTGCCATCATAAATCAACTTTTGATTTTTTTTGTGACATTCCTAGTTTTGCACCTGTACTCTTCAAATGTCTTACGGCACTTAGCCCTTACTATTTTCCTCCTGCCCTTGGCATTCCGCCAGAAAACTTGCTCGAGGACGGACGTGCCTCGGCCTAGCTTTATGACTTTCTGATAAAATATGTTCCACAAAAAACCTAAATTAGAAGATACGGATTTATTTGTGGCTATATTTGGGCAGGCGAAATATTTATGAATAGGAGTTTGGGTGTGTATAAGATATGTGTTTGCGTGTGTATGATGTGTATATATATATATGTGTGTGTGTGTGTTTGTACAAAAGTAACTTTTCAATATTGTATTAGGTGTGTTTAGAATGGTACTTCATAATTTAGGTATTTTCACTGAATATAAAAGCGATTGCTGCTTAATTCTCAAGAATTTTTCTCAGAACTTTAACACAAAGAGATATTGCCCGAATCAATAAATTTTGGTCATTAACTAGGAGTATTCCGAATAATTTGCTACCAATTAAATTAAATTCTACTTAACGTTAAATTAGTATGAATTTTCTTTTCTACAATTTCCACTGAAGTCTATAATCCGCCGCATGCGTCACTGGCTGGGCGGTCTATTTATTTGCGCTTTTTGTACTCTTTTTATAAAACATTGTGGCCGTAGAGCGACAGCAAAAACAACTTTGCAATACAAAGTTATGTATGCCGCTTCGATTGTCTAATTTGCTTCCGCAATGTTTGGAATGGGTGCACCTTTAGCTGCAAACAAAAATTCTTCCTTACTCTATGGCTGGCAACTAAAATGAAAAGATATAAAATTGCTAAATTTAATCAGTTCATTTAGTTATACCCGGTGAATAGTTATAGTTGCTACCAAAAAATAACATGGCTTGAAACTGAAAACTGTAAACTTTAAACATTTGCATAAACTTCATAGAATCTGCATTACTGACGCGGAATTTTCGAACTCTTCAAAGGAAGCGCTTTCTTGTTAAATTGGTCATAAATTTTCTTCTCATTTCAGAGTTATAAGAGTTTTATAGTTCTAGAAACATCAAATGTTACGGCTAACTATTCCTGCCAGTATCAAAAGGATCTACTCGCTTCCAGATTCAATTATATAAAGCTTAGGTACTAGCTTTCCGCTCCGCGACTCCGCTCGCGTTAACAGTTTTTCCCGTGGGAATGAGATATTTTCCGTCTCTAAAAGGTAACCTATATGTAATGCTGATGTATAAGCTATATTATTGAAAGTATAATTAAAATGAATTAAGTAGTTTTTCCGTAATGTAACAAACATTCATATATCGATATTTCCTCAAAAATTCTCGCGTTTATAATATTAGTAGATAGCTGGTTCATATAAAAAGTTCCCTTTACTGCAAAAAATGATTGTGTACGAATCATACACTTAATTTATTAATCTTTAATATGATATGAATAATTTATTATACCATTGTGTGTTTGCTGCTGGTTATTAATTTCATTCGTGAGATGAATCCTAAAGTGGACATTGTGAATATTGTGGAACCCCAAAAGTATACGGACAGCTAAATTTAAAAAAGTAAAGATAGTAATATAAAAAATAATCATCATCATTAACAGCTCATACTTATACGTCCCAACCGAAGGGCTCGAGCTTACCCTGAAATCAGGATGAACAGGCCTTAGTCGACCACGCTGGCCCAGTGCGGGTTGGTCAACTTCACACACAACCTTTGAATTACTTCGTTTGTGTGTGCAGGTTTCCTCGCGATGTTTTCCTTCACCGTAAGAGCGTCGAATAAACGTACATATGAATTCAAAAATTAAAAACACATTTGTAAGTGCCGAGACTTGAACCCGCGAACATCCGAAAAGCCCTAGGCCTAGCCACTTGGTCACCGAAACTCCGATAAAAATTAATAACATGTTTGATTAAAAGCAAGTAAAGCTTATACTACATGCAAAATAGCTAAGTATAGAAGCTAAAAGTTGTATATCCTAGAACTACACCAGTGGACTGACGTATTACGTCCGGAACCTTTAAGTTGGTTGAATAAAAGTGATTTGGCAATGTCAAAGATATCACATTTATAATTTAAATATAATAGAATATACTGTATTGCACACAAAGACACTGATACAAACATTAACATATAGCAAATGGGTGTACGTACGTACATGAAGCGTTATTAAATTTATGATTTATCTTCGTTCTTTGTATCAGAATTACACAAAAACAACTCACATACGTTGTAATTCAAGGGTTGTGTGTAAAGTTGACCAACCCGCACTGGGCTAGTGTGCTCGACTAAGGCCTATTAACCCTGATTTCAGGGTAAGCTCGAGCCCCTCGGTGGGGACATATATGAGCTGTTAATGATGAACTCACATACGATATCACGACTACAAGGCAACACAATTGGCAAAAACGAAACCCTTAGGGTAGAAGAGGTTTTAAATAGAAAATAAAATGCAATAAAAATAACCACCCCAGACTCAATACTTACTCACACAATGAAAACGAACTAAAACGTAAATTTTAATTACACGCCCCCAGTGATCCGGACATGGCAAAAGGCACTAAAAGTAATGTAAAAACTAAGCTCGTATTCGTCGCTCATAAAAACAAAATGGCCACTTACAGAGGTACTTTATATTTAGTGACGTGCTCCAATTAAAAGAAAATTAGGCAAGTGGGTGCTTTCTTGTGAATCTCCAAGGTTCGGCTCGGAAAACTCTATGCAATTTAACGATTACTCTTGTTGAAAAAATTCCGATGTTTTCTTAACCTGTACAGGCTTCTTTTTTTCCGCAGCATAAATATTCTTACCTGTAACAATATAAAAAAAAATTAGCATCTGAATTAGTATTCTGTACACAACATAACTTAATAATTAATGTGACTTAACTATCGGAACTTCTAAGTGCTAAATAAATAAATAAAACGTGACTTGCCCATTCAATTAGCAACTTGAATATTCATTTTTATGCGCAAATATTTTATCTCAGCTTTTTCGTTCGCCGCTTTATCATTCGAAATTGAGATACCATTCAAATGTCGCCCGGTAAAAGATTCTGAAAACTGTCTCGTTGGAGGGCTTGCGAGATAAGGCTTTCGAATTTGGAACGGAACCCAAAAAACTGACGGTCCTACAATAGACCGAAGGCAGAAATACGCCTTTTATTGTAAAGCACAATGGGGGCTGCAGAACAATATGGCCGCTCCATTATTTGAACGAAAGAAAATAAGGTATTTTCATTAATGAAGTTAAAGTTTAATTGCGTTGTGCAAAATGATCTTTCCGAGCCAAGGCTGGTAGACCACTGCGCGCCTGGTAGTAGCGTTCACAAAATGAGACGATTTATTTATTTATGTTCCCGTAGACTAGTTGGTAGTAAGTCTGCACAAGCACAGGGTCGCGGGTTCGAATCCCACCCAAGACAAACATTCGTGTGATGAGCACTTGTGTTTGCATTGTGTCTGGATGTTGTATATTTATATATGTATGTATGTTTATCAGCTGTCTGACACCCATATAGCACAGGTTCTGCCTAGTTTAGGGTCAGATGGCCGTGTGTAAGATGTCCCCACATATTATTATAATATTATTATTATTTTACACGGCTTTCCTAAAACGGAGAAACAGTTTTTTTTATTAGTATCAAATCGTATCAAACGAGGTGGCATTTGCCGACACCATAGAATTTATGGTAGAAATGCGAAAGCATAGTTATTTGTTTTAACGTCTAAAAGAAATATCATTAAGGTATTGTTTTACCTCAGAAAATATAAAACCAAAAGCTGTTAAAATAAAAAATATATATATGTTATTTTTCTGCTGACGGTACGGGTCCTCTTATCAACTCGTAGGCCTCCGTAATTACGGCCCGGCAGTCAGAGAATTTAAGTGTCACACAGAAATAAATCCTAGCAACAGGTTCTATTCGGTTTAAACACTTTTTATTATTTGCTGGTTTTCCGCCCGGCGGCTTCACCCGCGTTAACAGTTTTTCCCGTAGGAATAACGCATTTTCCCTATGGTAAAAAGTATCCTATGTGTTAATTCAGGGTGTCAGCTAACTCCATACCAAATTTTATTGAAATCGCTACAGAGCTGTTTAGACGTGAAGAAGCAACAATCATACACATTCACACATTCGCTTTTATAATATTAGTGTGATTCGTGAATAAATTAAGATTTATCATTCATCATCATTATTCTAACCGAAACGCGTCCACAGCTGGACAAAGCCCTCCCAAAAGTTCTCTAGCCGTACGCAGCTCAGTCGTCGTTATGCCACCTAGTGGGGGGCCTGTCCACGCTAGGCCATTCGGTGCACAGCTGATCATTCACTAGTATTCCACCTCACGGCTCCGCCCGCGTTTACAGTTTTTCCCGTGAGATCATTTTCGGAATTTTCCTGCGGTAAAGATTCAATACAAATAAACTGACAATCCAATCTTTTCTTATTAGTATAGATGGATATAGATAAATGCAAAGATAATTGAAAACTAAATCCGTACGTTCTGTTTATTTTAGCATGTGAGGCATGACCGACTATTACAAATCTAATCTTATTAATATTATAAATGCGAAAGTTTGTCGGGATGGATATATGGATGTATGGATATATGGAAGTTTGTTACTCTTTCACGCAAACATTACTGAATAAATTTTAATGAAACTTACCGATTTAGTTTATACATCAGATTCCCACGGGAAAACTGTTATAAGCTAATACAAATATTTCAGTCCATCTGTCAGTTACTTTGTTCCGCTTTTACACTAATCCAACGCAATGGAATAAAATATAATACATACAAAACACAATATTTTTTGTGCGGAATAAGTATTCCAGTAGACAACAAAAATATCAAAATGTATGTTACTTAGGAACCTGTATGATTATTTTCTTTATGTAAAGTGACCTGATTATCCTTTTTTCCAGGAAATTGTTAAGAGTTTCCATTATGTAGTAACATTGTGTACCATTACCAAACACATTATTTACTTCTACCAGTAGGTAAGGCGCGAGAAGCTGTCAAACGCGACATAATGACAGATTTACTATGGTTCTAATGTCACTATGACGCGTTTGGCAGCTTATAGAGCTTCTCGCGCCTTACCGTTATCCGTATTTTACAAAAAACGCTGCAGCAAGGAACTTTATGGACTTGCGCTAAAGATTATTTTTGCATGTTTTATTGCTGTTGTCTGTACAGTCGAGAACCGGCTCTCTCCAATCACAGCTAACGAGGATCAATTTCTCGAAGAGGGTCTAATAAATTCGATAAAACGATAATCATGTACACTCAAGACGCTATTGCAGAAGCCGGAGAAAACGGTACGAAGAAATTATAATTTCGCCTTTGTTTGTATATTGAATTTATTAACCACAGAGTCAAATTAACATATGTTTTGCAAATTACTGATGCACATGTATTAAGACTGTGGCATGGTAGCACTTGACTGCCGCACTAGTATGAAATATGAGTGAAGAACAGAAATGAAAAAAAAAATGCGTTGGCCAAAAAAGGTTCTTTGAAAAATTTTATCAGATCCATTGACTGCATGTAGTCTTTTCTATCGATCAGCTTCTATGGAGAAAGCCGAACATTTTTGCGTTACCGAGAAAAAATTCTTTAGGATTGTTAACTGAATCCATTAACTGCATATCATTTCAGTATTTGTATATTGACAGCACAGCCCCCGGGTTCGAATCCCGGTGGAGACTCGTCGAACAAATATCACTTTGTGAGACTTTCCTCAGTTTGGTTAGGAGATTGTAGACGGAATCACCTGATTGTCCGAAAAAAAAGATGATTCCGTGCTTCGGAAGGCACGTAAAGCCGTTGGTCCCGGCTACTATCTGCGGATGTAGTCGTTATAGGAGCCATGTCGGAAACCTAAGGCGGTTCTATAATTCCGACACCAGGGTTTGTAAGGTAGGTTAACCTCGAAACCAACACGATAAGCAAGCAACTTCAGTATTTGCTATTACATACACCCTGTATACTAAGAAGAGTCACTTTTTCTGCGTTCCGACCCCCCCTCATACGAACTTGTATACTGATTGACCACTTTGCGAGTCGAGTGCGCGAGGGACCAATGTTGGGGTCCATTCGGCCTATTGCCGTGTCAGCCAGTGCGTTTAGAATACAAATTGCACTTTCTATTGTGAGAAGTATTGGCTGTGATTCTGGGGCAAATCGTGGAGCCGAACCTGAGAAACCCACCTTGTTTTCAGAAATGAAAAGAGTAACATCTGCATCTGCGTCCTGACTGCGCGCGAGCTTGTGAGGTCCCTGCGGCATGCGCATGGCTCCGTGCACGCACCAACCTAGAGGAGTGAGTGTAGCGGACGGCTCATGTAATTTACCCAAGTTAATTTGTAACGGTAATAGTAAATGATGGTTATCTTGCCCAATTAACATTTCAGGTTTTGAATCAGAAATACACAATTGATCCTTAATATTATACAAGTGCTTATAACTATTACAGTTTACGTCCGACAGACGTTGCATAGGTAAGTTTAGCATATCAACACTACGCGCTCTTACAGAATGCACCTTATTGTCCATGCCAGATATGTCTACGTTTAGGACCGTAGACTCACAAACAAGCTCGTTGTCAGTCCAAGCACCGCGCACACGCATTGTCTCTCGGCGTCCACGAAGGCCTGCGCGCTCCGCTAGGCCGGCACTAATCAAAGACACAGTCGACCCATCGTCGAGTAAAGCTGACGTACTAACTACACCGTTTGGTCCGTGAATACGAATAGGAACAACCTTTAACAGCACTTTATTAGCACTCGCGTTAATATGCGTCACAGTCTCTGGAGTATGCGCTTCTGCGCGTGATTCTTCGTGTCGTCGAACCATTGAAGCGCTCTGCTCACCCCGCTGCGCGTGTGGTCGTGTAGCCGTATGTGGAAGTCGATGATGTGCCTGCCCGCAGCCGTCCTTGTCGCATACAGGAGCTGGACAAGTCTGTCGATCGTGTCGTGACGTAATGCATTTAAAGCACAGACCATTCCGCTTCACGAATTGCCACCTCACCTTGCGCAAAGATCTCTTGAATTGCTTACATTCGATTAGCTTATGATTGGACTTGCGGCAAAAAAAGCAACTTTCTGAACTTTCATCTGCGTGCACTAATACAGAATGGAAACGATTATTTGCGCCGTCGATACTTTTGTGCTCAAATCTAGTGGTAGTAGTGAATACGCTAGCTGTGGTCGATATCTTCACGGCTTCTTTATTCAAATACTCTGACAGTAGAACTAGCCGTGGCACAGAAGATTCTTTGGTTAATATATCATAACTGTAATCCGACCACTTCGATATTAGCAACGAGGGTAGCTTAGATAGGATCATAGAGGCGATGCCGTGGCCATGCAGATACTCTTTGCATCCGACTGCACGTACTGCTTCTACGAAATTCTGTACTTTCACTGAGAAATGCACAATATCCTTTTGATAGTCCTGCGATAGTGGCTGTAGCCTCTTAATGTCTTGCAGAATTCTGGAGATAATGCAGTCGGGATTACCAAAACGTAGCTCCAGCGTAGACATCACCTTGTCAGGTGACGAGGCGCTGATGAACAAAGCTGCGACTGCATCCTTCGCAGACCCACGTAGACAGTTTCTCAGCCTGCACAGGTTTTCTCTTTCAGAAAACTTACAAACTTCAGTGGATTCCTGATACGCCTGTTTGAACTGAAGCCATTCCATTGGGTCGCCGGAAAAATCTGGTAAATCCTTTGGCGTACTAATGCGACTAAGTAAGTTAGCGTCCGAAGTAAAAGTTGCGCTAACTTTAGTCGAAGATAGATCTTTCACTGTATTGACAAGCATGTTGACTGTTTGAATCAATGCGGAGACAGTGGGGTCCATGTGCTCCGACGGCAGCGCGGCGGCGGGCGCGGGCGCTGGGGAGGCGGGGCAGGGAAGCTCACCCGATGGTTTACCTTCGAAGTGGGTTCGCTCTCCCTGACAACCATTTTGAAAATGTACCCACTGCCTAGTGTAAGTCTCCTTGTCTTCTTCACTTGGTGGACTGTATTCTTCTTCTAAAAGCGCTGCCTGAATCTCTAATTCCTTATCGATAAGTTCCATACGTATTTTCGCCTTCTCTTTTTCGGCGTTTAATCGAAGCTGTCTTTTTCGAAGCTCGAGAGCATTATCTGACCTTTTACTTGTGCACGAGCCACGCCGCGAAGTAGGCGCGGATGGCCGCACGTGCTTAGAACTAATGCTAACACATGGCTCTACGTCCACGGGAGATTCAGCTTGATTTTCCGCTGGCTGCTGCACGGCGGCGGCGGTGTGCGATACGATTTGTTCCATTTCCTTTTGTTCACCTTCACGCCGCGTAGGTTTACTCGAGATGAGATATTCAAAAATCGAATGACGTTACTGTTTGGAATAGAACGCTCGCTGCCATTTTGAGCGCCATTTTTTTCACGTGTATTCGAATTTCGAAGGGTAGGGAAATATTATGAAACTGTACTAGAGTTTTGCGCGGAAACGAAAATAAATGGTATCTTACCTAAGCGTATTAAAATTTGCGCTATGATGTACCTATGATATGGTAATGAAATACAGTGTAGTGAGGTGGTGGCATAATGGCATGAAGGAAGAAAAAATGTTACGCGCCCAAATTTTATGGGCGTGGAATTTTTTTTTCCTTCATGCATAATGGCCTATTCCCTTTTCTGAAACTAGATGTCATGTCTATGTTCTCCAGTAAACCTGTTTGAAATATGTTGCGAAATGAAATTCTTCAAAAATTTGTGAATTACCATAAAGGTTTGTTCCTTTAGGCGAGGTAGGTCATTAGCAATAAAAATCTGTCTACATAAGAAACTTGCTGTGTTTTTATCTCAACCGACGAGCATATAAGGTACGGGCGCCAAAGATGGCCCACTTAAATTTTTAGATATTTTGTTTCCCGAATAAATATACAAGGACAAATCCTTGTAAAATCTTGCAGTTAAGTAAAGTAAAGAAAAAACATAATGGAAATTATAATATATTTATTTGGGAAACAAAATATCTAAAAATTTAAGTGGGCCATCTTTGGCGCCCGTACCTTATGATGAGATTAATTAATGTGGATGAAGCGAAAGAAGTAAGTCTAGATCTTAGCAAGAGGAAGGAAGTGGTCTGTGCTTACCCCTCCGGGAGAGAAGGGTGACTGTATGTATGTATCTATCTATTTGTCTTCAACTCTCCTACTTTTACTTCTGTTTATCTACGAACGCAATCTAAAACTTGGCAACTATATCCACAAGTACTCTCAACTTCCCCCATTACAAATGACTCCATTCAAAATGAACTGCAGCGATCCCTCAAAACGGGCCAATATTTGCAAATTCAACACTTGAGCCACTCTACACGTATGACGTCATACCTCCAGCTACCCAGGGGTGAGTCGATAATATATTTTAAAGTGGGAATCCTATAGAGCTCACGACACGACCTTTACAGACATAAAGGTTGTATTGGGATTCGCTTTGAGAATAACAAAAAAAAGAGTGAAGGTGAGTTTACTTAAATTTACTATTAAACTTACTTTATTTACTTACAATAGTGGCAAACAGGAAAAAAAATCATATGGGACTATTATTTTTTTCCCAATTATAAAGCTCTTGGGCAACTGAAAGTACGAATATGCTACAGTTTCGTATGAAAACGTCATGTCAAAATCGTTGTATAATTAATTATCTGTATAGTTTTTTCTAAATAATTTAAAATGTACATAATATAATATCTCCACGAAAAAGCCTTTAATAGCTAGTATAGGCAGGTGGACAAAAAAAATATTATTCAGATTTTTAAAAGCCTAAATTTATAGCGGATAGGCCAAACTAGACATTTGAGAATAGACGTAGCGTAAACAAGAATTTCTTGCATTGATAAAATTTTATAGACAATAGATTACATCTGAACCTTACGAAGTAATCTGTATTCTCGTCAACCGCGCGGGTTAGCCTTTTGATTCGTCCAATGAGACTCAGACGAAGATTGATGTACCCTCACCCTTATTTCGCTTCTGTTCGCATTTTCTGTCGGGCGGACGACGCCGCCGCCGCCTTACCCTATCCACAAAGAAAATACCACTCGGTAAGATTCGAGAGCCTCGCTATCCATTGCTCTTTTAAATAACACATCAGCTATTAGCCTCATTGTAACTCAGAATTATTCACGAATGTCGCTTTTATAACGCTTCAAACGCATAACATTGTTGCTCCTGACTTTGTCTATTGTTTTTCACCACCGCAAACTATTTACGAGGTTGTTAGAGTGAAAGGATAACGGATAGCAAAAGACATCATACAGCAGCAGCTAAAGATTAATGACCTTATTTGAGTGATTTTGGTGCTAAAATTAATCATCTGGCATTGTTTGATAAATTGTACAAAAGTATGGATAGAAGAATATTGATGTTATGTGAACAAAATCCACACCAAAAAAACACAAAAGTCCATTCAAATGCTTACTTCGACCCGGATTTGATCGCGACCAAAACCCAAAACGTTTATTACGAAAAGGCTAAACTAAGGAGTTTGACGACTCAGTAGCCTAGTCAATGGTGTGCCTGCCTTTGAAGCAAAGGGTCGTGGGTTTGAACACCCAGACACCCATAGTACAGACTCTGCTGCTTATTTGGATCAGACGATCATGTGTGAGATGTCCACATATTCATCGTTGATATTTTTAGTAAGTTATCTAGAAGCAACAAGAAAATATGTTATGTCACTTATGTCTTTCTATAACGAATCATAGTTAAAAATAAATTTATTTTAAAACCTGTTTTCGAACTGAAATGGCACTGAGCTTCAGCGCTAACTGAAAACACTTAGTACAACTGCTTTTTTCTTTGGATCCTATCCAATTAGGTCGTTTGTCGCAATGGAAGCGAACCAATTTCCAGGTCCAACTTTTTGTTGAAGTCCCCGCTTGAGGCTAAAATTTAGAGAGCTAGACTTCCGTAATACCAATATTCGTATTTCAGTTGAACATTGTGTTTGATATTTAATTAAAAATAACTAAATATTGTATGCAAAGACCTTAATTTATTGTTATATAACAGAAATGGTTAAGTATGAGACTAATTTGTGTTTATTCGTCGTCGTAAGACTATCTTTAATTAAATTCTACTCTTTGTACAGGTAGGATAATAACAATACTTTGTTTAAAATTTCACCAAATTTGTATACTATTTACATCTTTAGATAATAGATTCTCGGGTAGAATTAACGTGATTCCCAAAACAACATACAATCCCCAAGTCCTGATTCATAAACAATCCAATAACACCTTCTCATACTAGTATCAATGTCCAGACAACAATTAACCCTCTTATAATTACACCCCGAAATGCGGGATGAAATGATCCCCCCTTCCTTTCCCCCCTTCCCCCGGTCCCTTTATCTGGTATTCTTAGTGCGGACAAAAAACCGTTCTCAATTGGCAACGATTCCATTCCGACGTAGCGAGGAATTGTAAGAGCTTGTGCGTTGATTACAATGTTTGCAGTTATGTGGTTTGGTAATTGGATTTTGATTAGTTATGTTTTTGAAGGAAAGAACTAAGAATATTAAGGTCATAAGGATTTCCGTGTTTAGAAAAAAGTATCTTCTTTCTTACTCACGGGTCGCATGAAATTTTTACTTTTTTGTGTCTTTTATTATAGGATCTGAACATTTTTATATTTTTTGGTTAATCAATGGTGACAAAGACCCGACTATATTTGATACAAGTACATCGAATTTGTGACTTTATCTCGAGTCAGTGATATCCATGCCATTATCTCCCAATATAATCATTGCTAATAGTTGGATAACCCATAGGTGTCTACCATGATGACAATTAATTTCTTTCTCCCTGGAACTGAAAAAAAAAACACTATCGCGGCTCCGCCTGCTATTGCAAAATGGAAGTAAGTAATATTAAAGTACAAGATAAACTGTCAGGCACCGAACGAAGTCGGCCGGCGACACTTTAAACATGAAATCATCTCAGTGAAATTCATTTCCTGCAGTTCCCTCCAAGTTTTCTTTTGCTTTTTCTCGCCACTTGTGTGTCGTACTTAGTATGCAAATAGTTTTATGCGGTGGTGTTCAAAGCAAATAGGTTTTGTTTGCGGTGGCGTGTAAGTCTATCAAGGCACTTTACTGCATCGTTGCAGCTGATTTTGTGTGCAATGTGGATGCAGTCGAAATGTTTAAATATGTATAGTGAGTGAAATTTATGTTTTTATTTATGATTTTGTCCCTGTTACGTGAATAGGTCCTGCGCGGCAGCGAGTCAGTACTATTTTAAATATATGATATTTGTTCCATTGACTTCTATAATATTGATAGAGCCATGACGAGTTTTGAGTTGCTTCGTTACAAACAAACAAATATTAAAGATTTATGAGTACATGCAAAACCCAACTTTAACTTAGAATCAATTTATATTCAAAAGAGGCCCAAATAAGATATATTAAAAAGTTAATAGGACCATAAACGGGGGTGGTCTTAGGAACATCTCGTAAAAAATTTGATAGGCTTTAATACTGAAAAATGTAAGCGGTGAATATTGAGTGAACCATAAAAGTAAGAGATAGCTTTTGCGAGTTTATCTCTCGGAGTAAAACGGCCGTTTGGTTCAGTACAAATGCCTACCGAGAGAGCTGAGTTTCACGAAACAAATACAAACCTCCAGCTGGATTGCCTAGATTTCATTATAAGCATTTACCTATCTTGCAGCCAGGGAATCTTTAATTCTAGATACAAAATTATTTATACATTTCTGACAGTTGGATTTCAGTATAGAAGATACATTCAATACTAGTTTTTTTTACAATAAGTGTCCTTTACGTACGTCTAATGAACTCTTTGTAGTCAAGTTTATTTAAAAACCTTTTTTCATTCAGATAGATTTAATCGCCGAGAAAAATAGTTTAACATTTTAATTAAATATGTAATTGTAGTAACGCTAGGTACCTATTGTAAGTAATGGCATCTATTGGATCACCACAAGCGTCGGCATATTTGATACGAGTACAAGAAATCGGTAAAACTGTCCAAATATTTATTCTCTCAGAATAAGACAGTGAAATACTACATCAAATTGACTTCTAAATCTAGAACTTTATGATTGACAAATCGAGTTGTTTTCTTTCTTTTGCCAAGTTATCAAGACTATTCTCTTAGTTGAAGAATGTGCCCAATAAATTACAATAAACGATAGTGTTGGTAAACCTATAGCCACGTGTTTTTTTTATATTCCCACATAATAACAATTATTTAAAACAGGGTGGTGGTGATATTTACGTAAGAAACCGTGAAAGTGTTAGAAATAATTTTACCACAGAACATATAACTCACATGGAGAGTGAAAGAAATGTGAGGAATACTATTTCTTTCCTCTTTCAAGGTAAAAGCACAGAAGTGTAAACTACAATCACAACGAGTTTTGTTTATCATTATTATTCAGGTATCTTCATCAAGGCCAAAGTAAAACAGCATCTGCCACACGTTTACTCTGCTACTCGGTGACTCTAAAAATGAATAGGTGACTGATCTTCCTTTTTTAAATGTCAGCTGTTCTTGTTAGAACTACCACTAGCCTTAAGCACTATCTAAATGTATACCAGTGCCAACATTCTAGCTTTTAAATAAATAAAAAAATATATATCTTTTATGCTTTATTTTTTAATTTTTGTATTCTATTAATACTTATGTTTAAAATATTATGCCGTCGATTCTAAATAAATACGTTTTTACCTGGAAAGATTCAGGCTACGGAGGCTGTTTTTCTAAATATAATTTATTTTGCTATGTATAATTTAGTTCTTGGAATTTGGAATTCATTGTAAATTAAATGGATTCTTAGAAAATACGACTAAGATTTGACTGGATGAAACATTTTTAAATCTTGGCTTCTTTTTAGAAAATCTCGTTTTGCTTTCTTTCTGTATTTAAAACTTAAAGACAGAAATTTTTAAGAATATTTTTGTGTTAAGTTATGAAGTAAAAAAAATAAGGGCACTTAATTTTTTTCTTCATATTTCTGTAAAACACAGGTCACATAAAAACAAACGGGTCGTGGTGGGATTATCATAATTTTATTAGTCAACAGACAAAATTATAAGAAAAATAAATACATTTAATTAATTCGATAAAGCGCGTCACTTAATTCGTAAATTAGTTGTGACGTCCCCTTGAGTGGGTGCAAAATTCATCGTCAAATTGATGATAGTTTGGCCATGTTTGTCTAGACAACGTAAATTGATCTGTACGTAATTGAGTTAAACTCTAGTTCAGTTAGAGTAAAGTGTTTGTTTGTGTGGAATTATGTTAGGGTTAAGATGCTATTTGTGTCCAAAGTAGAAATCCAAAGGAAAGTTTAATAAACAGACTTATATATGTGAAATAAATGTATAACAGTACCTATCCATTCATACATAGACTATGGACTCTTTACATATCATTTACGTAGTAAAACCACAGATATATTTTATCCACGTAGAAAAATCAAAGTCAAATTTCTTCATTCTTCGTAGGTTTTTTTTTTCACTTAATAGCGTCGTATCAGAAGTTAAGAAGCTTTGCTTAAACCAACTTGTGCTGCATCATCACTACATAGTATAAAATAAAGTCGCTTTCTCCGTCCCTATGTCCCTATGTCCCTATGTCCCTCCCTTTGTACGCTTAAATCTTTAAAACTACGCAACGGATTTTGATGCGGTTTTTTTTAATAGATAGAGTGATTCAAGAGGAAGGTTTATATGTATAATACATGCATAATATACTGAAGGATAACCCACAATAACCATTTTCCCGTGCGGAGCCGGGGCGGGTCGCTAGTATTGCATAAGGAAGAGTTGAGTAGTAGATTTCACTCTAAAAACTTTTTTTTTTTTTAAGTTGACCTATGCTTGTGTCGAAAAGGTACGACCAATCAAGCTTCACCGGACAACACACACGTTTCCATAATAATTAAACCAGAAAACAAAACACATTCAGATAAACAAAAAAATTAAAAAATATTTTTAACGTACCTACGAACTATTCACGCGCATATCTTTTACTTTTTCAATGGGTATAAAATATTTTTCCGGGATAAAAATTATCTTATATCACTCCCTAACCCTCACTTTACATCTATACGAAAATCAATAACAAACGCATTTAAAATATTAGTAAGGATTTTAACGGGTCTTATAAGCGATAATTTACTCGCTAAAGCTCAAACAAACTTTAGAAACATTTTTGTAAACAAATTCTTCAGCATTTCGAAATCTAAGCGCATTGATGGCGGCTGCTATATCCAGCCGCGATTAAAACAAGCAAAGCCGGCGGGAATCAATAGTCGCGGGCAGCGCGGCGGAAAATCAAAGGACAACGCTGTGCGCTTCCTGACTTGACGGCGAAAATATATCTTTTTTGCTCTTTTTACACCGAGTCACCGCGCTCTTCATTTTACTAATTTTCCGAGTCTTTGTGGGGACAGACTGAGGTATATTACAATCTATAAGACAGTTTCAATGTATTTCCAATAGCGTTGTTTTTCATTTTTCCAATAGGTACCTACAAGACATTTTCCCCAAATTTGCTTATTTATTAATCATTTACCCTATATTCATTTAATCCAAACAATTATATATTTTACTTGCTTTCCGCCGCAGCTCCGTCCGCGTCAACAGTTTTTCCCGTGGGAATGAGGCAATTTCCCGCGGTAAAATGTAGCCTATCAGGGTGAATGTAGCTTTCTAATTGTAAAAGAATTTTTGAAATAGGTACAGAAGCTTTTGAGTTTATTCATTACAAACATAAACACGCACAAAAATACAAATCTTTCCTCTTTATAATATTAGTATGATTCGGTACCTAATCATAGATAACGCACTGTAAAAGGCGCTTTTGTTAAACATGACAAAAAATAGAGACATTGAACCTAAGGTCTTATGAATAAAAAAAGTGTGTATTCTTTAACTCCATTATCATATTACATTTCACTTCCCAGAATTTAGTTAAAATAGTTGGTATAAAAAGGTCCTGTTTTCAGTAAAACTCTTGTTTACTAAACAATCATTTACGAATCGTACCTAAAACGAAAGAGCGCTTACGTAAATCGTTCCGTTTACAACCAACGGAATCCAGATTCCAACAACAACGGTAAAAAACGGAATAAAAAACCGCCTCTCCACCGCAAACAGCTTTTAATATCCCTATACTTAACCCGGCAGCTTACGTTAAAATGAAAAGGAAATTCATTACTCGCGATACGCCGTTGTAACGCCGCCGTTGCCGCTAAACGGCGTCGTTAACGGTCGCAGGCTGTATCGGAAATCGTTAGCACTGCGCTATGATCGGTGGCTTCAGGAGTCGAGGTCACTGATAATGACAGTCTTTATTGCAGCGGACTAGAGTATTTCAGCACGGAAATGACGACTTTCAGTACAATAGAGATTTATCTTTAAAAAGAATAATATTTTTTCTCATATGTTACCTAACTACCTTGTATACTTTATATGTTGTCTACCTTCATTTTGATGAAAACAATATGATGCCCAGGGTATCTTATCATCATCATCAAAGACCTCCCCCAAGGATCTCCACAACGATCGCTCCTGCGTTGCCCGCATCCAACAGCTTTTCCGCGACTCTCACCAAATCGTCAGTCCACCTTGTGGGGGGCCGGCCACACTACGTCATTTAGCGCGCGCGGACATTCAAGAACCTTTCTGCCCCAATGTCGGCCAGATGTTTAATATTACTCAAAACTTCAACTGAAACACAATGGAAATGTTTACGCGTTCTATGTAAAAATTTCAATTGAGTTTCAGTTAAGAATGGGCTCTGACGAAGTAACAATATACATCTATTACGAAAAGCTCAATTTCAGAAAAACTAAATTTAAGTACGAATCTATGTAATATATTTGTTATCTCACAATAAAATACTTTTAAGTCGACAGTGAACCTAAAGGTATCTTTATCCTATATTAGAAAGTCGATATTAAAAATGAAATATACATACCACTCAAAATCAAAACCCTTTTTTGCTTAGCCGCATTCGGGTAAAAAAAGAACCAAGATTATAAGCTTCTGGACAGTCGACGGCACGAAGCTAAAGGCGGTTAAGTAACAAAAGTGTATCCCCTAACTCACACTTTAATCTCTGAAGATAAAACCGAAGAATATTATGTAGTTTATGGACGAGACAATGAGCCCTGCTTTGTTACTGGTGGAAAGAATACACACTTTTCATCCTTATATTTTTAGTCTAGAATGAATAATGGTTGTTCTCTTTTACTTGACGTTATATGATCACATCTTTAGAAGCAGAAAAAAAAATCCCACATTTTCTATCATAAATAATGACTAGTCTTGTTTTTTAATTTGGTTGATTATAATCAGTAGGACCGCATGCTTTTATGATTTATTTTTTTAACACTCATCTTTACATTTTTTCCACAGACACGACAAAAAATTCCTGATTAAAAATAAAGATATCAATTCGGCAACTCCAGTGATTTATTTTTCACTGGAATCAAATAAAATCAAGTTCTACCCATTACTACACAATTTACTTACATGTGCCCGTACTAGACTTTCCCATCTATAAATAGGTTTAGCATAGCAGCCCTACAGGCAGTGTTTATATTCGCCCTGCCAATTTAAAAGACAATTTAAAAACTGCTGCCGCCAGCCATTTTGGACTTGTACAGTCGGCAAAAAATATGCCACGCGAAAAGCCTTACAATGGATTAGTACCTTTTTCGCTGACTGTACGGTAACTGGCAAACATTCGGCCAATAGGGGCTGTCTGCCATTATCCACACACCCTTCATTTAGTCTTGATAGAGTTTACATTGAACAAGTGCTTTGTTCCAATGTCTGTACGTTGAATGAAGATGTTCGGATTGCTAATTGTGGCCCTTGTTATGAAAGGAGCTATTGTTGAAGATACACAAAATTATTATAACAGAGTAAATCGGCGAAGAGGAGATTTTATCTTTTTGAAAATATCATCAACATAAAAATAGTTTTTAACAATACTTACATAAGAGTACATTTTGCAGTTTAGTTCACTTTACATTTCATTGACAATATTGACAAACAGTTTAGATACGGCCAACCATTTCCAGTGGCAAGTCAAGTCGCCCCATTTAGGTCATTTTAAATTTCGAACAAGTGCCTACCACGAATAAAATGCCTTACCGCTGCCAGCCAATACCAATTTAAAAGACAATTTAAAAACTGCTGTCGTTGGGCGATTCGCTCGCGTTCGCAAACACGGCCAGTCATAGGGGCGTCCATTATTTGCGGACGCGTCACCCGTATTCTGGCCGGATGTTGTTAATGGCGGAAAATGCGGAAAATTGGGCTATTCATTTCCCGGCGTCGACCGCAACGCGCAAATACTGCGATAGGGATGGAGATTTGAATCGCGAACCCGATTTCACTGCGAATATGCGAATGAGTTATATCGCATTTTAACGGGATATACTCGTAATCAACCTGTGGAAATCTGAATGCACAAAATCAAAGTGACGTCACTTAAAAACTGTCCTGCGCAGTTTTTCAAACCTGGATAGTGTAATAAAAACTTTGAACTTTAAGATTAAAATGCTAAAGATCGGGTTTTATCGACTCTCAAGTCGAAGACTGAAGTCGTAAATTTGATAGCTGACACGTAGTTCACGAAGCGTCTCTCACAAAGTTACGTTATGGTATCTTCGTGACTACAAAAACTAACGTTACTTTAAACTGGCAAAATGCTAACTATCATTGCCAAAAGCGAAAAAAGATTTGGGGAATATACCTATACATGAAAATGAATAATCATTTACAATTATACGTTTTTTACTTGAATTTAATTAAGCACTAAATAATCGTATTAATTTCTTAGAGTTTATACGGGAAAATAATATTGAAACGTTTGAAACATTACTCATAAATAACATAAGTATATTATAATCGATTAACACCATGTAACTGAAATATACTTTATTGACACCCAAGGAAAATGAACCAATTGATCAATGAATTCATACATTTTTAAATTTTGAGAATAAAAATACAAGCATGCTAAGCTGAACACCTTAGACAACCGTGGAAGTTTTAAAAAGTATATTACCATCTTCATTACCATTATAATTGCAATGGCGTGCTCCTCCATCCATTATGTTTTTGCTGAGCCCAACAGGGTCCATAATGTCTTGTACCTTATTTACCACTATACATCTGTAATTTACCATTGTGGAATGCAAATAATAAATGAATATGAATAGACTTTGTACCAGTCTTATGTCCACTGGATAAGAAACAGAATCCCGGTGCGCGTGTTTAGCCTTGACCTTGACCGTTCCTATCTGATGATTGGATCATTTGAATCAGTTTATGTGATTATTCATTCCAGCCCATCCCTAGCACATCCAGGTGCGGTGAGTCTCCATTTATTCGCTAACATCAACACACGTATTATCGACTGTTTCAACTCGTTCGTTATCGTGTGTGGTTTTCTAATTGCTTCGGGTGCGAATATTCCATTTTGACGTATATTTGAGAATCAAACCGAAACTAGTTATCTAAATAATTGACAATCTTATTTCATCAATCTATATCTTAGTGTGGTCGACTTGGTAAGACTTATTTACCCTGATTTGGGGTACGCGCGAGCCCCTTGGTGGGGTATATGTGGGCTGTTATCGAGATTTTCTAACGCAACTCGACTACTATTTTACTGATGAGTAAATATTGTATGGAAATTATTACCTATTCTACTAATACGCACTCATAAACATTTTGAGATTATTCCATCAGCCTGTTAAATTGAAAAAGCATCAAATTTTGGATGCTAATAGCTTTTTAATCGAAAACGTCCCTCTAAAGACCAATTTTCCACAGAGTATTTTTAAAAACTAGTTTGGACTTTGATAGGTACTTTTTTTTCTAAACGACCGAAATGCGTGTTACGGTTTAGTTTTTAAAACTTTACAAATTTAATAATAACTATAATTTTATGAATCATAAACCGCGTTGCAGTCACAGACATCAAAGGTCTCTAACCTTTGCTCCACAAGATAGTGATACCACAGAATAAATAATAGTACTAGTGATACACAAGAACACCCTTCTGGGTGGAAAACGATACATCTTTATTCGAAAGTGGAATAAAACGCAACTTGCCGGCGTCCACCAATAAATAATACCACGGGGCGTCGGCTGTAATACATAAATTGGAAAGACTTTTGACAGCAGATCCGATAAGGTTGTGAGGGGCTAAACGGGGGGTTTCTAGGGCCCCCTCAACTCCCCCTTGCGTTTTTATCGTGATTATAATCGGCTTTGCTCGGACAGGGGGACTATCCAGAGTATTCCAGAGTGACAATGTCCTGCATTGCGAGACATTGCAATTCCATATTTCATTAAGGAATAATGTATTAGGTGATTAGGTGACGCCATCTGCTCTTAAGCTATATTGGATATTATTGAAAAACTAATAATAATAATAAATAAATTTTTATTCATCAAAACTTAATCTAAATACAGACATCGAAAATACGAAAATAAAAATGAACTAATAAACTAACTAGACATCAATGGTATTTAAAAAATTACGTTATAGAACTCTTTAAATATTAATAAGCAATTATTTGTATGCATTTTTTTTAAATTCTAAGTGTAAAACGGTCTTAAAAAAGATTTCTAGATTAAATTTTTCTTCATCACTTTTTGTGAAATAGTTTACCAACAAAAAAGCTCAATTTTTTACACACAGGTCATTGGTATAGCAAACATAAAGCGCCGGGCTAAATACACAGCCCTGTACAAGCGTTTGCAAACAAAGTGAGTGACAGCTCCTTTGTAACAAAAATCCGGTGGATTTACAATGGTCGCTTATTAAAGTTAGGTAAACCTACAGATTTGTATTATATTACGTAAAATACAGAATATGAATTTATCAAGAAAGTGTTCTCACACACAATTTAATTACTATTTTCCCTTTACTAAAATTTTAGGAAATCTTACATTATAGGTAAGACATGAGACAGCACATGCGACTGGATATGTTGACGTTGAGAGCGCCCGTATTCCGTAGCGGTAGGGGTGGATTTCGTAGTGCAAATGTCCAGCCGCATGGACTGGCTGTACATTACGTATTAGATGCTAAAAACGATTAAATTGCTTTTTTGCCGTAAAAAATACTGATATTGACACTATTAAATGCATTCTTCACATATCTTTATTGTTTTCTTTCATAATTCCAATTAGTTTTCTTTTTTATTCAAATTAAACTGTTAAATAGACAAAGTTTTGCGCGTAAGAGCGTGATGCAAGACTTAGAAACGTGTGCGAGTGACTGAATAGACAATACAAGAGACTAATTCTAGGAATTTCCTACGGATAGGAGACTTGAGGCTTCTTAGAAACATTTATTTCTCAATACTCCTCTCTTCAGCTTTTCCCATTATATGTCAAACTAAGTTTAATGTTGGTGATTTTATTTTCATCACGTTTGAGACTAAGACCTAACAACTCAAATTAATGATCAGAGTTAGTGAAATCCTTTTCAAAACGTTTACAAAGTTTAGTTTCTCGAATTTGTTGTTGAGGTTAATCTCTTCAAGAATTGTAATAATTGGTTTGGATTTCCTCTTCATTAAAAGCTGTTTTATTGTGCAAATACATAATAATTTTAAATATTTATTAATATGTATGGACGTCTCACACACGGCCATCTGTCCTCTAACTAGGCAGAGCCTGTATTAATGGGTGCCGGACAGCTGATATACATATATAAATATACAACATCCAGACACATGGCAAACACAAGTACTCATCACATGAATGGTTGCCCTGGGCGGGATTCGAACCCTGTGCCGTCAATACTGAGTGTGTCCATTTCAGCGGAAGTCAGCTGAATACAATACAATACAAATATGCTTTATTGACACCCAAGGAAAAACACAAAAGAAATAAATACATTAAATTCAAAATACAGAAGTCAACAGGCGGCCTTATTGCTAAGGTAGCAATCTCTTCCAGGCAACCTTAATGATTGAACCTGAACTGAACCTGATTCTTACAAGTCACCAGAACACAAATTAATATCTTCAATGAATTTCGTTTTGTTTTATTTCACATATAAAGTATTATTTGTTTTAATTCGTGAAAGAGTAGGTATATAGCAAACTTCCATGTACATTCACAGAGCAAACATGCTATTCATTGCAGAATTACAAATTTACAGCCCCATATAAAGTATTTCCGAACATAGTACTCGGAACTAGTACATTTAAACTTTGAAACTCAATAATATTACATACCCAAAGCCAATACTGCCAATTTTAAATTGGTCCGGGAAAGTTGTGACAAAGAGCAGTCAGCTATTTGCGCACCGAACCTCGCTGGCTAAGCTTTTAACTATTTTTACGTTAACTCGTTAAAAACGAAAAACCCGTTGCCCATATTATTCAGAAACACACAACGGGACTGTTTCAAAAACGAATTGCTAGACAAACTTTTGAAAAAAGTATATACGAATGCGTTGTAATATTTTACAAATCACTGGAACTACTAGCGGCTGACAGAATCTGATAGGCCTTATTTTACGAATGATAAAATGTAGGAATCGTTTGACATATAACTGTATCCGAAATGACTTCAACGCAGTATTTATTTACTAACAATGGTTAAGAAACAAAACATTTTTTCAACAAAACTGAATCACGACACATATGATTCAACAAAAGTAAAAGTGAATAGACCAACTTTCTTATTCAATCATAATTAAAATGATTAATTAATGTTTAGTAGGAAGCTACACTAGTTTGACGTCAACTATAATATCCTCCTATTTTCCTTTAATTCCCGATGGATCTGTTTAGATCCCACTTTTTTATATTAACGATGGATCCCTTATACTATTACCATTGAATCCCATATCATATAAAAAGATAATTTAAAAAATATATATAACCGCCTTCAATGTTAGGACCTACACTAAAAAGTTAAAAATAAGATATAAATCTAGCTGAAAGCATAGAAATTTAATATGGCTATTAATATTCCTTATTCACACAAATTGTAACATCATATAAACATGTGTAGACATTGTTATACACTTCACCTTGGAGTCGGTGCCATTTGAAGCTAGCTATTTAATCGGAACCACATCTGATCTCAAAAGCTCAGATCGTTGAATATAAAATATTAAAGAACGCGGTCAGAGTACTAGGTACTGAGCCCACTATAGATGACTGCTAGCAGTAGAAGTCTTTGGTCGAAATGATGGTGATGATATTAGCTGGCACCGACTCCAAGATGAAGTGTATAACAATGTCTACACATGTTTATATGATGTTACAATTTATGTGAATAAGGAATATTAATAGCCATATTAAATTTCTATGCTTTCAGCTAGATTTATATCTTATTTTTAACTTTTTAGTGTAGGTCCTAACATTGAAGGCGGTTATATATTTTTTTTAAATTATCTTTTTATTTTACCCTTTTTAGTGAAAATTTACCATGACAAGTTACTCATACGAAACTTTAATTTGTTTTGTTAGTATGTACATAATTATAACCAGATTTTATCACTATGTTTGCTTTACAGTCTTACGTTTGAATTTTAAATTCTAAAACATTGCTATACTAAAACATTATTCTAAAACATTGCTTGATTGGACTGTAACCTAAGTTTTCCGAATAGCGAACAACTGACCAAATCACTACGATACCGACGAAAACGCTCGCCCGTTTAGTCCATGGAAAAATTCTTAAGTTGTTATCTTCACTTGGGGTTTTCAAATCTTTAATCTATGACTAGTTTACAGAATATGTGAACCAAAACCGCATATTTCTTGTTGTTTCAATTATAACAAAAGCAACGCAATGAGTGTGCTGTTGTTTTTTGAAGAGTTTTCGTTTTAGTCTTCTACTCCGCCATCAGATATAATCCAAATTTATATGAAACAATTTTGAGTACAAGTTCTATCTATAAAACAAAAAAATATTGAAATCGATTGATAAGAAGCCGAGATATTGCCAAAACAATTTACCGATCGGGTATAACGGCATCGTCAATTGAGGAGTTATTTCCTTATATCTTCAAATTTAATCATCCGATTTTAGCGAAATTTTTATGGGACCACCCTGCAAGTAAACCTGGTCGATTAAAAAAATAATTTTGAAAATCGGTTCACAATTGGCGGAGATATCTTATAACAAACACACAAAAAAAAAAAAAAAAAAACATTCGCGTCGAATTGAGAACCTCCTCCTTTTTTGAAGTGGGTTAAAAAACTTGTGTATGTTTAAGAACTTGAGTACTTTTAGCAAACATTCAAAAAGCGTGGGTTTTGCCTACCGATTCTTAAATGAACTTATTAGTTTTTGTTTTTAAACTGACCCACAGCTAAGTAGCTATACCGGTAGTACATAACATCCTTGGCTATACCACAGAGTGGTAACATAACGTGACACGCGACACGGGCTTTAACAAAAATATCCCCAAACTAACTTCACAGACAATAACAAATAATTCCTCGGGGGCAGCGCTGTCGTCTCCGTCTTTACTGTAATAAACCGAATGAAACACAGGACTTTGCAGTCAACTGCTAATATAATAAGACTTTGTATCCCATGTGACGTCATTTTAAAACTTGTAATAGTTGTCTGGAGGACGAGCTTGTGTAAATTCTTATTTGGTTCGAGCTTGTTTCTTGAAATGCGATTGTTATTTCTGCGTAGTCTGCATTTGTTTAAATGTAATATAAAAGCTTCAAAAAGCATTTGTTTTCGTTGTTTACGCCAAGGTTCTATATATTTTTATTCGTTTTCAACCTCGTCTCTTGTCGCATGTCAAACATTTATATTTTCTTGTTGACAATTAAATAAATTTATTTCTTAACCTGAACCTAATTTATTTTTGATAAAGTAGATTTACAAATCAATTCAAATGTGAATCATTTACAAATCTTTTTATAAAAGATCTTTCAAGATCAAAATCGATTAGAAATAAAACAAACAGGTTTAGAAACTTAGAAATATCCTTATGTTTATAATTTCCAGTCGCATTACGTAACATCGTCGCATACAAGAATAAAATCCGGACTAAACGCGCGGTTCCAAGAATAAAAATAAATTGGAAAAACGCATTTTATTAAGTGCTCCCTCTCGGCCATCAAAAGGGATCATAACGCCGCGCCGGGACAACAGCATCGTGGGGAAAAGCAGATATTTATTACCAAGATTAATGATACATATCCATGGATGCCAAAGAAAAACACGTAACATAACACATAAACTTATACGTCGCAGACAGGGCGAAGAGTCAGTCATTTCGCAAAAAGCACTTCCGTTCAGGAACTTAGGTTTATTAGTTTTGTTATGTTACTCGTCTTTGAATTTGTTCGCAGATTTCTGTAAACACTAAAGTTTATGAAGCGAGTAAGAAATATTGTTCATATTTTGATGCCCCCGCAGTCCGCAGCCTAGTTGGTAGTACACCTGCTTTCTAAACACAGGGTCTCGGGTTCAAACCCCGCCTAGGGCAAATATTTGTGTGATGAGCACTTATGTTTGTCTAGTGTATGGGTGCTGTACCTATATATTTATATAAGTATCTATATATGTATTTCAGCTGTTTAACACCCATAATACACGCTTTGGACCAGTTTAGGGTCAGATGGCCGTCTGTGAAACGTGTCACGTATTCATTTCCGAACAAAAAACATAACTGTGGTCAAATCCGTCAAACATCGGAATTGGACGAATGGAATTGCGCCAACTTAATTTGAAAAACACTTCTGTGTATGACTGAAATATTGTGTAAAAAGATTTCCTTGCGAGAGCAAGTGTAGATAAGAGACGTATCGAATCACAGCTGGCTCATAAAGCTTCGCGAAATCGAATCAGGCGCAGCCGTAAACGACAAATGAGCTGCGTTGCAAAACATAAAATGTTTTTATTATTACAGCGACAGAGATTTCAAGAGAGCTGTGAAGTTAATATGTATAACACAGCTTCTGTTAAGTCCGATGTACATCGCTTTCTCTTGCCTCTATTATTGGACGTCATAATCATAATCATCTTGATTTCAGCCGAAAGGCGTCCACTGCTGGACAAAGGTCTCTCCACAACCATCGGTCCTGCGCTGCCCGCATCCCGCGAAACTCACCAGATCGTCGGTTCACCATGTGGGAACAGCCATTTAAGATTTAATTGGACTTAATAAGAAGGTATGTAATGATATAATAATCTGAGAAGTATATAGGTATAGATACTTTACTTAAAATTTCTGAAGTTCTTGGTAAGATTATGATGCTGTCATTGAATAAAATATGAAACAAGCTTTGAAATGTTTATATACGTAACAGACAGTCGAGTAGTCTCAGGGTTTCAAATTTATTTACTCACAATTATTTTGTAATGTGATTACATTTTGTGTCTCTATCTACGTTTTAGATAAATAATTTTGAACGTTAATTCTTTTGTTTCCACTAAAAGCATAAAGTAATATTGATACAATTAATACGTCACACTACAAAGTGCAATTATTGTCATTACCATTCATCAATCAGTTCACGAAATCAGACAGCCAAATAATATAACTCTTATATCTCCATAAATTGATCAGTGGTTTCACCTACCTCCGAAAACGTGACCACACATAATTATTTCATGTACTTTTGTGGCATTTCGATAACGTATTCTGAATAAATAAACAATCATTGTGGTTTTATTTGAATTTATAATGATTATTGACTAATCTGTCCACTGTCAAACATTGCTCTGTCTAGTTTAGCAGGATAACCGTCACGTTAAATTGAGCGTATACAGCCTGCGTGGTCGAATGGTCAAAAGCTCGCCTGACGTTACGGAGGTTCCGGGTTCGAATCCCGGTGGGGACTCGTCGAACAATTATCACTCTGTGAGACTTTCCTCAGTTTGGTTAGGACATTGCAGGCTGGATCACCAGATAGTCCGAAAAGAAAGATGATTTTCGGAAGACACGTAAAGCCGTTGGTCCCAGCTACTATCTGCGGATGTAGTCGTTGTAGGGGCCATGCGGAAATCTAAGGCGGTTTTATAATTCCGACACCAGGGTTTGTGAGGTAGGTTAAAATCGAAACTCACACGATGAGCAAGCAAGCAAGTGAGGTGTTGAGCGTATATAGATAAAACGTCGTTAACAACCCTGCCCTGATTCAGGGTGAACAGGCCTTAGTCGATCACGCTGGACCGTGCGGGTTAGTCTACTGAATTTCTTCGCAGGTGTGTACAGGTTTGCTTTCTTTTCCGTAAAAGCGTCGAATATACGTACATATGAATTTGAATTGAACCCGGACATCCTGCATGGAAGACTACGGCCCTACCCACTGGGCTACCGACGACGCTGTTCAAGATAAAACGATTGATGACAAATTGAGTTGTTTATAACAAGGATAATTTTAGAACAATGCACAGAAATAAAATAATGATACTAGATGATAAAAAAGTATAAAGTTTTTCGTTTCTAAAGAAGTCTCAGCGCCCTAAAATGTCACTGTCAAAAAGAGACAAGGATATCTTCATTGGCTTGTGTTTTCCTTCACTTCCCTTAACGGATGTACCACATTGACCCAATTCCAAGCATCCATCTCACCCGTCTCGGCTGCCGAAGGTTATCGCAAGTCAGAGCTCGGAATATAGGTATTTTATGATACCGGTATCTTACACGTTTAGCAAATTCATACCGATATCATCAATTTGTTTGACATTAACGGTAATATATTTCATTGATATTCAGAGACGCTTTCCATTTTGTGGTTCGTGATTATTCGCCTGTGTATCGTTTTGTTTGCGATACAAGGAAAAGTAAGTCATATGGTGTAACTTTTTTTTTCAACTAACGGTTCGTTATGTACTACCTACCGTAATTCAGGGTAGGTTCATTCAAGACCATCGCTATAAGTTCGGAAATTTTGTTATGTATGGTAAACAGTGGGGACATAATGAGAAAAAATGAAAATATTCTTCATTGCTTCCAAACAAACAGAAATACAAATACATATACAAATATAATACAGAAAATGTAGAGTTGGCGGCCTTATAACTTAGGTAACAATTTCTTCCAGACAACCACTTAAATGGAGACTGAAAACATGGATAGAATTGATGCTGGTCGGTCTAATGCAATCTATGGGATGATATATGGGACAATTTATGACCCCACTGTTAACGATACATAACGAAATTTTCGAACTTATACAGCTAATATTTCCAGCAATTCTGTACTAGTTTTAATATTTTGTTGATTAAAAACCACAATTCCTTTAATAATTAAAAAACCGGTGAGATATTAATATTCCGAAACGGGTTGCAAGCTCTAGAAGATAACGAACCAAGAAAACGCTTAGTAACGCAACGGTTCCCGCATCAATTACTAAGTGGGGAGCAAAGTACCGACTCCGGACCAGGCTGTATAGGCTCACAATATCGCCGGATTATTTGCAAATTGATTCAATTTGCGCAACACGGCTACGCTTTTAGTGTGCCCGGTTTAATATGTAGCTCTTTCAACTTTGTTTACAAAACAGGATCAGAGGTATTATATTTTGTACACACGGCCAATTTGTCGTGCCGACTGTACCTGCGGTGTCGCATCGGTAAGTGAGGTAGCGTTTGCAAATATGACGGTATTTTTTTATGTTAAAAAACAAAATACATACATTTACAGGTTATAAAAAGCGGTTTATGGGATTAGTATATTTGTCAAACTATAAAAGTTTTTAGCGTGCTTTTCTAGTGCATTTTAATGTCATAGAGCCACAGAATAAATAATAGTAAGTACCGGTATGGTACAGGTCAAGCTACTTTCTAGATTAGCATTATAAATGACAATGTACAAATTATAGGTAAGATTCTTCTTGATACGTCATATTCTTTCACAACATACTTTAAAAAAATACAATATTGCAGACTATCAAGTGTACCTAGTTCGGTTACTAGTTTAATTAGTAAATTTATTTATTTTTTCAAAGTAATTTTTTTACTAATCTTTCCTGCTCATTTATCTATCAATTAAAAATATTTCCGCTGTATTAGATACCAAGTCACAGCACTTTTTCACATCAGATTTTTAACGGGGACAACAGGAATACAATTCGGAATATTCCTGTAAAAAGTTGACAAACTCAGGAGAGCAGTGAAGCACCTAACTGCACACATTTCTCAGGTGACATAATGACGTCAACAGATAATAATATTTCGTCAACTTAAACTTCAAGCCATCACGAAGTTATGTAAATTACGTACACGAAGTTAATCCTCCGCGTTGTTTGTTTGTTGGTCCCTGTTGGTAACTGGTTGGAACGAGCTGAGGACCGATCGTAACTATACAGTATTCGTATCTTGTGTGCCCCTAAAGTTTTGTAATTATTGATCTAGCGATATTAGTTTCATATTGGAAATTTTATCGGATATTGCAATCTTGACGGTATAGAATCGAATGTAATCGCGGCGATCTCGAGTTTCCGTTGAAAAGATGTCCACCCAACTCTTGCTCTAATAATGACAATATTTAGATTATTTTCTTCTTTTTCATATTTTTAGAATATAGATTTATTCCCATACATACAATTTCCGGTGAAGCTTTTTTTTAACGTATTTTTTACATTTAAGTGTTGTTTCCATTTCTAGAACTCCAAAGACCTTAGCCTTACCCACGGGAACAGTCTAAAACTCCAACAAACCAATAGACAGAGTACAGAAACCTTAAAAGGTCTAGAAACTTCCTCGTTAACATACATACCTACATACTTATGTATGTGCCCACCGAGAGGCTCAACTCATATCTCGGCCAAAATCAGGGTGAATAGGCCTTATACGGCCACGCTGGCCCAGTGCAGTCAACTTCACACACAACCTTTGAATTTATTTCCAGGTGTATGCAGGTTACCTCACGATGTTTCATTTGCCGTGATAACGTCGAATAAATGGAATATGAATTCGAAAATCGAAAACACATTGATACGTGCCGAGGTAGAACTCGCCCCCGGAATGGAACACAACGGCCCTAGCCACTTAGGCACCGACGACGTTCTAGAAGAACCTTCCAAACTCATAATAAACAGTCAAGCCAATTAGTACAGTCGAGTGCATAATAAAGTGACGCCCGCACCGGTCATTCGCACCCACATTCCCACTCGCCCCTTATGCACACAGCGCTTTGACAGTGTAACGGCGATTGGAAGGGGTTGTACCTCGGTGGTCTTTTCAAAGTGTCGCCTGCAATTTGCATTTTACGTATTTGACAGTGTAAACAGAGTAATTGAGCTGGTTAGTCGAGTAATGTCCCGATTAAGTCCCACGTGACAAGATTTGAGAAGCGGACATATTGTGTTAATTTAAGTAGAATAGAATGTAGGGAAAATTTTGATAAAAACACAGATTCAAAAAGTGCAGAATAGCGCGACGAAAAATACTTTTTTATATTGCTTAGACAAATAAATCCAATCGGGGAATGAATCAACGCATTCCAGGTGGAAGGCAAGGGTTATGGCCACTATGCTACAGACCATGTCAAACAAACAATAAAACAAGTTATTTCTCTGCTCACCCCATTGCACCACTGTTATGCCACGCGCAGCCGCGTGCACACGCTTCGATTGAGCGCATTTTTGTAACCAGAGCTGGATAAAAGCAGAAACTACCCTAGAATTGTGACACAGGGAACTTTTTAAATATAGAACAAAAGAAGTTTTTCAGAATTCATCCATACATTTTTGCATACATTTCCTAGAAAAGTCGAACAACAAAAAAAATACACAAGCTTTTTGGAGCAATTTGATAAAGCACCACAATAGTAGACAGTTGTAGGATTTCTGTAAGCTAAGTTATAGAGATTCAAAGATGCGGCACTTTCATATTTTTTTATTTATTTCTGAAAGTGTAAAATACTGAAAATAATATTAGATATTGCTAATATGTACTAGCTGTTCACTTAATTATGTATATGTCGCAGAGAATTGAGGATTTCAGGGATTTCACGAAATCCCTAGGGATATTACGAAATCGCGGAAGATGCCGAATTCTCTTGTTTATTACGTCTTCTTACTAAAACATGAATGTTTGAAACCCTTAGTTTATAAATTATACTTTCACCAACCTTGGTGAAACAACATGGAATGGTATAAAGAATTGAGTATTGAGTTGTAGTCAATTTTATCCCCTTTTTGAACTTAAAACCGGTTGCCTTCTTGTTAAATTCATATTCCTATAAGTATGTTGTCATTATCGGTCACAAAAGAAAAATATCTTGATAAAAATAAAAAGATGATACGGGACTAGGGGCGTTGCGAACGTTTCATTATAAGTTCACAAATAAAATATGATCAAAAAATGAAAATAACCGCAATTACCAAACACGCCCCCTTTTATGACTGTCAAACATATACGACTAATAGATGTGTACAAATATTAACTTAGACGTCACGAAGCACTTATGACGTCACTACACTTTGCTTACATAAACAGAAAACGTTTCAATTAGAAAATGCATCGTATAAACCTCCTGCTGCTTTCGTCCAAAGGGGATCGCCACCCTAAAGGAAAGGTCATTCACCCTCGCCTCATGTTACGTTCATTAGAAATTCCTCTATCTCTCTCATTCAACCGTATACCTCTGTCTCTTTCAAACGCTAAATAAATAATGCCGAAAATTCATGTGTTATGTCGGCTAAGTGCAATGCGATATTCTCTTATTAGTCGAATAATGGGAAACAAAAAACTATTTTATGTGTGTGGAGTTTCTAAGTAACCTAAAGAAAGGTAAAAAAACGAACCAACTGCTTACGATACACATTATGTGGCCAAGATTTGATGCCGTAATGTTATGTTCCAGAAAAATATAGTTAGGTTCATTAAGGCCTGTCCACCCGGTTTCAAGGCAAGCTCAAGCCTTTTTATCAATTGGAAATCGCGTAAATCATTTTACTATTGGCAACCTGCATTGACTGGAGTCCGTTGTTTAGTTTCGCGAACTAAACTAAAATACTAAAAGAAATACCCAAAACAGGGCTACTTAATATAGACAAAGTAATATTTTAGACCACTTGCAATTTAAAAAACAGTTATTTTATTTCACTAGCGCATGCGAGCTATACTTGTAGTGTAGTGTAGTGCGTATTTGAGTGTACTACTAAACTGAGCGCTACGCACACAAAGACAATGCGCACACACAAGACACACAAGTATGGATAGCCTGCAATCGTGAGATAAAACATCTGTAGTTGATAAAGTTTTTCAATACGAAACTAAATCATCCGACACTGCCTTGAGCTCAGATATAAGTCCCCACCGAGGGGTTCTACCCTACCCTGAAATCAGGGTGAATAGGCCGTAGACCATCATCACTATCATCACTATCACTATCACTACATATTATAAAACAAAGTCGCTTTCTCCGTCCCTATGTCCCTATGTCCCTATGTCCCTATGTCCCTATGTCCCTTTGTGCGCTTAAATCTTTAAAACTACGCAACGGATTTTGATGCGGTTTTTTTTAATAGATAGAGTGATTCAAGAGGAAGGTTTATATGTATAATACATGCGTAATATACTTAAGGATAAGCCACAATAACCATTTTCCCGTGCGGAGCCGGGGCGGGTCGCTAGTTCAATACTATTCCATTAAAATCACACAATCGAAAATATTTACTTAAAGAAAATATAAAGTTTCATTGTCACCCTGTTCTTGTATGTGAGTACCGATATATAAGAGCTTCTAATCTTTATCTCCTAAAGTTATAGTATAGTGAGTTTATGTCTTAAATTACAACACTATTACGCCTTTGTTTACTACAGGCATCGGCTTAATGTATAGCCGATAGCGATATTAATGTCGTTCACTATAGGACCTATACTATACAGCATTTACTGCCTTTTTGATTTATAGACGAGCGCGAATTAGGGCAGCTACGCACATGCGGAATTTTTAGGGCATTTTTGGTACAAAAAAGAACGTTAACATAATATATGATGATAGAATTATTTCCCTTGCATCTCACAAACAGTAAAATTACATTTGTATGGATTATTCCTTCAATAGAAATTATTCGTTTCTTTTTATAATATAATATTTTATAACTTAATCTATACTAATATTATAAATTATAGTATAGATTAAAATCACTATAGTGAACATTTATTTTGTAGTATTATCACAGGTATTATAGTACTAAATTGTTTTAGTTTACATCACTTCATGTCAGCCTTATATGTACGTAACATAATTATACGATATATATAACAGATATTATTAATTTAGGTCATAAACACATACATACATAGTATATAACAAACAAACCCACTTTAACCGACTGGATTGTGGCAGTGTATAGCTGCCTTTAGTTACGTAAGTATCGGCTAAATTTAGCCCTCTCAAGGACGGCTAATTCACCCATTTTGTTTAATGAAACGTATTTTACTGAGTTACTCAGCCTAAGTGCTGATTTAGAATGGTAACTTTAACGAAATACCAAATTCATTTCGGTAAAATGCAAAGAACATTTTAGGTAACAGAATATTTATGAAAGTTACGAATAGTGTATGTGTATTTAGTTTATTTAGTTTTTAATTCGTTGTTGTATTTTCTAGGCGACATCTTATATTTGATACAAAATACTCCGCTCGACGAATTTGATAATTTATAATAAAATAAAAAGTAATTAATACGAATAGTTGCAAAGTTATTAAAATTGTCAACAGAAAAATACTTACAATGCAACTTTTATTACTTCATCTGCTCATTGATTATGCGGAGTGCAGCGGACATACCTGCAACAAATAATAAACATAATTTTTAAACAAAAAGAATGTATCAATGTAAATTTAATTGATTGAAAATGAAGAAATAATTTGTGGTTAGAAGATATTTTCTGTGTTACTCTACGTCAATATATAAAGTTCTTTATTAATACATAGCATGACAAAATATGTCACACAATAAATGCAGTTGGCTTCCTTTACTCACTCACTGGTAATTATAGCTAGGAGTGCATCATTTTTGCCAATAAACTGTTTGAAGAAATATTACTATGTTGATAATATTTGAGACTCTGAACTCTCAAATATTACTTAACAGCATATTCATATTTCAATGTTTAATTAGGAATCTAAAGTAAAGAAAGTTTTTATGGTGGGGAGCAACAGGCGTAAACTATTATTTGTTCCCTACTTAAATAAGACATTGGACTGAATTAAGCAATCTTACACATAAAGGTTCAAATTTCAAAAGTTCAAAGTTCAAAGTATTTACTTTAGGACACACATCTATTAGTCAAGTCAGTTACATATTATTTTGTGGCAAGTTTACAATATAGCTGTCTTCGGTGGAGAAGAACTCGCCGGAATAAATAATTTTGAATTTGACAGGCGTTGCATCTTTTCAAAATATTTTTACAAAATTATAAATTATTATTTATACAATTTGATTAATATAACAAAGAGTGCAAACGAAATATACAATTAGAGGAAGGCAACCAGTCAAAGTAGAAAAACTAAACTGTATAATATAACCAATCAATCTATCCAGGCACAACCGGCAATCGACTAGAGCAGTACATTTTACTCGCCGCATAAATATTTAAATGATCTCCTCTCGTCATAATATGTTCCCAATATATGGAAGCTGTTTGATTCATGCGCGGGGTCTTCATAATTAATCAGTCCTTCATTGAGCGGGCTTCGGGAATCCGTAAAAAGAAAATTAAACCGACTTTTGAAAATGTTATCCCATTCGAAGAGGCTTTTATCGAGAAATTGACTACCCGAATTTAAATATTCCACATCCGAAATTGATTTGAATAGATTCAATTGATTCTTATTGACATAAGATCCGTATACCTATAAGATACTTGGCTTTTTTACGCAGCCAATCCTTGAAGGTAATTGAGATCATACACGTTCCTTATTCAGAGGTTTCACCTTACCTTTAATCTTACATTTAATTAGACTTTAGTCGATCATTCCGACTTAGTTCTAGTTATTCAATTTGAATTCAAGCATACCTACCTTTGCGTTGCTCTCTCAGGTACTATACCTATAGGTACTAGATATTTCGCATTTGTTTTTTCATTTTAAGTTAAAACATCAAATAAACCAGCATATTATGCGGCTGCTACACTTTGATCTTGAAAGCGCTGTTATTCCATAGCGGGTGTGTAATATATGATATAAATTTAGATAAACTAACGTTCAAGTGCTATAATTTTATATGATCTAAAAACATTTAGTATAACGATTCAAATGATATAATGTACCATTAATATAATTTTATTTAGTATAATTTCACTTGGTATAACAGTTATTTCATATAATGTTCATATTAACTAATAATTATTTGTCATAACGGACAATTTATATAAAATTTAGAAGACATAATAAACTTTTCGTATAACGCGTGATTTGTACTCAAAAGTAAACGACCGCAGATACTTTGTATTTTTTGAAACGTGCGAACAAGCAAGCATGCAAGCAATCATGCAAGCAAGCATGCAAGTAAGCAAGCAAGAAAGCACTCAAGCAAGCAAGCATACAAGAAAGCATGCAGGGATGCATACATGTCAACCTAACCCGAAGGGTATGGCGGAATCGAGTGGGCTCGCTACGCTCGCCTCACTCGTTTTCGCCATACCCTTCAAACCTAACCTATCCAAGTCGGTGTGCCCCGGATTTCCGTGCTCGCTACGCTCGCACCCGCCCTGGATTACGGTGCCTTAATTTAAATTGTACTTTAATATAATAATTATGTTTTTTTTTTTCAATAAAAATAATCTGGCATTTTATATCAAATGATCATTATATCTTATGATTATTAGTTGAAATAAAGGTTATGTGACACGAATATTATATGAAATGAGTGTTATACTAAATGTTTTCATAAAAACTGAACTTTATACCAAATGAACTTTATATGAATTAAAATTGTAGCTTATAAACGTTATCCCAAATGAATGTTATATGAAAATAACGTTATGTCTTTTGAAATTATATTATCTGTTTTTATACGAAATGAACCGCACCCTTCCATAGCAGTAGAGGCGAATTTCGTAGTGCGAGTATCCAGCCATGTATGCTGACATATATTTATATGTATAAAAGTAAACCTTTATTTCTGTTGGTCATGCTACCTATAACTTAAGATTTCATTTTTATTAAAAAAAATTAAATGTTTTCTAATACTTTGTAAGACGCTCTTACATTTAAAAATTTAAAGAAAACTGCGCATCATATTCTTAATACCACGAAAAAGTAAAAAAACAACGCGGGAGTAGCCGCGGTCGGACAGCTAGTAACAGAGTATAAATACAAAAATCTAAAACATTACTTCATGCATTAGGTATTACAACTAGTACAATACAAGATAATACAATATACTTTATTGACAGAAAAAGACACAGTATACAGAAAATAGAACAGTACAAACAGAAGAGTCAAAAGGCGGCCTTATTGCTAAGGTAGCAATTTCGACCAGGCAACCTTATATACTTTATATTGGTTGATTCCAGCAAGAAGCATAGCTATGTAACATAACATCTATATAATAAAACTGTAGAGGTCGAAAATCTGTACATAGAAAAAAAATGCTTAAAACCGAGTCAGGGGGATGTAAGAAGTGATATAGAACATAACGAGATTATTTTATTTTTTTTGTTTCTCTGTTTGTCTGTGTGTACGGGCTAATCTCCGAAACTACTGGACCGATTTAAATAAAATTTTGTACGGTGATACCTTATATCCCCAGTCAACATCTTGGATACTTTTGACCACGGGAAAATATCTCATTCCTACAGGAAACTGTGCACGGAAAAGTCGAAAAACAACGCGGGCAACGCAGACAGCTAGTTATTAGCATAAATAAAATACTGGGAGAACAGAAATGCTAACAGCAGCAGCGGCAGAAAAAAGCAAACACGAGGAGCAGACTTGGAAACTTTGATACGGCATTAACTATTTTTAAAAGTTCTCGTACAAGAGGGATACCCGAACGTTAACTTGGGGAATTTATCATATTATCTCGAAACTGCACTTTGCCGGCTTAATAAGGAAGTGAGTTATGCTCTAAGTGCATAAGCAAAACAAATAAGAAGTCGCCGGCGACATCTTACGAGCTCTTGAAAATACGACGCTTTCTGGCAACACCCAACTTCTCGGTTGTTTACCAGCTTAGTATTAGAGGTATTTTCATATGAAAAATTGCTATTTTTAAAGAAGTGAGTTTTAAATGTGGAAGAGGTATACAAACTAACATAATATATTATTATAACAATATCGCGGAAGTTGGAGTTTTTTTTTGTTGAGACAATTGTTGTTCTTGGAGACATTTTTTTTTATTTCAATTAAAATTATATTTTGCTGAAGTACGAGAAGCATATCCATATTATTGATAACCTCTTCAACTTCCACGATTGCTCTAAAATTCCGTACAAATACTAATATTCTTTATTCTTTATATTATTTGTACATTATTCTATTAAAATAGCGTTATAAACCGTAAAATACATTATAATTATTGCTGTCAAAGAATTAAAAATATTTTTAATAATGTAAGTACCTACTATACAAAAGTTTACAATTATTGTAAGTCAGTCAACTTGATTTTCCTCTGTAGCGTCCATGTCTAAATGCTAACAATAATTTTAATCAGACAACTTCAAAAGTCACACTTCCAAAACATGACCTACTTAATTTAAACTGGAAAATTAATCAGATGAACGCAAATTGTTTTCTTGTCTTACATTCAGTTCCAATTTTAACTTTGACGAATCACTGGAAGCTTTTAAACAATAAACAGAGCGGTATTGATACCGCAGATGGAGGGTCCAAAATTGAATGCTCGCGACAATCGCGCGGTCCGCAGATCATATTTCAGCCAACAAGATAAACTCGGACAAAAGAATAGAATCCCCGCTTACCCAATTGGGTAATGGCCCAGCTCACTCGTTATCTCTTCCCATTATTTCTGTTTGAAGAAGGCTGTGGTGTTCTACTTAATATCAAGGGCGGAATCTTCGCGAAGATCTTTGATGAAGTTCCTGGTACTTGATCTTGCGAGGAAAACCCAAAACCCAAATAAATTGCGCGGCTCTCAATATTCTGGGATAATGCAGAATGATGGAGTAGGGAAAATATTGGAAGACCTGTTGGTATTTTTCTGAATATGTCCGGGACAGTGGAAAGGTATGCGGGATTGGCCAGGTGCCTTTTGCGACGAGACATTTCATCGCTGCGTTTTGCATAGCTGGCTCCCGCCGGTGTTACGGAGTCACCTCTGAATGGGGTTACGTGACTTAAATTTTATTGCTTCGTTGGATCGCTGAACTTTTGTAAGGCGTTATTTGTTCACATTCAATTTTTCAGCTCGCCATTTTGTCACGTTGAGAATTTCTAAGGTAGGTGAGTAGTTCTTCAGAAAACATTCTCCGCGTAACCTTCGTGGCGATTTTTTTTTATAATGCAATCTTAATATAAATAGATGTAAATTATAAAAAGCCCTAAAAACAATGTGTACAGTTTTTACTAAATGTAAATCAATAAATAAATAACAGAGATATTGCATGTTTCTTCTCCCGCCGCTGCTCTGAACTCTGTGATGGCATAGTTTCCGTTCGAAAGTAATCTGAAAACAAAATTTTACAGTAAATCTTATTGAAGTTGACTTTGAAAGTTTTTACTCATTCAATAATATTAAAAAACAGACTTTTGTGCTGACTAAGTTATGAAATTAGCTACGAGAGAGCATTTAACAGAATTACATATTACATAGAAAAAAACACATCAAACGTGCTAGAATATTTTATTTCTAGCTTTCGGTATAATTAGGGGCAAATGCAATTACTGCATCACAAGAAATAAGGAGTATTTAATGGACATTTGTAACTTTCGTGGTGCATCAGGTAACTTTCATGGTCAAATGTCCACGAAACTTGGGCCACGAAAGTTACAAAAATAACACATTTTTGAGAATTATGATAAAAGTAATAAGTAAGTTTACAAATGAAGTACATGACAATAAACTCGCTCGATCTATCTTCCTTTTCTTAAAATGAATTTTTTGATAGTAACATAATATATCTTTCTACATATCGATGGTGGAAATGTCAAAGGGCTTATAGGACATTTTGACGAAAATCACTTTTTGATGCAGTTCTATTCGTCTCGTCAAGCTCTTTCGATCTGTATATTTGATATTTTTTTATGTCAAATAATGAAGCTAGGAGAGAATTTTGAAAAATGCACTTTTTTCGATTTTTGGTATTATAGGTCAGTTTCATATAATTATTTATGCTTAAAGGACATTAAGAAATTAAACTTAGTAATTTATGGATATTTACGACCCAAACTCACATATCTTGTATTCACACGTATAGGCTTAAAGGACACGTAGCATAGGAAGTTAATGACATGTGACTTATAATTATAGTGTCTAGACCAGAAAGTCCAACCCTTAATTGAGCTTTTCCCTGCTTTTTGTGCAGGAGGCGTGATATGTGACGTACAGAACTATCCCATTTTGCACTTGAAACTGGATTATTTCGTTAAAATTCGACTTTACTGAACCTCCTTCTACACAGCTCTGCTACCGCAGAAACAATTTCAGTAAAGAGCTAAGGCTGAAATCAGAAAAGAAAGTTAAGACAGGATAGAATGGCGTACCTGTATTTAATCACTTTTTGTAACTATAAATCACAAACATTTTCGAGATATTTTATTCCCTAACAATATATGGTTTCAAACAAACAATCGTAATAATATAATGGTTTCAGGTCATAAAAGCAAAAGATAACGATTATATCAGCGTTTTTAAATAAATTAATTTAAATTCCTTGCTTATATAAAAAAAATACTACAAAAAATACATGAAATAAAAACTAACAAAAAATAAATAAAAGATATTATGTTGTAATGACAGTCAACTGTGGTCAACTAAATTAGGACAAAAGAACCAAACATCTCTTAAAATGTGCTGAATTTTCAGATAAAAGCACTTGTATGGTAAAAAAAGTACCCCATTCTAACATTATCACTTCGTGGAATAGCATTAGCTGTACTAAATTGTCACGAAATCAGTACGTTTGCTAAAGTTAAGATCTATGGGAAGAAATGTTGACTGGTGTTGAATACCGAAACTTGATTAACTGACCAACAAAAGACCAACGACATGTGGTGCCGTAATCAATGCTTGCTTTCCATTTATTTTATAAAGACGGCAACACGAAAAGGGCTCTCAGGTTAATTATAGTGGCTCAAATATGTAGCTACGTACATACGGACAATCCAAGAGATAAAGCAGAAAACTGCATTATGAAAGATCTGTTCTTAATAATAGTCAAATCACGAATCAGGAAGAATATGACATAGAAATAATTGTTTTAAACAATTCGCTAAAAAAAGATTCTGTTCTAAAAGGTTCGGTTTTCATAGAACTGGAAACAACGAAGAGGTCAATAAGCATGCAGGTGGCGAGTCAAAACATTCTGCTTATACAGTGTAAAGGACAGATTTTTTGTATGGTTAGACCGCAATTGTCCTTTAAGACCTTTTAATATGTTAAGTGCAGTCCTATAAGTCCAAAGCACTTCTTAATTTCTTAGTCTGTTTTGGCTTTAAAGGACAAGATCATAAAAGTACGAAACTTAAAGGACATCTATCTTTTAAACTAAGCTAGTTGGGTTAAATTAAAAGCGTGGATACAGTTCAGCTCAAAAAAATATAAAATTTGGTCTTTAAACCAAATTGATCGCTTTAAAAACAAAAAAGTTATGCACTTTTTTCTATAAAAATCGTTTTTCTGCTCTCCTGTAAAATGACGATTTGTCCTTTAAGCCCTTTGACATTTCCACCATCGATATGCGCATGAAAGTTACATGACCAGCCCAACTTGAAAATTTTCGAAGAATAACTTACCTCGTATTTATTTAGTTTTGAAGCGATGAGTACACTGGTGTCCTCCACTGATGCTGGGTCACTACCAAGTGTCTGCAAGCTAAAATTTGCAGCGACAAGTTTGCGTTCTTGGAAGGTAGGTGTAGTTTCATTGAGCGCTCACGAAACCAGCGAAATCGTGTGACAGAGATGTGATACAATATAATTTTTCGAAACAAAGAGATAGAATTAATATTCTTTTATAAATATGTGCCTAGTTAAAAAACTATTCATTCCATGTAATAAATTATACGATTACGCATTAATTGCAAAACTTATCAAGGATTACCTTGAGCGCGAACCAAGTGTGACCTGCGAAGAACGACTATTTTGATCCCGTTTTCGATGTTGAAATATTATTTTTCAAAATATTATACATGATTTTATATGTTTTATGTTAAAATCGTAAGCATAATTATATGGGGAATCATCTATATTTAGTTCCAACACTGTATGGTCGATAGTTTAGGAATTAAGACCTTGTGACCACGTTTTGAGGGTGCTCAAAGAACTACTCAGGTATGTAGTATACAAGTATCACTTTTTTTTTTTCAGTTTCATTGTATGATGCGCTGCTATTATCACTTACTTCAACTGTCTTTAACAGTCCCTCTGTTGGTTTCTGGATACTGTTGCTTATTATTAAAACAATACACAAAAAAATACAAGAAAAATAAAATACCTACCTGCATTTTGTAACAATAAAAGTGTATAAAAGGCAAGGTAGCAATTTTTATCAAGCAAACCCTTACATTGCATCTTTTTTCAATCTTTCACCTCCCTTTTATCAGATCACTACAGTTATATCTGAATACTAATTTTGTTTCACCAAAAAACCAGTAACTTTAACTAACGGCCAAGAAAAGCTTAGCACTTACAGCTTACAGGCACGCACACACTCCATGCATGTGTCACTCGAAACATGTTTCTTCAAAATGTCGAATCACAAAAGCGACATTTTGCATAACAACGGAATATCAAGAGGAAACATGATATAGGTCACGGAGTTGACCCAGGTAGGTAGTCGACCTGGAAGCTGAGAGCTCCGAGGTCGGATTACATCTGCCCTTGGCTGTCAAAGAACCAATACTTGGCAAACAAATCGGAAAACCGAGGATCAAAGTGTAGGTTTCAAGCTGAACGAGGTTTACATTATTATTTCTAACAGATTTCGTCGGATCTGAATGTTTAATATTTCTGATTGGAGCAAAAAAAAGGAAAATTATGTCGATTTCGAATAAGTTTTGAATCCCGTTTCTCTCTCTTTTCATTCTTAAAGATGTTTGAGTGAGATTGATAATAATTTTTTGTCATCTATGAATGTTTGGAGATTTTTTGTTTGATTGCCAAGTGACAATATTAGATGCACCTTTTCTATTTCAATATTATACACATCACGGCATGGAGCCTACCTAGAATTCGGATAGGCTTGTTGTCAAATAATAATAAATTTATTTATTTTCTCCCAAAAATAATAAGTACAATTTGATGTACAACTTAAAAAGTTGTTTTACAGTTTGATTAGAATTATGTTTAAAAAGTTGTTTTACAGTTTGATAAGAAAGTAAATAAGTTAATTGTTGGATATTTTTTTATTATATAGGTACATCGAATTTCCGAATTCGGCGATGGAGGTTCGATTCCACCTAGGCCAGATTTTAAATACACGTACCTATGAAATGAATTTTCTAGTTAAATTTTCTAACGATGTTTGACTACTACGAGTATCAGAGCATCGAAGAAATTTATACGTACATAAATTCGGAATAATATAAACATATGATCAGATTTTTGAAAAGGTGAAAGTAAAGAAAGACATTTTGCGAAGAAAATAACTCCCCAAGTTCTTTATTAAAATTCACGAGTTCTATCAGACGAAGCAAGTTTTTGGAAACTCATTTTAATATGCACGAATTCCGGAAAATTGTGTGTTCTTTGGAAACCGCAGAATCCCTAATGCTGTTCTAGTTAACACAAATAACTAAAATTGGAACAAAATGAAAATTGGACGAACTTTAAAACAAGTGTACGTGCTGTTCTTCTTGCTCAAAGTTACTCATACTATTTACAGAGCAAATATTTCAAAATATGACTTACTAGCGACCCGCCCCGGCTCCGCACGGGAAAATGGTTATTGTGGGTTATCCTTAAGTATATTATGTATGTATTATATATATAAACCTTTCTCTTGAATCCCTCTTTCTACTCAAAAAAAACCGCATCAAAATCCGTTGCGTAGTTTTAAAGATTTAAGCATACAAAGGGACATAGATGGGGACATAGGGACAGAGAAAGCGACTTTGTTTTATAATAAGTACTGAAGACAATTATTTTTATCGCTCTTTTAACTATTTTTCGCCTTTTCAGACAGATAAGATGAAAGAATCACTTGGGCAAAGTCAAACTGTGTAAAGATTAATATCGTATAAATAAATACATAACAAGCAAGAGAAAGGCAAGGTAAGGATCAAGCCACCCTACTTATTCTACGAGGGTCCGTCCGGAAGATATGAATAGAATTCCTTACAAACTATGCGTTGATTGAGGCCTAATTGCAATTCCTACTGCCCGCTGCTGCTGTCCATTGCGATTAGAACTTAGTGAAGATAGAAAACAGAAAGCGAAGTGCAAAAAAGGTATCACAACTCACATTTATCATCTCATTCTTTTGAAGTTCTGTGAAAGTTTAGTCGGTAGTAGATTATACAAACTTGTAATTTGATAATTTCATAATCATTATAATATTTTGTACAACAGCTGTCAGCTATATTATACAGTATCAAGTAGTACTTCATAGTAACTGCGCACTCGCCTTTTTTTTTCCATCTACACTCGCCTAAAGGTTGTCTGGAAGAAATCGTCTAAAGCGATAAGGCAATTTGTAAATGTATTTTTGTTCAATATTTGTATAATATTGTTCAATCATGAAACATGTTGCATTCATTACATATTGTTCATTATATTTTAGTGATACATTACTTCGTATGTATACAAGCTATCTTAGACCCATAATAGAGAGCCTTCATACCCAGTCCCCTGGTATATCGGTGTGGGTTTTGGAACAACGCCTCAACCGGAACGTGGAGGTTATAATTTTCGGTACATCCGGCGTTTCCCGATTAATGTCCGGGTGCCCCGGGTAAGGACGGACCGATGAATAACAATGTACAACAATAGCCCGCACTTACGAACACCAAACCACTACCCTAGTGAGGTCTAAATTGATTTCACAACTAAATAATGGAAAGATAATAAAGATCATGTATAGTGCGACTCAGATAGAAATGTCAAGCGCAATCTTTACAGAAATATTTGCAAGCTTATGTTTTTGACGTGACAACGTCTTATAATTCGATGGAGCCGGCTGCACGCATGAAAAAACATGACGCAATGCGGCGTTACCGCACGGCTGAGGCGTTCCATTTAAGGCTTGAAGTGCAAGTGAGAGCGCGGAACGAGCGACAAAGAGGCACAATCGTTGTCACGTTCAACTATATCGTCAATAAACCGACTTTACAGACAACCGCTTTTTTCACAAGTATTGTCGCTTTAAGAATAGTCAATGGAGTCAATGCATCAGTCTGAGAGGGAAATCGCGCTGAGTCTGAGTGTCTTCAGTTCTAGACTACAAAAGGTTATCATCAACACACAGAAGAAGAATTTTGAATTGCCTAATTTTTATTGTAAACTAGCTTTCCGCTCCGCGTTAACAGGTTTTCCCCTGGGAAAGAAGTGTTTTCCCGCGCTCAAAAGTAGCTTATATGTTATTCTGATGTATAAGCTATATTATTGTAAATTTTCTTTTTTTTAATTGACCTATGCTTGAGTCGAAAAAGTACGACCAATCAAGCTTCACCGGACTTTTGTAAAGGTTCATTAAAACCCGTCCAGTAGTTCCTAAGATTAGCGTGTACAAACAGATAGACAGATAGACGGACATTTTGTTCAAAACTTGTATTTTTGTGTTCAGCTACACTTCCTTTATCACCTACAATCAGTTTTTTTTTAACAAATCAAAGTACGCCGATTCTTTAGTTTTATTAAATAAATAAATAAACAGCCAAAACTTAAAAACTATAAAGAACAACGAGCTGGCACCATTTTTATAAATTATGTTTCATATAAACTCTTGGACCATAAGCGTTTCACGATAATTGATAGTATGCAAAAATGTAGATTAATTCCTTCAAAATTTTCTTTTCACGACCGACAAGCAAGCAAAGGAAACCGTAATTTCCTTCGTATCAGCAGTCAAATTGTCGGACAACCTGAATCAATGATGGATACGGCGAATTAAAGGAAATTGTACCTATACGTACTACATCGCGTGTACGTTAATGAAAACATAGAGATAGGCGGGGTTTAATATACTTAATGTTATAAATAACAGGTCCAATAATTACTGTTTTAAAACGTAAATTAATGAGTGCTTATCTATCAAAATACAAATACGTCGTGCCCTCCCCGTTAATGACGTATATTTTTATGATTATTGTTAATGAGCATATTCATTTTACTGCCTTCGATGCTATACCCCATATACAAGTCCGGTGAAACTTAATTGGTCGTACTTTTTCGACTCAAGCATAGGTCAATTTAAAAAAAGGCTATAAACAACCATACATATTGATACGATTTGATTGAAGCTAAGCTTTTTCAGATAGTTTTTTATTTTTATCAAAATTATTATATAAGGTATCGAGAAAGAGAAAAACGATTATGGAAGTTGTTGCTTTTGACACGTTATTAATAACAAATTGGGGACCAAGAGTTGTTCCGTAGCGTAAATGCTGTGACTGCAAAAGTCTATATACCTAGGTACTAGAAATACCTGTTACTTTGACATACCTGTTACAGTAACGGTCCCAACTCAAAAAGCAGTGGGTAAAGTCTGAGTTCCTTTCGTGCGCGGTAATGGGGGCACGATTTAATGAAAAGCTAAGCTCCGTTGATTAAGGCAGTTCACTTGAAAGAATACCCGGCACATGCACGGCTAGATACCAGATAACTATAGATAACGTACATCGCATAGATGAGACGAGACGAGATAACCATAAATAAAAAGAATAGAATAGAATACTCTCAGAAACTACAAAATTTATTTAGATTTTTGAATAATTTCGTATATTGTGGATTTTGGCATTTCCAGCTGCGTATTAAACAAAACCGGTCACGTGGTAAACTTCACAACGGCCAAAGAATTCTAGAGACCTTTTAGCGAATCTTTAGAAAAATTAATGGTTAAAAAGAAAAGTTATATTTTTTTAAGAAAATGTGGGTATTATTATAATAGGGTTTGCCTGAGACGCACATAAAACTAAATACTTAAGCTTAATGATTTTAAAAATACAAAATCATTAGTTATGCAAAATTTAAATAATTACGAGAAATACGAATAATTCTATTGCATCAAACGGCACGTACTTCAAAAGAAGCAAATGGTTTTCCTTCGTAAATAACTAACAACCCTTTGAAGCTGTATATGAATTAAGGATATCCAGTTGGTAATTTATTGCGTAGCTTTAAATATTTCAGCGCTAGTGCTTAAACAAGGCGTCTATTGAGCGGAAAGCGGAAAACAGTAAAGTCTCCGACACATAGAAAGCGGGCGCGACTGGGCGTGAAAATTCACATAGCGTTTTCTTAGCATGCTTAATAGCTACTATAACAGACAATCTATGCAAGACGTCACACAATACCGCAACTAGCAATGCGAAGTGTGGCGACTCTCATATAATATTGGTGTCGATGTGAATATATATACCTAAATTCGTTTGACAGGACAATATTAAAAAATCTTCCCCTTTTTTATTGAAGCGAAAATAAAAAGCTCCGGAAAACTCGAACCTGTATCTCCTTGGAAGTCCGAGCTATAAAATCTATTTAAAAAATAGATAAATAACAACCTTTTTTTTAGCTTTTCATAAAAATACCGAAATAAAAAAGACAGAACAACGAGATTAAGTCTCTTTCTTCCTGCCTCCGTTGTGTCATCGAATCGGCATTTATTAATATTTAGCACGGCAACAACACGCAACGTGGATTTTCGCGCCTTCCGCTTTCTGTGTGTCTGAGCCTTAAGGGCTGAATGAGTAACGAGACTCGAAGGCGAATTAGATTTAATTTTTGATTCTGTTTGCCTCCACTGCTGCCTCTAAATTATTCAACACTAGCGCCAGACGGAATGCAACGGCAACTTATTGTACAATTATAACTCATGGGCTTATATTTCACCCGATACCGGCGAGCATTTTTGACTAACATACACCGATGTAACTATAGCTATAGCTGAGACTAAAAGAAAATGCGTAGTCAATTAATGGATCTGATTAACTTTCACAAAGATACTTTTTCAGGAAACGAAAAAAAAATCTTTTAAATACACTGTTCGAGTCCCGCCGCTATTAAATCCGACCTAAGAGTATAAATAGAAAAAAATCTGGGAGGGATAGAGTACGCCTAATCGAGTATGAACCGTAAGCACGGATATGAACAGTCCGAATATCTTCAGCGCGTCGGTTTAGTATCAAACATATGTATCAAATATATAATATAATAGAGCTGATTATTTTTCCCGGTGAAAATAATAAATTTAATAGGAGAACATTTTGAAATGTGTAGTGATAAGTTGCAAACATGACTCGAGGAAAAAATCCAAAAAGAAAAATGTTATTGATTTCACCGCCCATACAAAATCTGCTTACGCTTGACGTAAAGGCAGCGGAGCGATGCGCGTGCTCTATGTATATTTATTCTCTAAGGTTTTGTTTAATAAAAAAAAAAAGATAAGATCCTTTGGAGTTTTTTCGGCGGGTTCTTCTCCACAGCAGCGAAGAAATTCAAACTGATATCGCATCGCCTCTTTTAGATTGTTTGATCTCTTTTTATTGCTTAGACTTGTACATTCGTTTGAGACGAGAGCCGGTCTTGGTTTGCGCAAAGATTTTAACTTCTGAAAAGACGTCATAAGTGTTCTGTGGGAGCCTATAATGAATAAATTATTTTTGAATTTTAAATTTTTTGTTTGTCTATTTACCAAATCTGTTTCGTTAGTGTTTTTTTTTATCTCCAAGAAGTATTGGAAAGTTGCTCACAACCGTTAACTGAACACCTCGATTCGGTATTTGCTAACACCAATTAAAACATGTTTAAAAAGTCTACATAATAAACATGAGATCAACATTAGAAACATAGAGTTACCTACCACATTTCCAACTTATATTCAGAAATGAAATCCCCAAAAGACACTGTTGTAGTTAGTTCCATAATTTCAGCTTTGTTTTGTTAGGTTTGCTTTTGCTATGAAATAATTAAAGCAGGTTCTACTAAATGAAAAAATGTGTAAGTATTTAAATGAGGCAGTTTATGTTGTTCCGCTTTCCGCGTGAACTAATACAAAAAAGTTTTATGAACGATAATTCCAAATTTCCAAGAAACATCTCTTGCATCTTGAACTTTACATTTCTTGGAAAAATAATCTTTAATTAAAACTTAACGTTATAAGACGAAGTGGGTAGCATATTGGCTAAGCCATATCTATGCAACTTCTACTTAGCAACCGTAAAAGTAGGTAGGTATTTAAAGCAAAGAAAATAGAGTTTACTTTTCATCAAAATTAATCTTTTTTGTTCATATCGTTAACAAAATTTCATGACCAGTTATATATTTTCTGTTTCAGGATTTCAGTACTGTTTTTAAATTTGGTTTTGTTTTTTACTTCGCTTGGCTTTATCCATCCAAAAAATTTTTTTTTTTTTTTTTGAAAAGTTATTATATTCTCAGTAACTAACACAAATACTAATTATAAATGTAAAAGTATGTTGGAATGTTTGTTCAGCTATCAGACCTAAACTGCTTAACAAGTTTAGATGAAATTTTGTAGACAGATAGTTTGTTTGTACCTGGTTTAATGTTAAACCCTATACGAGTATGTATAGTATTATTGTATAGGCTACTTTTTACCAATGGAAAATACCTTATTTGACAGGAAAATTTGTAAGCGGAGTCGCGAGGTGTAGTATAAAAAAATATAAAAAAAACAAGGCCAAAGTATCTTGTCTGAAAAACCAAGAATTTTAAGCATTATGTTCAGTGTTCATTTTATTTTATAGTAATCATTCAAACGCATTAGTAGCAACTAGTAATAACCTAACCATTATACACAGACACTCGCTTTCTTACATAAACATAGAGAAACAGAGTCTCTGTTAATTTTGTCGAGTTATAGCTCGCTTTTAAATGTTGCATGTGGCTCATCTTAATTGGGGATGAAAAGCAGAGTTTACGTGTTCTTTCATGCCTTGATGAACACCAAAAGGAAAATATATAATTTGTCTGCAAAATAAATATTATTTTACAGGTCATATTGCTTTAATTACTTGAAAGAGATTCGTGTCGTGAAGACAGAAAGAGGAGATGTAAGTGGAATAAATTTTTAAACTGGAAATTTATTCGCCTCTTAACTTTCTGCTACCTACTAAAGTGGCCATAAAATTTCCTTGGAAAGTCATTTAAATGCAGTAAATAGAATTGTTTTCAATTACCATAAATGCATAAATAATGAAATTCCCGATGCTAAGTTAGGTTTACAAAGATAAATTTCTTTGTAAATATAAATAGTTATAGTAGAAATACAACACTTCCTATAAACGAATGTTTTAAAGCTTTAAACTAAGTGTTGTGGTTTCAGATAAAACTATACTAAAGAACAGTATTTTCAAAATGTTCACTCGTCTTGTAAAATACAAAGACGCGGATACCGACGATCTTAGGCTAAATTGTGTTTTTCTTTCTACAAAATACTGCATATTGTAAGTAAATATATTTGTAATAATTATGTGAACGTGCCGAAACATACGTTTCCAACAACAAAGCAGTTAGGTATGTTTTAAAAAATAATATAAAATAAATCGCAGAGCAAACATAATTAAATTTCAGTACTATTAGCTGTGCTAGTCTATAAATACGAGTAAATAAAATAATAAACAAAACACCGAACGCCGAAAGACATCGTTTTCTTGCCTGCCAGCAAAATCGAATTCAAAATAGGAATATGAAAAAGCAACCGTTGTCAGCCAGAATGGCGCTTCAAGATTCCATTACGTATACATATTCAGCAAAAACAACAGCCAGAACGCTTCGCATGCTAACGTCAGCGTGTCACGGAAAGCGATGGAAGCGTTGGAAATGACAGCAGCTAGGAATTTTACACGTACAGACAGAAAATATTTGAATCAAAATGAATTTATAATGATGAAATTTTCATCCAGGTAAGATGATTTTAGTTGCCACTCGTATTAGCAAACGAATTATTTCAGTACAAAAATACTAAAACACAGACTTAAAAATATTATTGTTACCCGGAGCGGCTTTTTGGTTAATATACATTATCTTACCAAATATGCTATAGTTAGATAGTTACTAGAAGTAGGTATTTTTTCCCGCGGTAAAAAGTTGCCTATGTCACTCTTCTCTTTATGCCGAAAATCAAGTCGATTGCGTGAAGGAAGGACAAACCAACAAAACACACTTTCGCATTTATAATATTAGTATGGATTAACTATTTATTTGTGGTTCGAACAAATAACATTATAAATTAGACAAATTTATCCATCAGTCATCTGACCTTCACATAACACACAACCCAAACCCAATAACTTACCAAATATAAATTACTGTAATATCCAGAACCCAGTAACTTCCAAGTTCAAAATAACTTGCCGAATGCTCATCCTTCGAGATTCATGTAAGTGCTTTAATGCGCACAAAATATACTTTGACTTATCTCAGCCGCGGTCGTAAATTGTATCTAATCTTGCCAATTAAGTGTACTGGAGTCACAGAAATTACTTAACCCATTGAAACCCTAGAATGGTTGGAATACGACCTTAAAATCCTCCGTTGAGGGGCGGTGGGTCGATTACACCGAGGAAGTTAGAGCATGCTATTAGACTAGAATATAATGCTGCAATATAAGTAACTTTAAAATTCAAATTCAAAGGTTTATAACATTTTTTACTCGTGTGATTACCAAGTCTTACTACCAGTGTAGTAAGATGAGAAAATCATTTTGTTCGAAGTAAGATTTCACAACCATTTTTCGACCTAAAGTTGAGGTTACCAAGGACTAGACTAAAACTTAATTAACTTACTTCAAAATCAGAACAGAAATAATATCTACATCTCAAAAAGTACTCAATCGATTTGGAAACTGAACAAGCACCTTTACATGTGTAGACAGGTATATTTCGAAATTTAAATGAAGATCACAATGTGCCATGAAGGAAGAAAAAATTTTACGCTAACAAGGGCGCGTAATTTCTTTTTTCCTTAATGCAATGTTCAATTTGGCAAGAAGGTTAAGATTGTATAATATCTATTTAGACCAACTGTAATATGATAGTTATACATCATTTAATTATTTTATTTATTTTATTTTATTTTACAATTATTTTTATAGCATAACTTATAACTATCGAGCTTTTACTTCTTTCACTTAAAATGAATAATTTACATTTTGAATTACATCTGAGGAACAAGTTATCAATGTGTAATACGCGTACTCTGTACATATTACGATAAGTGCAAACTCGACCACTTAAATGGGTTACTGGCGCGCTGTAAACATTCCTAGAACAGCTAATTACACTATTTCGCCATGTAATATCGCTTCGGTTGAAACATTAGCTGGGAATGTCACAAGTTCGTGAAATATAGAGGCGCGGGGACCCAGATTACATTGTGTTGAAATTTGGTAAGCCACCCGCGCGACTGTGCGTGAGTGCCGCAAGGGAAACTTCGCACAAACTGTAACGTTTTTTGTTATAAAGCTCTTTGATTTATACATATGTAACTTGTTTAACTTGAGCCCCTCGGTGGGGACATTAAAGAGCTGTTAAAGAACTTTTTTGAGGACCTTGCAGCAAATTAACAGAATTTATGTTTTTCTTTTTTAGGATGTCATGTCATACACATATCTAAACTTGCCATAGTTTGCTACTGCTCACTATGACTATATTGTTACACATAAGAATACAAAAAATATTACGTATTTTATCTTATACTCGCTTATTGTGTGGGTTTCGAGAAAAAACTACCTTACAAACCCTGGTGTCAAATTATGAAACCGCCTAAGCCTTCTAAACAAGGCTCGTGTATCCGTAAATAGTAGCTGGGACTAGCAAGGCTTACGTGCCTTCCGAATCACGGAATCTTCTTTTATTTTGGACAATCTGGTGCTTCAGCCTGCAATTTCCTAACAAAACCGGGGAAAGTCTCACAAACTGATATTTGTACGACAGGTGTCATGTCCCCCACCGGGATGCGAACCCGGAACCTCCGTCAAGTGTATTTGCGTATTATTGTAATAATACTATTAACTTCCGAAATCTTCTTATTTTCATATCAAGATAACAATAACAATGCATAGAACATCGTAAGAAAATCCAATCCAGTTAGACCCATACAATTCAGTATTATAAACAGTTCATCAAAGTCGACCCTGTACGACCCATTTAACACGAGACAATTCGTGTTATGACGAGTTTCTAGTTTATAAGCAAATCTGTTTGCAAACGCCCCCAGATTAGTGACGCGACGCGAGCAAGCCAGACCCTCCACAGAAACCAGAAATTATTAAGATTAAAGTCAATAACTAAAGATTTCATTCGAAGTAATATTGTACAGCACCAGTTTTCGGCGTCAAAACTAATAAGTTTGTTTCAAAAATTAATACTTATTTCTCAGGATTTTTTTTTATTTTATTATTCAGACACTAAGTAAAAAAATTACAATTATTTGAAAAGTTCTGGAGTAAAGTGATTGTTAATGGCTTTTTTTTTACAAGATAATTATTTTTTCTCAGCCCTTCATTTTTTTTACTAATTTTTTTCATTGTAAGTAAATATTATCTGTTTTCAACAAAGATGTCGACATTCTTCCCCCATATAGGAAGCTAACTGTCCTCCCCGCGTTAGTGGTTTTTCCCGTGGGAATGAGGTATTTTGGTAAAAACCTTTAAACTTAGGGAAGATCCCAAGGTCTATTCTATCTTTGTACCACGTTTCATCAAAATCGGTTCGGACAAAGTTACTTTCGTATTTATATTATAAGTAAGCAGTAAGGATAGTTAACATTACATGGCATTTCTACTAACTACACAATCAGTTATCTAAACCAGTGACTTCAATGACATCTGTTAGTAGACGATAATAATTAATTACGACACTTGCTAGTGGCGTGTGACGCTCCATTAAATAATGGTGAGAGTGAGGGAGATAGGTAGATCATTGTCGTTGACGTATTAGTAAACACGTCACTATAATATAGAGTCACATTGGTGCTTAACAAACCATATTCGACTTGTGTCTTGAAATGAATATTTTGCATATTAACGAGTTAAGAAATGTTGATGAGCGTATGATTTTAAGAACTTCATTGGGATACAGGTGGGCAGGCCCCCACGAGGTGGACCGACGATCTGGTGAGGGTCGCGGGAAGCCGCTGGATGCGTTCCGTCAAGTATTTCACTTTCCAAAAAGGTTCCGTCACCAAAAAAGATTGAGAACCGCTGCCCTATAATATAACCATATTTTAAACTGCAGTTTCTACCAAATATTATCGTAATTAAACTTAGCCGCCATCATTGATAGACGTAATTTGGAAGATACAAAATTAAAAAAAAAAATTCGATAAACGTAAAGAAATATTTCTAACGACGGACTAAGCAGAGGATCAGCCTGCTGGTTATTTTAATTAATTACAATTTGGTGAATTAGCGTAAGGTCCCACTAATTATTTAATTTGTTAAATTGTACAAGAAATTCGATAAATGTTACTTAACAGGAAACTGGTTTTGTTTGGTAATTTGTATAATACAAAGAATATAATAAATAAATTACTATTATTCCTTTATTTTTCTTAAAAATTTGAGGTCATAATTATTCAATAGAAAGACAAGGTGACACCAAGCTAACAAAACTTAACTTAAAGATGTAAAGATAATAGAATTCAATTTAGAAAAAGCTCTTCTTTAGCCCAAGGAGCTGCGACAGATGGCACTCGACGGTAATACAATATTAATTGCGTCAACGGAGCAGAATTAAGGAGTCCGAACAAAGCTTACAAATGAGATGTCACTTAGTCACGAATTAACAAAAATTCCCACGAAATATACTTTTTTTTATAAACAATCAAGAAATTCAAACATTATTCAATAGACTTTAGCTGATTTGACCAAAAAAGAAACATATTTTCAAATCAATATTTGTTACAACTTGTTTTGTTCATGAAAATTTCAAATCAATATTTATTACAATATGTTTACAAATATAATACAAATATTTTTAATACGTAATTGTTTTATATTGTAACAATTTTTTTTAAATAATGATTACAACATACAGATATGAGTAGTCGCCTCGCCTTTGTTGTAAATTTCCTGTGAGATATTGTTTTTATATTATGTGTAATTAAGTATGGAAATGGTTATGCCATTAGTATACTACTACGGCGTAGCAAAGCTACGACTATGCTACGAGGTTCTGCGCTACGACGCTTTATTTTGGGCGTAGCATGTTAAATACTTTGCTGGAAACCGCGAAAGAAACAAAACTTCGATTCCCGGGGGCAATAACCCTACAAAACACAACAGTCCGCTTTACTATCGGATTCTAACCACGCGCGCGAAGCGACATGTGGCGAACTTTGACGAGCGCGAAAATTGGCGCGCGAGCCCCAACACGCATGGGGAATCGCAAAAAAGTAATAACTGGTACGCTCGCTGTTATAAGAAACAAATGGTACTGAAAAATAAAAAAAATATAAGGAAATAGCAGATTATAGATAACACACAATACAAAATACTTTATACTTAGAACCATAAAATTTACTAAATGTAAGTAAAAACACTTTATTATTTCACACAAATCAATTACAATGGACAACACGGGTCATCAGAGTGAGCAAAGGCGGGCTTATGTATACTGATTAAATTATTGATTGAGCTATAAAACATAGACCGTTGTAAAATTTTCAGACCATCTTTAGCACTGGCGAGTTATTTTCGTCTGAACAATTAAGATCAATTTATCAAAATTAACAGCGCTGTTAGTTTCCATCCACTGCTGGATAAATACCTCCCACTAAGATCTCCACAACAATCGGTCCCGCGCTAACATAACCCAATAACCCAATTCAGACCTTGTAATATTATAAATGCTAAAGTAACTGTCCGTCTGTCTATTTGTTACGCCTTCACGGCAAAACCAATCAATCGGTTTTGATTAAACTTAGTAGGTAACTAGGTACAGAGATAGAATAGACCTATATAGACCTATATAGGCTACCATCTCTTCTTCTTCTTCTTTGCCCTTTCCCACTTTATGTAGGTTTGGTAATAATTATGACCTACTTTATGTAGGTATTTATATAGGCTATCTTCTACCACAGGAGAATATCGAATTCGAAAACGTGGGAACGTGGGAAACTGTGAACGCAGGCGGGTCGCAAGGCGAAAAGCTAGTTTACAATAAACAAAGAGAATGATAGTCTCATACAATATTCTTTATCAAGTACGGCGCAGGCGCTGTTCTCTGCATTACCATGGCATTATCTTGCCATTCATCACTTTTTCAACAGTTTCTCTCACCTGGCGTGCCGTCCTCAGTCTGAAGTAAGGGATCACGCCGGATTTGAGAGATTAGGCACGTCGAATGCATCTGTACTCCTACTTACGAGTGGAACAGAGTAAGCCCACGGAAGTCGGCAAACAGCGGCTTACGGGAGTTTTTAGGGCTCAACCGCAGAAAAAATGAAGGTAGTTTGCTGTTTGTTCGAAGATCAGGATAGTTCACTGAACTAACTTACGTAGATTTGTCGCGATGAAGTCGGATAGCAATAAAGCGATAATATATTCGTACTAGCTTTCCGCCCGCGTTAACAGGTTTTCCCGTGGGAAAAAAAAATTCCCGTGGTAAAAAGTATCCTATGTGATATTCTGATGTATAAGCTGTATTATTGTAAAGTTTCATTAAAACCCATTCTGTAGTTTTTGCATGAAAGAGTAACATGCATATGTTACAGCCAAAGTAATTAATCTGGATATTATGTATATTATCTAGCCATTATTTATAATGTCTACTCAATTTAGATAAAGTGATGATTGACACGGAATTAATCACATTAACTAGCAATTTTATATAATATCTTCCAAGACTTGGATAAAGTAATAAAACAAGTAGGTATTGTTAAGGTTTTTATTAAGAATTAAAATGACATTGCCATAGATAATAATTCTACATTAATTAACATTGTTATAATGTAATTAAACTTTATAAAGTAAACTTAAAGCTTACTAGCCGTTAAAAACAACAAAAAAGAACAGAGATTAATACAAGTATTTGGTATCTATCGTTGAAGACTACAATAATAAAATATTTAAAATGAACTGACATTCATTAACTGAGTCATAAGTATTATTTATTGTTACAAGTAAGGCTCAAGTGACATTTTGAGTTACACAAGAGGTTTGACTTTTAATATTAAGAATTAAATATAACATTGCCATAGATAATAATTCTACATTAAATAAAATTGTTTTAAAGTTATTTAACTTTACAAATTAGAAAAGCGGCGATCACGCGACGCGGCAGCGGGATGAAGAGCGGGAGGGGTAACAAGTCAGTTAGACCGTATTTATTACTTTGGCTAACTTTGACCCGCTATTATGAATAATATCCGGATGAAGTGATTAATTTATCATATTGTCTAGTCAATTTTGTTATTATATATAATGACCAGTCATTATGTATAATATCTATTTAATCACTATGACTGTAACACATACATCCATACTCACAAACTTTCGTGTTTATAATATTAGTAGGATAGCAGGATTATAGCGATATTCTGCAATACCTACCACAAAATTTAAAGCGGCGCACGTCGTTACACGCAAGGGTTTTACTCTCACTGTAGTTTTACAAACCTTTTGATGAAAGCTAACAAAAAACTTGTTCAGTGCAGCCATTCTGAATTGATAGATAAGCGCATATGCATTTCAGCGTTTCATTTTTATTATAATATAGATAAATAGAAGATAATTGATAGATGGATTAAATGATATGACCTGAATCACACTGTTAAACAAAGTTCCAGGTCAAGTTCAGTTCCAGGTTCCACTCGCACTTCCCACACAATGTCACGCGCGTACATTCCCGGCTCCACTTTTAGAAACCGCATGTGCAGTATATCTGTATCTGTGAAAACAGTGAAAGTGAAAGCGGCTGATTGTTTCCCAAATGAACGAGAACAGACCACTCTAACCGCGAACAAACTGCAACGAACGCGTTATTCATCGCTGAGAAATTTCTAAACGAGCGGCCAAATTCAGAGTCAAAACGCCACGAACAATGCCGTCGAAAGCGTAAACCCAGCGACTTTTGAAAGGACCCAGCGAACCATGCGGATTCACGAGAAACTTCAGGACAAAACCCGCTATGTCCTATAGACAAATTCCCGCTTACACGTAGAATAATAACTGCGACGACAATTCATGAAATTCCGTGCAATTTTCCTCCAATTTTGACTCCAAAAACGACGGATTTTCCATTACGATTAGCAACGGCGCCGATCGTCTAATTCGATAAAAGGACATTCTTGAACCCTAGTTAGTGACCTCGTGAGGTTAAAGGCTACAATACATTTATAATAGGTAGGGAACATCAAAAAGGTTACCGTGAACAAACACGGTATAAGCGTATTCTAATCTGTGTTGCGGCAGGCGGCTATGTTTTGTTAGGCGACGTAGCTGTGATAGTGGCCAGCCCCGCATTAAAATTAAATTGTGCTCAGCGAAGGCGGCGGGTCAGCATCAGCTCTCGTTCATTATTGAAGAGAAAATGAAAGGCAAGCGGGTCGGGCGCCATTGAGATTCGCAGTTTGCCTCACATGCGGCGCGAGTTTCGTATATTAATTCAGTTTCAGCTCTCGTATTCCCGCAAAATTGGTTGTAACTTCACGCCAACAATAATTAACAATAGAAGTTTTACCGGGATCAGTTTTCTAAAATTGATCTATCGTTAGAATAGTAGCAGACAGTTCTGACGTTCTTTCAACAAAGGGTGATAAATGAACACGCGGTGAGTAGACGTCTTTGTTTCATGGTAGTAGAGTTTGTAAGGAGAAGGCTTATTCTTATCGGTTTTAATTTGAAACGATGCCAGAAAAATAAGAGGTTTGTAACAGCGCCGAAGCGATGGTGTGCGGAGATTACGTAAGTTTAGTGCGGCGTGGTGTGGCCACGGACCGAAGAGCTATAATAAATGGCGCCCAGCATGGGACTCGGTATAGTTTAATGTCAGAGATTATAAAAAATATATTTATGGACATAGCACATAAAACTTTCTAGTAACTGAATTCATAACAAAGACCAATTCAATTCTATCTACTGTCTGACCCGTGTAGGCAAGAACCGTTACACTAAGGGCGAACTTTGCAACTTTATTCTCAACTATGTGTATGATTAGCATTTCAATGTATTTCAAAAGCTCACTTTTGTAAATAAGATTGTAGACGTCTGAAATTGCGAAAGAACGCAACGGCTAGAAATTGCAAATTCAGGCGAGGCGGGCGCGTTTTGTTCGCGGCCGGCAATTCGCGCACCTCCACGGCTCCTTTTATTATTTAAACAAGTAGCCGCGCGAGGAGATTTTCTCAGTGCCCGTTTTTTGAACCAACTCCGCAAAATTCATTTGTAATTCATACAAAATTTCTTTGCACTTCGTTCCCTTGGCAGTTTATTATGCCTTTACATTTTCAGCTCGAGATACCGACGAATTCACTATTTATATTCTCAGCAACACGATTAATTAATAACAGCACCCAAACCAATTACGGTCAGGTAGTGGGGTTTATGTCGACTAATTCCGGTAACGAATAGCTCTTTCAATTATTTTTCTCGACCGAATCTGGCCGGGAAAAGATTGGACAAACAAATGTACAAATTAAGCACAAACGAGGCGCCATTTGCCGTGTAATTTCATCGGGTTTCTGTGAAAGCAAGTCGAGCGCGCCGCCGCCCACTTCGATCCTTCGACTCGCGAAATAAATGTTCGCCTATAATTTCAACAAATACTCGCCCGATGTGGCATTACGTCTCGCGACAGAGCAATCTGGCTCGTGATTACACAGAAAAAACTCTAAGAGGCTCCCTTCTGCGACGTTACATCTTAATGTAGCCACAATATACATAATGGCAAGATATTTAGACCACGAGTGCTCCTGACTGCTATACATCAAACGAAGACATTACCACAAAACGCCTGTTAGATACCGACAGCATAAAATATTCGGTTTTGATATATTTGAGGGATATGGAAATCGGTGGTGGCGCGACAGAATATGTATGCTGGGTTCGTTTATAGCAAGAAAAAATATGGAGATAACAATCGGGGCATTTATTCGTGGCCAAGAATGTCAGCACCCATGCATACAAACATTGCAGACGAGCAAGAATTTCTATACTGAAATCAGAATTTTACTTTTGCTATTTGAGTTTAAATGTTATCGCAACGTACTATGAGCGTAGGGTTGTAACTGTTATTTTATTTACTAGAGTTCGACCATAATTTATATCGAATACATTTTTTGCTCGTCACTAAAAAAGAAGAAAACTGTATGACAAACAGAATTAAAAAGGCACTCAGCTAATTTTAGAGTAATAATTCAATTCTAACACATGAAAGTGACAACGCTAGCTGCAAGGTTGCTATATGTAAAACACATGCATGCATCAACAACGATGTTAATAACTAGATCCAGAAATCACGTACTACAGAACTAGGGTTTACAAAACCGGTATTAACAAATCCTAAGAATCCGGAAAAATCGGGTTTACAGTCTCTTTTTAAACCGAATTTCCGATTTTTTTATTTCTCATACTTCCCATCACATACTATTACGCCTTATTAAAAAATTGTGTCAAATTCATGTCTTGCTGATATTTTTGAATAAAATATTTAACATATTCCTAATTTATTTCAAATTTTCAAGTAGAGTCAAAATTGACAAAAGACCGTTAAACCGGTTTTCAGATATACTTTCGGTTTTGTGAGCTCTAGAGAAACAGTTTGCCGGCCGCTTGTTTTGCTGACGCTGCGGCGTGTCCGGTCGACTTCTCGACCCTCGCGTGGCGCTTACATCTCGTAAATACCAAACCAACGTTCCTATTCGATAAATATTAAAATTTTGAAATGTAAACTTGATGCTAGAATCCCAACATTTCCATACAGAAAACCTCGATTTTCTGATATATTATTATTTTAGTTACAAAACTTGTATTATATAAGAAAAGCATCAATAAATAATATTTCAAGTCTATCCTACTTTACCTGCTATCCTTACCTGTCGCAGAACTTAGAAAATTCGTCTTCTTTCTTTTTCTGCTGATCACAACATAACGCCATTTTCTGGCATTTACAATTTGCAAACATTTTTTTTCCTAATTCTAAGAATTCAAGACCGAAATAAAATAGGTTTTACAAAATCCATAAATTGTTCCCCGTACTACTCCAAAAACCCATTTATTCAGTCCAATTACTTATTTGTTCTATCCCACCCAGTCTTCTTGGTCAATTAACTTAATTTCCTATATTTGCATAACAAATATCTGAGCAAAATAGGGACATCGGACTCACTAACCGAATCCGACAAAAAAGAATGGTAAAGTAGCTCGCATTTTTACTCGAGAGGGCGCGTCAGTCGCAGGTCCTTCGAGCCGTCGTAACGAAGGACCCGCGATACTTTGTCTCCGGACGTTTTTGCTGCCACTACATCTGTAGCACAGTGGTACAACTCGAAGAAAGAAACGTATTTGATGCCGCATAATACTTTCCGTAGAGCGCGGCCGGACCAAAATAAGCAAACCTTTACGTAATATTCAATATTTGACAATAATTTATATCGTATGCTGTATTACATCCAAGATTATTAGATGATGAGGTAGACCTGTAAATACTACAGACTTGTGCCGTTAAATGAAAATTAGATGGTATCTCGAATAAAATACGTCGCACGTCATGCTATACCCTCAAAACTAGTCCTGCACACTGTTTTTTTTAAGTTTGTAAGATCGCTTTCCCGCCGCCGCGCCGGCTTTCGCAAGTTCCCCGCTGTTGCTCTGCGCAAGTAAATTCGTTACTACACTGTATGACTTGCACCACTGTGCCTGTCTGTAGTATGGATGAATAATTTAGCAGAGCGTAGTTTTCCCTAAGATGAAGTCGTTTTGTTACTCGAACTGACGCCCTCCTCGTATCTATTGATTTTGGTGACTGTGGAACAGAAAGGTGAAAGAGATACACGACCCGTCGTGTCATCTTCGGACAGGTAAATTGTATTTCTGTTTGACAAGACAACTTTGATATATACCGGGCTCTATTAGAGGATAGTTCAACTGTGTAGCCCATTCGATATGAATAAGTGAATCTCTGTCCTATAAGTAATATTTAGTAAAAAAAATTGGAATTTTCACAGACATTAAAGTATCAATAGTAAAGTGAAGCCAACTGAAAAATCCCCTTCGGTCACATTGGCAACTGCTTATCTTTTCATCACGTAGATTTTGAGCTCGTCGACTTCACGAACCCGGAGCATTATTTACGTTTACAATGTATTGCACTATTATTACTCAACTACGTACTACATATCGAAATACACATTTCCATATAGTAATTACTAAGTAACACATAGCTGTAGGTAGATAGCCGTGCAGCAATTTCCTCATTCGCAACTTAAGTCGCGGCGCTTCCCGCACGAGATTATCAATTTAGCGATCTCCGAACATTAACTACATCTGCATTTCCTACTAATGACGTCATAATTTAGCATACGTTGGGATCGAGCCTGCGCGACATTAAAATTTAACACTTTAAATGCAAGATTTCTAGAAAGGCGGTGGAAATTTAAATACTTCGTAATATTGTTAGGCTCAAATCACACCGGAAGATCAGCGGCGCGGCGAGCACTTTCAGTGTGAAATAATTTACATGCATGAAAACGTCCGTCAGAAAATTAATATTACTTTTCAAAGAAAAAGATGATTTAGTCCAGTCAGTAGGTATTTTGCTCTACAAAAGGTGGCGTAGAAAATGTTTTGACGCAATATTGTTTAGGTATGGCAGCTTAATAAAGATTTTCTACGCCACCTTTTGTAGAGCAAAGGCGTTTGCATTCAAAATTCAAAATCAATGTTGGCGTAGTGGCGCTGCTATTAGAAATAATTAAGTGCAAAAATATCCATGTTTTTTTTAAACTGTTATAAATTACGATATCTAGCAGAGCAGTAGCACGCTTTATATATATAAAGTTAGTCACTTATTGAATCTTTGATCTCACTTTCTAACACAATCCAAACACGTTGGTATTTTCAACACGATATATCGGAAATAAATGTAATTTCCAGTACGTCTATCATCTGAATTGCAATTCGAGATACAATTTCTAACTTGCGCAATATCTTCGGGTACGTTCCACGACCAATAATATATTAGATATCACGTAGACAATATTGCATCGACATCGACGTCTCGTATATGTAATAGTATACCAAATATTCAAATCATAAGGTTATACCCGTATGTCCTAATGTGACCCGTCCATTCTATGTATCCAAGGTCTAAGTAACAGCTTAGCAAATACTAGAAAGAAAAAGAAAAGAAAGAAAATAAACTCATTTATTCAATCTGCTGTGACGGAACTCATAATAAAATGTAAACACAAACTTAATTATGTAATTACACTATAGTATGCAATAGGGCACAACAGTAAAAGGGTCAGGGGCACAAAAGGGAAAGATGTGCTCAGTCAAGGGTTGTGACCAACTTTCATAAAGAGACTTCTATCTGAAACGAAAAAAATATATTTAAACGCCAATACAAAATAGTTATTTCATTTATAGTACAGTTTATATCGGCAAGTAATTTTTTTTTTCTGCGAGTTGTTTTTTTTTTTCGTTTCCGACATAAGTATTTTTGCTAAAGTTGTTTTAAACCTAACTAGCATGACTTTTCAGTTTTTAGCAAATCGTTCACCCTGTAGTTATATGCTTCAGTCTATATTACAACTACGTTCATGATATAGTTATAAGCTGACAGCCATGATATATTGCTCGGACGGCTGATGTATTGTAGTTAAGGGGATTTTATAGAATCATGAAATATTAAACTCCTTAATAACTCATATTTTATTCGTCTGCAAACAGGGTCATGACATGGTGTTCAAAATTTTTCAAAAAAATATAAGTGGTAATATATAAAAAAAAAATTGAAATATTTCATATTATGTCATATCGCTCTCTTTCTGTCTCTTGTGTCTAGCGTGTGGGTTGCCACCTTCGAACAACGTGGTACGAAAGGTTGCCACAAACCGAATCTTATCGCAAGTTTTAAACACTTGTTTTCTATGTGTAGTTACCTAGTACTATTATAAACTTCTGTGGAACTAGCTTGCTTTCTAAAGTGAAAACCTAAATTTCGCGGCTGCTACCCCGATTGTACGTAGCTCAGCTTAAAACGCCGGACTTTTAACATTAACATACTAATGTGTAATGTACACTTAGTGCAGTTTGCCTATACACGTTAGGGCATGGATATGGCCGCTTGCCAACGGCTCGGCTTGGCTTATCTTGGCTCAGCTCAGGTTAACTCTATGTGCTTACTTACGGTTTAAGCCGAGTTTATATTTAGGACCCGCCGGAGTAATGAGAATGTACGTACCTTTGTTGCAATTTCACATTGTGTTTGTTGTGTAAGTGTTTAGATATTATCAGGTGGATTTATTTTTGGTTTTTAGGAAGTGGGCGTGGAGCGGAAGTGGGAGTTACAAAACTATCTCTTGCGCTGATAAATAATACGTCGGTCCCGACTTTTTAATAAACAGGGATGTTAAATCCATCTTTAGATTACGTTGGTTTATTTCAAAGCATAACTATAAGTACATAGAAGAAGAAGGTCATCTATTTTATCTATTTCGCCTTCTACAATCAATGGGAAATAATAAAAAAAAATATATAAAAACAATGTCTTTTTATAGTGTAAACATAAAATCATTATGTACATGAAAAGGAACACACGTGGAATCAGAATTCAGGGGCGGCGCGGGGGCGGCGGCTGGTATCAACAAATCAAGGAGACTTATGATGTCGCCCCGCTCCTAGTTTTCTAAGCCTCCTGGCTTCTATTCGAATTACGTTCTGAGACGTTTACACAACAAGACATATTCAGACTTAAAAGCTAAATGGAGTTACATTAACGGTTTTTTTTTAATAATTGAACTCTTTATAAACCGAAGTTTCTTAAGGCCACCCGGTCGGTTCTGTTCAATAAAACGATCAACTGTGACGTAAACAGCGAAGTTACTGTGACGTTTAGGCTTCGCAGGTAGGTAGGTGGGAAGTAGGTTCGAAAAAAAAATTGCTTTAGTTACCTGAATAAATTTTCCGTTCTCCCGATTTTCATTTCAGGCTGGTAGGAGGAAAGAAGTGACTGGCCTTAACAACGGCGGCGTGCAGCCGTCATCCAGACTTTTTTTAATGTAAATACAAATTACTAACAAGCTATCTCTGACTTAAAATACTTCTAGTATTTTTAATATGGTTTGTTCCTAGTACAAAAAAGTTTCTCTGTCGCTATTAGTATTACAATATAATGTTTTTGTAAATATTTGTTTGCTAATTGCTGGCAATAGCTTACCATGAAACTTTTTTTTTAAAGTCCACACACATCCAGTCCAGTCACACTACCTACAAATTTACCCTTTTTTTCCAGCAAAACGATCAATGAATCCTGTCAAGATAGCGAACATGTTACTAACACAAAAGAGGTTAAAAACTGGGTCGTGGAAGACTTTAGCAACATGCATTGAACATTATTCGTCATGGCAAAGAAGCATTAGCGTTCGAACGTGTTCCATTGCTGGCTTGCTGCACAGAGAACGAGGTCGGTTCACTTCAGTCACCTGTTTCATAAATAATGCCTATCGATCCTTGATCATACGAAATTACGTATATGTGATGAAAAGATGTGGAGAATTCTTAATAGCATTGTTATTATTGATTGATTCTTTTGTTGTCGTCATTTTGCTGCAAGTCTTCCACAGATAAAATAAACGCTGCACCCCATCGAGCAGTGTTATATATTTTTTCGTTTTTAAAATGATAATTAAACTTAGGAGTAAGTTAATAATTTGTAAGTATTACTAATACTATTTGGAGTGTAATTATCTGAAATAATTCGTTATTATTATTAGAAATAAATTAGGTAATTTGTTTGTTTACTTATTAGTCAACTACTTCTCTACTGTTTGCCTTAGCTTCTAAAGTAATTACAAGTAAAATCAAGTTATATAATAGAATAGAATTTTCATTCAGGAAACAAGAAACACAAGAAAAATAAAGAAAAGATTGCAATAATAAGAAAAACTGCGAGTGTACTGAAATATTATCAGTATATTACTTTACAAATAAACAGCCCTGTTGTTTCATTTCAGCTCTGTGTGATTGTCTTTGTCTGTGTACAATAAACCGTTACATAAATAAATATTTTGACTAATATGAAAACTAAGTAAATGCCACAGTACACCTTATCTGCAACAAAAATTCTAATATGTTTTCAACGAAGCTATAATTACTACTCAGTTAATCAACTCATTGCATGCGCATTGTGTCATGTAACGCAACTGTATTTTTCTAAAACAGCTACCATCAATCAACCAGCTGGAAACCTGTCGCGTGGATTGAATGGAAAACTCGTAATGGGCTTGCATTAGTTATGTATGGTAGTAAGGGGATGATACCAGGGGATGATTACTGTAATGAAATGTATGGAAACTAACCTAAAATGTACATGCTAATAGGCGTTTTTGTGGCCACCACTATAGCCTGATTGGACAATATTTGGGGTGAAAATGTGATGTTTTGTTTTGCTGTAAAACTAATGATGGGAATACACACACTTGGATCATTATTAATGTATGTAACTTTAATTGAGCAATTCTTGTGTCTATTATTAAAAAGTTACTCAGGGAGGACGCTCATTTTTTTACATTTACTTTGGATACCATCATTATTTTAGATACCTAATACACGATCGTCTCACTTGAAACTAAGGATTAGGATCCTACGTATAGCTAAATACTCGTATCAGACAGCAAATTTACCTACAGGTATGTGTAAATTATTAATAACTTTACAATGAAACAAAATCCAAATATAAGGCAAATACAAGAGCCTATCTCAAATAATATTGCAGATGGTTTTGAAACTTAAGTCAAAACAAACTTTTGTCAAAATATTGTCGATTCTAATGTCGTAGTTTACTCTAGGCCCTTGTCTTCTCTCTCCAGTTAAATGGAATACACCAAACCCATCTACATCAATCAAGATGGAGTGGATTAACCCAATAGAGTGCACTGTTACAGTACGCCGCACAGTCTATATCTGATACTGGATACACAATCCATTGTTGAGACTTCAAGCCCCGTCTACGGGCAGACAAGGCAAACGCTGAAACGTCAGATATACCTACAATTCTATGATGATAACTTTTTTTTTTTTTTTTTTTTTTGTTATGGGTTTGCGTTTGACCACGGTCTTACCTTGTGGAAAGTAACGACGTGGCCGATGATGGAACACGCTTACCCAGAAAATGCCTATTCACTCTCGACTTGAATACACCTAGGTTATACGATTCCGGAAAAACAGATGGAGGGAGAGAATTCCATTCTCTGGCCGTACGCACCAAAAAGGAGGACGCAAAGCGTTTGGTGCGGACCAAGGGGAATTCGACAACATGTGGGTGGTATTTCCCACGGCGCCGCGTATTCCGGTAACCGAATGTGGTTGGAGGGATAAGTTCGTGGAGTGCCTGAGAACACTCCCCATGATACACCTTATAAAAAACCGAGAGGCTGGCGACTTTGCGTCGATGCTCCAGGCTTTGAAGCTTGGCGTTAGCAAGTTGGTCATCGCCAATGAGTCTCCGAGCTCTACGGTCCACCGATTCAAGGGCATCTAGTTGATACTTGGCAACTGTACTATATAGCCACATAACGAGATCGTATAATTATAAAAATATATACCAAGAGTATGAAAGTTGCAGACAGCTCAGAACCAATCGTTGCGGAGATCTTTGGAAGAAGCCTTTGTGTTTCGGTTGAATGGTGATGATGATGATAAAAAAGTACATAACGTATGTTTATTTTTATAAAATTGCACACATTCAATCGAAACCGTTTTCTTTTTGTATGGGTTGTAAGGTTTATTAACCGCCTACGGTATCAAAATTACTGAGCCCTAAAAACCAAGATATAGAAGGTCATATTTTCCGTAAGATGTAGCTTTATAAACATTATGTCTAGTCATGATGATTAACTTTTGATGTTTTATATTACGTGTTTGTAAATTCTTTGCCAACATCAAACACAGAATAAAACCACACTCAACCTTAATACTCAGGAGCTTACAGTAAGAACTGTGTAAATAACTTAACTAATCCACTGGCTAACTTATTTGAAGCAAAGGTTCTTCTGGTATAAGTCTTTCACTCAGTTTTATGATAGCGCCTTCATTAATTATGCAAATAATACACTGCAAGTACAGACGATATCAAAAGTGCGCTTAAAGAAAGAACTTATAAAATACTTAAACTTTACCAGTCAAAGTCAACATACTCCTCTTTTACAATTTATATAACGATATTTTGTTTTAGTCAAAAGAAGTCTAGCTGCTATAAGTTAGGATTAAGATATATTTCTTGTTACTCTTAGAATTATTATATGAATTTGCATGTTTTATTACCTTAACTAATCTTGAAATGCAAACACATACGTTCATAAAGTATTAGCATTCAGATTTATTACATTTCTGGAAAAAAAACAATGCACGACAATTTGTTAAGACTAAGATTTGTTTCCATATTTTTGTGGATAAAAAAATAATTCAAAGATAATGGTTATCGGTATACTCAAGAATATTAAATGATATAATGTTGTAATATAATTTATTTATATTTATTTATTTATTTATTTTATTATTTATTGCACACAGAACATTTGTGAACATAATTGTGTCGGTTACATCAGTTTCAGATCCCTTTCTTTTATTTATCAAATAATATAAAGGAATATTCCAAATAATAATTAATACTGCATGAGTTCCGCGCTCTACTGTACATTGCAGTAATAAATTAATTTTGCCGGGTGCATAGTTGCGCGAAATTAAGCGGGCGCAATAAAGATTTGCTCGTAAAACTATTCGGCGGACGGGGCGCCAACTATTCTGATTGCGCCCCTGCCTACGACCGGCCCTGTTTTACTGTACAATCCTGTAGAATTGATCAATATTTACAGAAGACTTGATTTTTATTTAAGGAGATAATATTTTAGTTTCATTTTAACCGCACCATTAAATACTATTACAAAATCTTATTTGATTCATAAATACCGTTTTATTTTTACAATGCAGTTTATTTTCGCTTTGTTTATTACTATAGACAGTAAACAGATTTTAAATTAAAAACCTTCAATGAATCTGGAAGGAAATAATTTATTTTCCTTACTTGAAATACCCGTAAGTTTCTTTGTCGTTTTGTAAAAAGAAAAAGATTACCTGCAACAAAAGAAACTTCCCCAACTTCATTATTCGCCTTATATATCCAACTGAAAATAGCACTTCAGCACGCGCTACCGTCTCAGGCCTCTTTTAATCTTGGCAAAGAATCACAGTTTTTATTTCAGTCATCTTCCGCTTTGTTCTAAAAAAAACTGTTCAGATAAAACAACCTTCTTCGCAGAGATAACCTCTGGCAACACCAGCCAAATGAATAATTCTATTTGGTGCGCGCCTCGTGGCGTTATGCCAGCGAGCTTACACATGGAAAAACTAACTGAGCGGAAGGCCTTCCTTTATAAGTTGTTTGGGGATGAATAAGGGTGACTGTACCCGAGAAAAATACAAATATTAAGGTCGTGTTTTGTCATCAATCGCTAGAACGTTACTTGAGGGCCTAGACTAGGACACAAATCAAGTTGGTACCTTTTACTTTGTACCTAATATGTATTAGTTAGTTGTTGCATATTATTAGACCTTTTTAAAATATTATTAAATATTATAAAACTGTAGGGGTCCAAAATCTGTATATAGAAAAATAAACTAAAAAAACCCATTCAGAAGGATGTAAGAAGCAATATAAATCACATTAGGTATCCGACTTTTTTTAAAATTTTTTGTTTCTCTATTTGTCTGTTTGTACGGGCAAATCTCATTCCTGTGAGAAACTGTACGGAAAAGTAAAGAAACAACGCGGGCGTAGCCGCGGGCAGACAGCTAGTTGTTAATATATCCAAATAAGGGCAACTGACCAGGCTGGCCAATACTGCGGATTGGTAACATAATATTATCATCGTTTTAGCAAAAGATATACAAATTCCTTGCCTGCTATATTATAGGTTTAGGTTAGGTTTATGTTTTAGTTAAATGACTTACCGACATCGAAGTACAAAGGCATAAATATATAATAAATACTCGTATATCGAAGTATAAAAGCTTATGCGATGTCAATGCTCACTATTGCTCACCCATCATATTTTATAGGCACAAACTATACACGGTTGTATAATTATTCATTTTAGAAAGGGAATTGTAGTTGAACCTTATTTTAGTTGCACGAACTTTTTTAAACAGAATTTTCTTATAATAACAACGCGATAAGGGTAGTTTCAAAATAACATTCAGTTTCATGAGCGTGTTCATTTTCTTAACCCCTTTTCCTGAGGGCATTGTGTATTTTGTACCATCAGCGTCTGGTGGCATTCTGCCAACTGGCCAACCCCTCGTAGCCAAGCACAATATATCCAACTGCACACATCGTCCAAGATTTCTGTATACAAATCAGTGTACGTACGTACGTATACATAAGTACTAACAACAAAATTTTTGCTGGTCCACCTTAAGGGCCAATATTGTGTGCAGTGGCTCGAGGCAAAATTTGCTAGATCATTACGAACAGTTTAAACTGTACTCGAATGACCCACACTGATGGACGGATTTATAAAGAAGAAACTAACTCTATGGATGGGCCCGAAAGTGCCAAAAAGGGTCGCTAATCAGTAATTGGTAAACGAAACTAAAAGGATATACAAGATTGCCACGTCCAAGGAGAAAAGTATCGAAGATTTCGTTTGTTTCTTGGTATCTTTTTTTGTGTCTTTCAGCATGGGGTGTCTACAAAATATATTGTATTGTATTTTAAAGTGGGCTCTCCAGGTTTCTGTTGATTGTACATAACATACATAATACATATATACAAGGGTTGGATAAAGCTTTGTCTAGTGTACCGCATCTCCGACACTTCGTTGCATTGCAAATGTATGGAGCGTGCAGCCCCTAATGAATCTGAGTGTGCTTCTACACGGTGCAAGTAGCTCGCGCATGTTGAGTCAAATTTGACTTCGTTTGGACACGCGAAGTACATACACTGGCCGTATGTAATTAAATTTGTATCTTTGTGACCTACATCTTCTTACATCTTTCTTTCACAATTTATTGCTTTCAAACGAAGTCAATTCAATCAACATGCGCGAGCTACTTGCACCGTTTAGAAGCCCTCTGATACAACTGCTCGAGTCTGTGCTAGGTGAACGTTACTATGCGTGTTAAAGAGGCAAAAGAGATCAGAGTTTTAAGCTATTATGATAAATAAATACAGGCTTGTAGAACTGACATTGAGAACCACACGAAATTAATATAATATGTGAATGTGATAGACTAATAAAGACAAGAGAGCCAGTAAAATTGTGTATTATGTAGTACCTACTATCGATAGTTTACTATCCAACTGTTATGTCCTGCCAAAATATTGATAGTTTACCAGTTTCGGCAACGCTAGTACCTCCACTAATTTCACACATGAAATGTTTAACAATAAATGTATTTTAGTATAAACCTAAATTACGAATATTTGTAATTGTTAACTGTTTTTTTTCTTTACTGGTGAGCAATGAACTATAATCTATCATTGAACTGGTCGAATAATAAACATGATACTGGCTACAAACAACTCGTCACAACTCCGACCTCACGCCAAGCACAAATCATCCATACATGGCTGTTGTTATTTTTTCTCTGAAACTGCACTAGCGCTAAGGCCATAACTCACAAAACTGCCAGTTGAGTAAACGTCAGAACTCCGCGGTGACTCCAGATAAGGGGTGCCCCGAATAAGCGGAAAATATTGTACGCAAGGATGGACTTTTGTCGTTTATGTGGAAACACCATAAGAAATCCGCTTATAATACATGACTATATACATATGTAAGACACTCTTTTATCCTTAAAGATATGAGTCTTATTTGGTTTACATAGAGTACAAACTAAAACCACTTTAAAACCGTGTTCAGTGAAATTGTGAGACGTATTTAATGTTTGTCGATAATGTTAACACGTAAAAGCAAGTAATTAGCAATAATGGGACCTCTAATTACTGCCGTGATACATAGCGACATTATATTAAAAAATACAGACTACCATATACTAGTACCTATAGCATTTATTTATTTAAATATGTAGTGCATAGTCGAAAATTGAAGCTAAAATTACTAAGATAATGTCGAATACAACCTTCTAAGTTTCTGTTTTTTTTCTACACATGATAACTATTTTTTTGTACAAATAGGCTATAAATAATGGTCAAAACTAAAAACCGATTTATGTTATTATTTATTTTTACATTCCGGAGCGACACATAATATCCAAATATATCCCGATTTTTCGCACCCCCGCCCCCGGCTGCTAGCAGATTATCCATTTCCCTCCGATAAGTGAGAAGTTTTCCGGCGTAAGATTAAATATTAGAGCGTACCATACAACGATACGACCCCAGGCCACCCGTAGCTTGAGTAATGTACTGTCACTGAACTTAGATGCATGTTATGTAAAAAAAGAAAAAGTTTAGGGACATTGTGTGACGTGGAAACTGGAAAGGGTCGTGATCGTAACTTGAGAATTTTTAAGGGGAAAGTTATTTTCAATATCTACGGTACAGCAACAGAAATATTTCAGATTCGTAATAAAGTTACACTTAAAAACACTCATGGGTACGTTTTTTTTTTATTTTAGCTTCATCGTAGTCGGGTAAAAAGTTACTACGACCGATATCCTTTCTTGCTACGAACTGCTACGGCGCGTAGCCTTTGTCTACGATGTGTCTACGATTCTCTGATTACCGTAGCAAAAACTCTAGTTTAGCGTAGTTTAGCCACAGAGTACGGACCGGATGACGTCACTATAATTTGACGTACTTATTAGCATATTTGTTAAGGCTATTCGTAATTATTTTGATGGTTATGATATGGCATTGTTTTCCTTTTACACTCTATATACCTTTTTACAAAGATGGAATTTCTGCTCTAGTTTCCATTTGTAAGGCAATTTTAACTCGTTGAACAAAGAGCTAAATTAAAAACTTTTTATACTACAGTTACAAAGCAAAAGTTTTAACATTGCTTTCCTCAATGGCAGCGCAATGTAAGCACCCCCGTTGCGTTTATGTTGTAGCAATGCGGCTCAGAAATGTTCCGAATAATTTCGCTCGATTCGGCACCGACTCGATATCCTGTCGATTCGAGACGCATATTCGATTATATTTTGTGTTTGGGTTTAATGGCGTTTTAAGTGCCTATGCTATAGAAACATTCCGGTTTGACGATAATCGATAGGACGCTGTGATATGATTTCGAACATTTCATATCGGGGTAACATTAAAATTTATTTTTAATACAGAAAATTTTGTAGATATTACTTTGTAGATAGACGTAAATTTTTACGTAAACAATTACTGTTGTTTTTTTTCCTTTACCGTAATCAATATTATTTAAGCGGTTAAGAATGTATAATATATTTACTAGTGTTGGTTGGTTGCCGATTCTGTTTAGGTTATGAGCGTGCAGAATATTATGTTTATTTATGAAAGGTGATCGAAGGCTTAGTTCTCGAGCTTTAATTTCTTGGATATATGATAAATATATAAAATATATTATTTAGTTTCTAGTCGCATAAGAAGCGTTTATAAAACGGACGTAAAAATATTCTCTAGCAAAAAAAACGCTAAGTGAATCCAACATCATGAAATGGAAAAAAATCAAAAAGCATTTTTCTTACACTTCAACTTTGTCATTTTTCTCGAGTTTCCGGCAATTTGGCCTCAATGAAGGACTTTCACTAAAGATGGAGTACAATTATTAATTTCGTGTCATTTTGTGAGCACACAGGTAATTTCGTTTAGCCAGAATTAATTATGATATTATAACGGTATCTACCGATAAAGTTAATTAGATTTCAGAGAACCGAAGTAATGGCAACATTCTGTCCATTTCAAAATAACGTCGTCGACCAGGCAATGTCCTGTATGAACTCTGAAAATATTGTTTGATTACCTGTAACACATACTTTAGGGATATGAGAACTTTTGTTACCGTGTTACAAAACGATTTTGTTATGTGAACTTTGTTTTTAAATAGCAAAATCTTTTCATAAAACCTTATGAAATAGTTCGCAAGTCCCATTCAGTGAAGAAAAAAAATTAGAAGTTATGAGATACTTAGATGTAAAATTCAAAACAGACAGAACAATTTATACTTTTAACTAGAATTTAAGCAGTTGAATTTAATATTGAAATTAAACTTTACACAAAAAATTTTAACCATTTGTCGGCGTTTGGAGAAAGAGAAAATAGGGCTCATATGTATGAAGAGGATAGTTACAAATTAGAAGTTTTTTAACCTGGATCTCATTACAATTATAGGATTACGCTACTGTAGATGGAAATTTTATATTATTGTAGATAACTTTTTATGAAAGATTTCATACATTTATTTACAAAAACTTATTTCACAAACGTTTTTCTACGGCCAAGAATAATTATAAATTCCTTCGCAAATAATCCTTCATTCCACAGAATCCAGCCGACCTTTATTTACTTCCAATCAACCATAAATATTTGACCCGAAAATAAACAATTAAATCGGGCTTTTGCGAAAAATTGGGCGAAATCAGGTGCTACAGCACAGGTACGTATCCAGTGAAATTTTAATGTTCTATCTTCGGGGCCGTGGAGTAAATAATTCAAGGTAGCCAGGGCCGCGCGAAATGACTCCCGGAGAGAAATAGCGAGTGGAGTTAAGTGAAAATGCGCCATAAAACGGAGTAATGTTTTCAGCTTATTAGAATACGAGTCTGAGCTGGAATTAAACGCCTTAGGATATCGGTTCTCAGAATATCAGCCAGCTCTCTGCAATATTTATAATATTCCTATAGGGTTGAGTCTCTCAGGAACGCAAGCGTACTGGTACTGGAAACATTAGTACCATGTTGAGGCGATTTCTCCGAAACGGAATTACTTAGTTTTTACCTTCTTAACTGAGACCGTCTGTTAGCGTATATTTACTATTTATAAACTGAAGCGAGAAAGAAAAACGAATTAGAAGCGTTAAATAATTTCGTTGGCTTGAAAGGAGGCTTGGTGGTATAATTGGTAGTGCGCCTGTATGGCCCGGATAGCCAAGAAGATGCGGGTTGAAGTCCCTGCCCAAGCTTAATGATTTTCATTTTTCGCTTCAATTTATAAATACGGAATTACTTTACAAACAAATCGATATACTTACGTTTGGAGATACGTTTAGCTGTATATGGGATTTTTAACGTACCTGTAAATAAATAAAAAAACATTAGTATGTCAAATCACAGAATCGCCATTTTTCAGATTTTCAGTCTAATGTAGAGAGTGAGAGTATTTGGTGGCATAGTGACCAAGTTGCTTGAAAATGGCAGCGCGAGTGGATTTTTTTGACGAAATTTGGTACATAGATAGAATAGACCCTGGGGATGTATAAAGGTCACCTTTTACCACAGGAAAATTCCTTTTTCGCACGGGAAAAATAGTAGGACAGGTGAAAAGTTTTGATGAAGATTGGTACAGAGATAGATTTGGCCTTAGAGTAGAATATAGACTCCTATTACCGCGGGAAAATACCTTATTCCCACAGTAAAAAGGTAAGTCGCGCGGGAAGTTATGGTGAAACTTGTTGCAGAGATATAATAGATTTTAGGGAAGGATAAAGGCTACCTTATACTGTGGGAAAATATCTCATTCCCACGCGAATATTTCCAATGAAACTTAGTACAGATATCTTGGAGAAGGATTAAGGCAACCATATTAGTGCAATAAAATACCTCATTCCCACGGGAAAATAGTAGCTCAAGCGGAAATTTTTGATGAAACTTGGTACGGGGATATAAAAGATTATGGGCATGGATAAAGGCCACCTTTTATCGAGGGAAAAACTTTATTCCGACGGGAAAATGGTAGAGTGGGCGAAAAGTTATAATTAAATTTGGTACAGAGATAGAAAGGGTACAGAGGAAGGTCGAAAACCAACGCGAGCGTAGCCGCGGGCGGGCAGCTAGTCTTTTTATATACGTCTGTCCGAGCAGTAATCAGCGGTTGTTGTTTACTCTACACATACTTAAGGGAACTAAGCAATCTTCAACAAAGGATGTTTACATAGGATCTCATAACAAACTCCAACATTATGTACCTTATAGCTAAGTACCTGTATATAAATTTCCATATCAGTGAGTAAATTAACTTGCTAACACAATCAGTGGGCCGGACAAAGTTACTCCAAGTGAACACTTAGATCGTCTTAAGATTATGCCTTTGGAGCTTAATACAAAGGATCTGTAGTAGACAAGCAAGCGGTTACTCTAAAGTCAATTGTATAAGTATATGTGATTGATGATTACTATAAGATGGAATAACACAATGTAAAGGTGACGTTATAGGGAAAAGTGTAGAAATACGTACACAAAAAATATCCTACTAATTTTATAAACGCGTAAGTTTGTGAGTATGGTAGGATGTATGTTTGTTACTTTTCACGCAAAAACTACTGAATGTATTTTAATGAAACTGAAAAATGAACACATTACAACAAATAGTGGTAACACATAGGCTTCTTTTTACCGCGGGAAAATACCTCATTCCCACGGTAAAACCTGTTAACGCGGGCGGAGCAGGGGGGCGGAAAGCTAGTGTAGTATAATAATGTAGAAACTGAATAAAATGCATGATAATTAGATTCAACCAAAATATGTCTATCTAAAGGTATTTATTTTAGTTTGCTTAATGGACCATTACTTGGAAAAAAAATATATTGTCTGTTTTAGGGATGTTAACAAATATAATCATGACAAGATTTTTAGATGGTCAGTTGCCATTTAGTTTTAATACCAAATGAATGCTGGCGTTTAATGACGGCCCCTTAGCCTAGTTGGTAGTACGTCTGCCTACTGAGCACAGGGTCGCGGGTTCGAATCCCGCCCAGGGCAAGCATTCGTGTGATGAGCACTTGTGTTTGCCCTGTGTCTGGATGTTGTATATTTATATATGTATGTATATCAGCTGTCTGGCACCCATAGTACAGGCCCTGCCTAGTTTGGGGTCAGATGGCCGTGTGTGAGATTGTCCCATATATTATTATTATTATTATTATTATTATTAATTATGTGCACATTGTCATATCTCATACGTCATAGGTAAAAAAAGTAACAAGCTCCCCCAAAGATATGCATGACGACCTAAGTGATATGTAGAATGTAGTTATGCCTAGGTTACACCTAGGGTATGCCTAGACTGTCGTCGTAATAATTCAGCATGCATTGCAATAACTCCTTGTCTATTCCGCGCAACACCGGGCGTGTGCTCTCTAAGGAGTACAGACGCTCAATGGCGTAAATTGCACCTTGTTACAGTCCGCTCACGTAGCGGGTAACGTTCTGTAGGCAGACTGTACCTATACCTGTGTGCCGATAATTACTGCTACAGTAAATGCTTTAAAAAAGTTCGGTATTAGAATGGAGTGTGTCAAGGTGGCTCACGAAGATGACGAAAATAAAAGTATCCGATCAAAAACTTCAAAAGCAGCTAGTAGTGGTTCGTGTGCTTGGCTAAGTAAAGTCTCATCAAAGTTAGTCGTTTCGTTTTTACGTGAAGAAGTAATAAACAACATAAACTAAAACGTTTATAAAGTTTTGGATTCGCTACTTACATCATCACTACATAGTATAAAACAAAGTCGTTTTCTCTGTCCCTATGTCCCTATGTCCCTCCTTTTGTACGCTTAAATCTTTAAAACTACGCAACGGATTTTGATGCGGTTTTTTTTAATAGATAGAGGGATTCAAGAGAAAGGTTTATATGTATAATACATGCATAATATACTTAAGAATAATCCACAATAACCATTTTCCCGTGCGGAGCCGGGGCGGGTCGCTAGTAATTTCATAAAAATATAATAAATAAATTTAAAGCGCCTTTTTACATTTGAAGGTTTGGTTGCAAGAAAGTAACAATTACCACTAAAATGAACCTAGTTTTTAATACTATCTATACACTTCACTTAGCGTGTGGGTTTCGGAGGTTAACCTACCTCACAAACCCTGGTGTCAGAATCATTGAGCCGCCTATGGCTTCTGACATAGCTCATATAACTACTGCATCCGTAAATAGTAACCGGGACCAACGTATTTACGTGACTTCCGAAGCACGGAATTATCTTTCTTTTCAGACAATCAGGAGATTCAGCCTGCCATGTCCTAACCAAACTGGGGAAAGCCTCACAAAGTGATATTTGTAAGACGAGTCCCCACCGGGATTTGAACTCGGAACCTCCGTAACGTTAGGCGAGTATTTGACCACGCGGTCACAGAGCCGGTAAATTGTATCTATAACACTTCCAAGATATGAAAATTGTACCATGTTTATTGGGAACAAAACATCTCCTTTGCATAACAACGTTTAAGTTCGCAATATTCTAGAACAATCTATTGACGATATAGGTAAGTAAATAACACATCACGCGGCTGCAGCGTAAGCTTCTGTTTAGCGAGCTCATTTCCCTGGAGCCTCAAATTACTTGCAGGGTATTTATACCCACCGAATTTATCGGCCAATTACCGACTCTGAGGCCGTTAGGCGATAGCTTTTACATGGTAATCTGTTATTGATAGCCTGTGTACAGTCCGCAGCGGTACATCGCTTTATTTATTTTTGTTATTTAGCAAAGTCTATCTCATTTTTATGCATAATCTATTTCTCTGTATTCTCCTTTTCATCTAATCTTCTTTGTCATGTGCCGTGAAAATTTTAATAGTTAGCGGCAAATTGAACAAGATGTCACGTGGTGCATCTGCGCGCGCACGAAAAGTTCATAGTAAAATGTATTATTTACCCTTCGCGCTCACTCCTCACCCCCACTCGCTTGCTCAAGTTGTTTGCTGATATAGCTATACTATGTCCGTTTCATATAAATCCGGACAAAAGTTCATTGACTTCTTTCTTTTCTTGAAAATTATGAAAAATAATGTAACGCCAAAATGTCTGGCAGGGTCACACGCTCACCCCACCTTCTACTGCGGTAAGCTATTACGTATTTTGCGACAATTTCCTATAGTTGTATCGTATCGTTTGAAAAAAATGTGCGCATTGTATGCAGGTGTCAATTATCTTTTCAATCAAACCATAAAAGTGTGCAGGCGGCTGCACTTGAGTTACAGTTACGATATTTTCTATAAAGATACAAAAGTTGGCCAGATCTACCAGCTAATGCATCTTCCAATTTCAATAAAATCTGTTGAATACCTTTCACTTCAACAAACATACGAACTTTCATCGTAATGGGACATGTATGTACAACAAAGACTAGTGAAGCATACTTTACGACAATTAATGTACATGGGCCTGCATAATGCAGTGAGAAGATATGCATGTTAATAGTAAATTAATTACGAGCGATATATTCTGAATCACATTCAGTCCGCTTACAGATATGCTATGATTGGATGATAATCTTAAATGTATTGTCCATATGTAGACAACTGTCATTAATAATGCTATTAAATTACTAGACAATTACTTTATTGCAGACAATTAATTACGCATGCAAATAATATAATAGATAATTTCACTGCAATGCTCTTTGTCTTCACCACATAGTATACAACAAAATAACTTCCCGTTTGTCTGTCCTATGTATGCTTAGATCTTTAAAACTACGCAACGGAATTTGGTGCGATTTTTTTAATAGATAGGTTGATTCAAGAGGAAGGTTTATATGTATAATACATACATAATATACTTAAGGATAACCCATAATAACCATTTCCCCGTGCGAAGTTGGGGCGGATCGCTTGTTCATTATAAATATTGCATGAAACTAAATCACTACATAGTATAAAACAAAGTCGCTTTCTCTGTCCCTATGTCCCTCCCTATGTCTCTCCCTTTGTACGCTTAAATCTTTAAAACTACGCAACGGATTTTGATGCGGTTTTTTTAAATAGATAGAGGGATTCAAGAGAAAGGTTTATATCTATAATACATGCATAATATACTCAAGAATAACCCACAATAACCATTTTCCCCTGCGGAGCCGGGGCGGGTCGCTAGTATTCAATAAATAGAATAGAATACGGGTAGAATTTTAATAAACTCTCAGATGTAATAAAAGTATAAGATCGAACCGAATCTGAACAATATGTTAGTCAAATATATAATGTATATTAAACAACAATGCAAGTATTGTGGTGGACGCTAGTAATTTCTTTCTTGTTAAATTTCCCACATCTTCCGCCAACAAACTCAAAATCAACAAGTTTTAATCTGTGTCATTATATAGTCAAGATTCATCTAACTTGGTCCTTTTAAAACTTATCTAGTTTGCTAGTTTCCACCTCGCGGTGAATAATAGACGAGATGAGATACTCTTATACGGCTTCCAGGAGAATATTTGATAGGGATACTATTCCGCATTCCATTCAGCCTTATTAGCGGGTCAGTGAGAACCTTTTAAACACAACTAAGCTGATTAAAAGTTGTATAATCTATATAATAAAACTGTAGAGGTCGAAAATCTGTACATACATAGAAAAAACATGCTTATAACCAAGGGGGATGTAAGAAGTGATGTAGAACATATCCAGATTTTTTTCATATTAATTAGTGTTATAATGAATATAATAATTAAGATTTTTATTTTATTTTGATGAGACAATCTTAAATGAGGACAAAACCATTTCAAAAGAAATGCATAATAATACAGCAGGGCGATTGCGAACCGTTCAACGACACGGCCGTGTCGTTGTCAAGAGGTTTGTCGGAGGGCGAGGTCCAGTTGTGAGGTAACTGAGGGCCAGAAGAGGCTTATTGAGGATCTTATGAGGTTTACTGAGGTTTCTTTTTTGTAAACATGTCAATATCATTTTCTGAAATAAACTTTGACACGCACCCTCTGACCAAAGCGAACATTGCTAAGGAGTATGCACTAAAAGACATGACAATATAAAATGACACAATAACACTATTACACTGAAACATTGCTTCTAGTCATATGTTGATGGGTGGTTGTGTAAAAGTTATAGCAGTTGATTCGATAATCTGTGGAGATTTAATGTTTTAAAAACTATACCTTTCAGAGATATATTGACGTCATACATTTTTCTGTCCTTATTTAACGACATTTCAGGAGGTTTCCGGTGGTCTTCTTTCTGTTTCGCGCCCAAATTTTGACCCTCTGAAGTCTCATGTCACGACCGACAAATTGATTTTGAAGTTAAATTAAAAAAAAATGGACGACAAACCCACGGCACCACAATTGGTGCCGTGGCTTTGTCGTCGGGACCGATTTCTCTTCAAATATATAATATTACCTTAAACTGATGACTGATACTAAAACTACAGGATATATGACACATTTTTACAAAAAAATAGATCTATTTATAAAGCCGTCTTCTCATAATATCCGTTAGAAAAAAGGTCTCGCAAATTTCAACCTCTGTTTCTGCAGACTTCACAAGCTGTGTCGAGAGATTCATCTCCTTCATTGAAAAACTTGAATAATACTAAAACTAATGACTGATATTAAAAATACGGGATATATTTTACGTGCTAAACAAAAATTGTATCTAAAAGTTTTGTAGTTTTGGCACCGTGATCGAAGGAAAACGAGTCTACCAAACTACTATAATCCGTGTCACCATCGACATATAATGTTAATATCTTTAAAATTATTCAAGTCTGAAGTAATATTGTACTTGATACTAGAACTTAAAAATATACGTGACATCTCTTTAAAATTTTGATCTAATTCATGAAGTAGTTTTGAAGATATATCTGTAAGTAAAAGGCCTAGCAAATTTTAGCTGATTTCGAAACTGTCACTATAAGCCGTGTCGAGAGATAAGTCTCCTTAATTTAAAAATGAATAATACTTAAAAGTGATGACTGTTTTTGAAAATAGAGGATATATTTAACGTATAAAATGAATATTGTATAAAAAAATCCAGTATTATGTGCAGCGTGACCGCAGGAAAATGAGTCTTACAAACTGCCATAATCCGTGCCACCAACGACATTATAAATGTTAATATCTCATAAAATATTTAGGTTTCGTGCAATATTTTACTTGAAATTATATTATACTGAATATACGTGACTTCTCCTACAGATCTTAATCATTATTAATGAACTAGCTTTCCGCCGCGGCTCCGCCCGCGTTTACATCTTTTCCGTGGAAATGAGGCATTTTCCCGGGGTAAAAGGTAACTTATGTTACTTAGGGTGAATGTAGCTTTCTAATGGTGAAAGAATTTTCGAAATCGGTTCAGTAGTTTTTGAGTTTATACATTACAAGCATACACGCACACACACACGCAAGCACACACACACACACACACAAATACAAATCTTTCTACTTTATAATAATATATATATATATATATATATAGTATGATTTTTCTTAAAGATGTATCCATAAGAAAAAGGCCTAGCCTATTTTTACCTACTTTATAAACTGTCTAGAGAATTATCTTAAAAATATTTTTTTTCCTTACATAAAGTATGAAAATACCCTTCGTAGATTTTGTGAAATAAAGCAAACGAGACTGATTTATTAATACTCGTATTTTAATTACAAAAACAAAGCTATACGAAACAAATATAGGTACATATACAATTTTAAATTAGTGATATAAATATATTTAAAGTAAGGTTTTACACAGTCTTTCTTTCAGGAAAACAAACAATACGTATCAAATCAATTACAATTTTAACGTCGTCCTTGTATGAAACTATCAGAGTTATTTTAAGCCGTAGACGAGTTTATTGTGCACGTCTCTGTTTCGCTTTTCTGTGATTACTTTTCTCTTGCTTCCTTGGTCTGCTGTAAGACATTTCCTTGGATATAAGCAGTAGGTACGTGTTGTGTCCTCTTCTTTTTTGTGTACAATAATGGTTAAATAAATAAATAATTTTATATAATTCCAAACGCTTTAGGCTTTGAGCAAAGACATTAGAAATGCTTTATTTTTTTTCAGCTGTTGTTGTTATTTTTAGTTTGAACTTCCCATATTGTGATTCTTTTTGATTATATTAAACTTATGTGTAACAATTATTGCAATTTAATTATAATTATGGCTTAAAAGTATCAATTTAATATTTATGTTTTTGTATCAGAAAGTAAATAAATATTGTATGACGTTGTCTGCCAGTTGATGCTATATCATAATCTATGACACAGAAATTATATTTAAGATCTTCAATATGGAGGTTTGATTTCTGAATCATCTTGTTATGGACTTAAATGTTGCGATAAATATTTTATTAAAGACAAAAAAGTCAATGTACCGTTCAAAGTTTTAAATAAGTTAAAACAGTATAGGTATTATTGTAAAATTTGCCTGAATTATCGAATAAATTCCATCAAACTTCTGTCAGTCGATTTCCGGTTCAAAAATATAAAAACTAGTCCATGGCCTTGTCCTCCCCCTCTCAAATCTCCTGTCAGCCACTGACAGGAGATTTCAGAGGACTGCAGAGACACACTCAGAGTTTGAGTCAATTGCGTATCTATGTTTTAGACACATGGTTCTGTTTAATTTGGGAATATATCGTAACAAAGTATCTCCCGACGACAACAAGAAGATTGTATCAATATCATACTAAAAATTAGACAAACCATTTTTTTTATTATTCTTTTATATTAATTATAAACTGTCATTCGCTGTTATTTGAACCAAAGTATGTGCCTAATCTGCATCAATTAAAAAAGCTAGTTGTTTAATAAACTATACAAGATTTCAAGTGTAATCATGATCTGGCTCTCACTAATTGTTGAAAGGATCCCTGATTTTAATCATCTGTGGCGGAGGTTCTCCCATATTAAAAGAGGAATAATGGAACTCTTTTCAGCCTCTTGTCTGTCAAATGTGAGTGATTTAAAAAGAAAGTACATTATTCTGAAAGGTGCAAATTAGTGGAAGAAATCATATGCCGATATGGTGTACCACTAGAAATCCATTCGGACCTGGGCAGGAACTTCGAGTCGAACGTGTTTCAAGAAGTATGCAAAATACTGGGCATGCACAAGACAAAGACTACCCCGTATCATCCACAGTCCGACGGCATGGTGGAGAGATTTAAGCAAACACTGGAGAGGCATTTGGCAAAATTGGTAGACAACCACCAGAGAGACTGGGACAAATACATCCCACTTTTCCTTCTCGCCTATAGAACCTCGGAACATGAGAGCACGAAGGTCTCCCCGGTATATGTGAACTTCGGACGTGAGCTAAGACTACCGGTTGATCTTCTAACAGGAGGAACACCAGAGGACCCCATCACCTTACAGGATTATGTCTCTGAATTGCGAGACAAAATGAGGGAGATTTATGCCATGGTACGAGAAAACGGTCTACAGTCGAGCGAAAACATGAGGACTAGATATGACCAACGAGCAAATACCAGTGGATTTGAGGAAGGAACACTAGTCTGGCTCCATAACCCAACACGCCGAAAAGGAAAGTCACCCAAACTACAGACCAGATGGGAAGGACCATTCAAGGTAGTTACGCGAATCAATGATGTAACAACGGCATCCGAGAGGAGCACTAAAAATGGTCCACGTCGACCGCTTGGCGCGTTACCATGGCAGTAATGAACAAGCTCGGGACGAGCATCTCTAAGAGGAGGGCAGTGTCACGAACTTGCCAGAAAGTTCTAGAGAACGCTACTCAAATTCCAATTGCATCATTGGAGGAATCGCGATGCAAACGAAGATGGACTTTATGACAACGCTGTGAGGCACAAAATCACCTAAGCAAGCCACTTGTTTACTCGAATTTGGTGACATCGCGCGCCCATTGTTCTATGACAAGTATTGTCCGAGTACAAAGGAAATGTTCTAGAAATTGCCCGATTACACAATTACAATGGGATTACTTCAGAAATTAAGCATCGCGTAAACAACCCATTGTTTCGTGACGGTATATAAACGCCCGAGACGACGGCCAACGCCAGTTCATTTCTGAGCTACCGAAGCGATCTCAACAAGCGATCTAAAAGCGATCAGAGGAAGAAACCCTGCGACTATAGCGATACCTACGGACTACGAGCGACCCTGTGATTTGGCTACATCGTGATTGGAGTGACCAGTTGAAGACACCTGCGAACTTAGCGTGACCGACGGACTACGAGTGACTCTGCGATTTGGCTACAGCTGTATTGGACCTGTGACCTGTTTATAATCGTCGAATAAATTCGCAAATCAAGTCATTCGGCTTTCCTTACAAATCCTGAACCCTACGTCCGTAACAGTACTAATGGAGAGAAAGATAGAAGGCAGGAAAGGATGTAGATGATTAAGACGTCCATTTTATGATCATAAAGGAAAAAGTTGAGGTTATATCGTACCACGAAGTCAAGAAGCTGGCTATTGACAGAGTGACTAGTGCCTCGCTATTTAATTTTGTATGTACAGAGATAATTGTAAACAGATATGATTAGTTTGTCATCTAATACTATCGTTTTTTTCAGATTTTATTAAAAACTTAAACTTTTATAGGAGTACTTTCAAAGGACATGTATATCGCATAAATCAACGTTTTATGTGGTATCTGGTGGCGGTTATTATTGCCGAAAACTAATGGTTGAAAAATAAAAGATAATATTATTAAATCTTATAGCTCCAGGACAAGACTAGTAACAACAAATAATTTATTGTTAATGTATGTATTTACTTGTAAAAATTATAACTGGTATAATATTATATACTACTTAACATTACACCTGTTCTTGTTTTTTTCTTAATCTGATTTAGTATGTAAAGGTATGTAAAGCCTGATCAAAGAAATAAGAAACCTACTAGGGTCGGGTCTATGAGAATCGTGTCTTTTTGAGTATCAGTCCTTTTGCGAACAAAGGCAATTATCTATACCTTTATTTTACATGTATAAAGATATTGAAGTTATTCCCTTGGTCGGTTGTGGTCAGATTGTTTAAATAGATCATAATTGATTAGTACCTATCTATACACAAAATTTACTAGAAAATCATATTTTATCAGAATTCACAAATCTTAGGGTTGATTTAAAAAGAAAGTACATTATGTGTACTTTAAATATATTAAAAGGAAAATATATTGCTTATTGAGAACTGCTACCATGTCAGGTATGGGCAGCACGGTTCCTTTTTTAGCACGTGTACCCTTTGATGAACTCGGGAATAGGGAAACAATGTCTTGGGATACAATGCATTACAAATATAATTTCAAGGAATAGAAAAGGAATCATTATTTATTAGTACCAACCTATACACATAAAATTTACTATAAATGCATATTATATCTGATTTCAAAAAAGTTAGGAGTGATTTAAAAAGAAAGTAAATTATTCTGAAAGGTGCCCCATGCTTATTGAGTACCTACTGATAATTTGCCAGTACCCCTACCATGAGTTGCTAACGTAACTTACGCGCTCGATATCGACTACGTAAACGTGCATTTAGTATGGAATTAAAACTACGCCATCTATTGACAGTTATCTGAAGTAAAATTTCTCCATACTAAATGCACGTTTACGTAGTCGATATCGAGCGCGTAAGTTACGTTAGCAACTCATGGTAGGGGTACTGGTATTAAACAACTGCGGAAAATCTTCCTCACTTCCTCAATACATTATAAATATACTTTATAATACACTTTCAAGGGATAGAGCAGTATGGTTTGTCTAATAATTCAATCATTCCATCAATTATTGCTTCAATACGATATTTTTATATTTTTTGTCGATTGACAATAAGTTTACGTCTATGGAGCAAGAAAAAACAGCGAGGTAAATGAAATTGTCTATGTTTTCACTCTCATTGCTATCTTCGGTGCTCTTCTATGACCCTCTTTGGACCCTCTTTCAGCTCCTCTTCGTCCCTCAGAGGGATTTCCTCCTGACAACGACACGGCCGTGTCGTTGAACGGTTCGCAATCGCCACCCAGCATACTATAATATTCCGTATCAAGATCGTTTGCTTACCGTTTCATTTATTTACGTATTATTATTCAATAGGTACTAAGTAATTGGGTCGTTTAAATTATTAACCTATTTTCCTTGGGCTGGTTTCTTTGACCGCCCACGTCGTGACCTCAGGAACCACGATCATTTCAGGCCTTTCTACAGAGTAAATAATTTACAGTCACTTTGAGCCCAGATTTGCCAAGACAGGGGTGGTCAGTTAATAGGGTAATACATTTTGGGCGTTTCTAGGATCCGTTATTCTTGCGACGCGTGTGGCTCTTGTGACAGCGGATTTAGTATTTAAACCTTTACAAGGCAGTGGCCACTATACTCCCACCTTAATTTTAACCTTATACCCTCAACATAAAGTCGAAAACGAATGAGCTTTATAAAATTGTTTTGGTTTATAAAAGGTTAAAGGTTAAAGTATCAAAATGTAGATACAGACAAAAAAAAATATATTGTAATCGGTCAAGAATTTTTAGATAGATACGTTATTTTATAATAAATCAAATTTAAAAAATTACCGCACGGAAAAAATTGCATCTTAGGGAAAAAAAATAGATAGAAATCATGAATTAAAAAAGTACTTCCTTACAACGATTAATGGTTATTAAATCCATGATAAAGATATAAAGTAATATACAGCAATTGTATAAATGAGGCAGAATAATATTAAAACATTATTAAAAGTACAAATTTTTAACGCATAAACAAGATAATTATATCTATTTCTTTTTCCCTTGAGAACATTTTAAAATAGTGGTCTTCTAATAAAACAACGTGTTGAAATAAAATGAAATACAACAACTGCTGTGGCAAATAATAAACAGAAAGTATAGATAAGTACATGATTCAGCACTTCGTGTAATATAACTTGAAAAATACTACCCGCTCCGCTTATCTCCCCGCTATTACCAGCGCGTACCCAAACTGACCATAGCACTTAGCGAATTAAGCATGTCACAAGTTAATTGTTAATGCAGACGAGGGTAAGAGGCATTAGGTGATATTAGCCAAGTATTCCCTTGGTTAAATGGACACAGGACTTTGAGGAAATGATCGCTGGATTCGGTAGGCCAAAACGGAAAAATACTCAGGAGATCATGATAGAGTTTATGTGAAACTGTAGTTTTTTCTTCTACATAAATGATGTTGATATTGACTTTTAATATTTCAACCAAGTACCTAATCTAGAGATTGGGCAAAAGCGCTCACACGTGTAAAGAGTAAAAAGCGCTATGTCAAAGTCTAGAAGTTTCATATCAAATTATTTTAGTTCTCAAATGGACATAATTTGTGCCGGAATATTATTACATGCACAATAAATACAAGAAAGTTTACAAAAAAAACAGCCGCTATTGCTAATATAACTAAGTTTTATTCTGAGTACCTAAAATTTTACAAAACCATTCTTCGATGTCAAAGTTAATAAGTAACCAAAAACTAGAGCTGTCCACGTTTGGTCAATGTCAAACCGCCATTCTCAACGTCCGTCCACCAAGCAGAGGATTATATTATAGGGTAGTTAAAATGTAAGTAAAATATTTCACTCCATTGATTTAATAGTCCACCCACAATAATTTATATCTAAAAGTCTTCCAACTATAAAGATTTATTATTACAAAAACAAGCGCTAAAACGCCTTAATGAATTTAAGAATTGGAAATATATTGTTTTTAATACTATAAGAAGAGAAGCCTAATGTTTCATAACCCAATTCCATTTAAACATTTTAGATGAACAAACATACAAATATACCTAAAGATTAAATATTTGCGATCAATTTAAAACTCGTACTTCTGTGCCATTATACAAATGCCTTCACAATTTTTTATTTTCTTTAATTTGTAACTTTATGACAGGAAAACTATGTAGCAATAACTTTCACGGAATGAGTTTTTACGGACTATAATATTTCTGTTGTCTACTAAACAAAGAAAAGAATATGACGTAACCGCATGCAACCTTTCCAACGATAACATGATTTTAAAGACGGAAATTTAAAAATAACTTTGGCCAAATTGCTGTATTGTAACTGAAAATGGACGTCCGTGACGCAAAATTTCTTGCCCCGAACGAATTTATAGCCTTTAATTAAAACATTCTTCAAGCGAAATATGTTACATCAGAGTTGAACACGATGCATGCTGGAATTTTCTGAAAAATTGCTTTCATTACATTTTTCAAATAAAACACTATCTCGGTTTCAGAATTTCATACTTTTAGCTTTCGGTTGCAAAGGCAAGCGGTGTCTATCAACGGTTGTGACGACTGTTAACTTATAAACACTATTCATATTCCTAAATAGTCATTAGTGTAGCAATCTGAAAAAACGTGTTCATTATTGGTCTATTTAGAACTAGTTAAAAATTGCTTAAACTTTACTTCATTTATGGTCATCTTCATAAAACAATTTTATTGTAAAATCAAAGGTAAAATCATTTGCCATTGATACATAAATCATAACACAGTTAAGAAAAAACTAAAGTGTTTAAAAAAAACATACAGTTGTTGTAACCAGCCAGGAACATTAGTGACGCTGGGTTCTCCCGAAACGATGAAAACCCGAAAAGGATCGTTGCCGTCTAGCCACGGCGGCGTCGTCACGGCTTCATAAATCAAACAAAAATACATCCGAACTCTCCCAGATTAAGTGATTCGGAGGAAAGTTCTGTTCCACGCAGAAATCCATTAAACTAAGCCCATCAAAAGGAAACGCGAGCTTTAATCTGTTTAGCCGTTTGCGTGGAGTGGAACGCAACGTTAAACTTAATGTATGATTTGGGGTTGTCTTCAACAGAAGGTAATTTCTTATGTAAATCGTGATTATATGGAGCACTAAACGGTTTGAGTACAGTAAACACTAAACATTCGAGGTTAATTTTGTGTGAAAAAAATTTGCTTTAATTTTCAGATCCTTAATTATGTATTAAATAGAGAAAGTTATAGTATAGAGTTTTAAACAAATAATGAATTTATAGTTGGTTTTTCAAGTGTGAGTACTAAAAGATTCGCGATACTACTAAAAATGTACAACAGCTATAAATCTTATGTTCGTTAGTTCCTTTATCGATCGTAACAAAACATAAATTAAATAGGTAGTACAATAACTGTGTAGTGTCAGTTATATACGTTTTCTTATTAACTACCAATAATCTGCGACTTATATCATGTAGGCCTTTGAAATTTGGCCAGCAGAGGACGTAATTCTTCAGATACTTAATGTATTCTTATTATAATGATATATCCTAGAGTACTGTAGTAGTTATCTTCGCAAAACGTCTCTAGCGTTGTTCAACGGATCGGTACAAAGCTTATAATGCAGCTGTCATGTCTACTTCACAATTCGGCTTTACCCGCCTTTGCCTGGGACTAACTGGACAGGTCACTGACTTCGAAACAATCACATCTTCAAATAGAAACAGGCTCCCTAAGATTAAATTACATCTATATAAAAAACTGTAGAGGTCGAAAATCTGTACATAGAAAAAAAATGCTAAAACCAAGTCAGGGGGATGAAAGAAGTGATATAAAACATAATATTATCCAGGTTTTTTTTTCAATTTTTCTGTGTCTCTGTTTGTACGGGCTAATCTCCAAAACAGTTGGACCGATTTGAATGAAATTTTGCATGGTGGTAGTTTATATCCCCCGTCAACATCTTAGATAGTTTTTATCGCCTAGCCGCGGTCGGACAGCTAATCAAGAATAAAAAAAATTAATAATAAATTTTCTCAATATCAAGGTAGTGTGTATAGTTACGCGCTCTTATGTGCGTGCGTACTACTGTAACGAATATTTGTTTACATATTCATTCATAGTATCACTACTTATTATAAAACAAAGTCGCTTTCTCTGTCCCTATGTCCCCATCTATGTCCCTTTGTATGCTTAAATCTTTAAAACTACGCAACGGATTTTGATGCGGTTTTTTTAAGTCGAAAGATCCAACCGACGAAAACTCTGATGCATATAAGAAGCTACGTAACATCTGCAACAGAATGTGTAGGGATGCAAAGCGCCGCTATATTCACTCCACATTAGAAAACCTTTCACAGGGTTCAACTTGGAAGTTTTTAAAGTCTCTTGGCGTGGGCAAGGCCATGGATATCTCAAAAGGTTCCGTGGATATTAACTCACTCAACAAACATTTTTCTACACCTCCCGTGGTGCTTGATGATACTACTAAAAATTCATCCATCTCTTTCCTTTCTAACCTTGCTCGGCCTGATTGTGCTCCTTTCTCGTTCAAACCGGTCGTGGAGGACGATGTTAAGAAATGCATCCTCTCTATTTCCACAAAGGCTGTTGGCAGTGATGAGTTGAGTCTCGATATGCTGCTCCCGCTGCTGGATGACATTACACCTATTATCTCACACATTATTAATTATTCCCTTACGGTTAATGTTTTCCCGCAGGCGTGGAAAAAAGCCTTTGTGATACCACTTCCTAAAACCTCTAACCCTACCTCCCTTTCCCATTTCCGTCCTATTTCCATACTTCCCCTTCTCTCCAAGGTACTTGAAAGTATAGTCCACAAACAACTTTATTCCTATTTTACTTCTAATAACCTCCTATGTCCCTATCAATCTGGATTTCGGCCCTCCCACAGCACGGTGAGTGCGTTACTGAATGTCACTGATGATATACGCCATGCTATGGATAACACTAAATTGACTATTGTAACCTTACTGGACTTCAGTAACGCATTTAACTCTGTGGACTATGATGTACTCCTATCCTCCCTACGCTCTCTTAACGTTGCTCCTCCTGCGATTGATTGGTTCCGATCGTATCTTTCTGGTCGCCTGCAGTGTGTGAAGACTGACGATTTAACATCGGACTGGTCGAACTTATCTGCTGGTGTACCGCAAGGCGGCGTACTCTCTCCGTTACTATTTTCCATTTTTATTAACAATATTTCCCGAGTAATATCTTCTCCCTTCCATTTGTATGCAGATGACCTTCAAATATATCGTCATTTCACTTTATCGGAGTTTTTGGCTGCAGTCGATGGTATTAATGCTGACTTGACTGCTATACAATCTTGGGCTAAAAGATTCGGTCTTTTAGTCAACCCTACTAAATCACAGGCTATGATCATTGGTAGCAGTAGGCTCAGAGCTAAGCTGGTGGGAGTAGATTTGCATACAGTTTGTTATGACGGGGTGAGTATTCCATACTCTGACAGGGCTAAAAATCTGGGTCTTATACTTGACCGCGATCTATCTTGGTCAGCACAGGTGAACGAGGTAAGCAGGCGCATGCACTACTCTTATCACTCTCTCAAACGACTCCAGAACTTCCTCCCCTTTCGCACTAAAATCATGCTAGCACAAGCTCTCCTTCTCCCAATCATTGACTACGCTGATGTTTGTTACCTGGATGCAACTGAGGAGCAGCTAAATAAACTGGAGCGTTTACAAAACCTGTCCATACGTTTCATTTTCGGTTTGCGAAAATATGACCACATTTCTGAATTTCGCGCCAAGTTGAAATGGCTCCCGATCCGACTTCGTCGTGATGTGCACATCCTGTCTTTCCTTTATAATTTACTTAATAACCCCTCCTCTCCTGAATACTTACGCTCCCGGTTCCGTTATCTGCCCCCTCCTACTCGTTCCAAACGTCCTTGTTCCACCACGTCGCTTGATTATCCGAAAACGAACACTAAATTCTTTTTTAATTCTTTCACAGTTCGCAGTGCGCGGCTCTGGAACAAACTACCCGCATGTATCCAAAATAGTCCATCTATTGCGTCATTTAGGAAGAGACTTAAAGAGCATTTTTTATCACAATTGTCTTAATTATTATATTATGTTTATGTATATATGTAGTAGTATTTATGTTTATATATATTTATGTGTTTATATACATGTAGTAGTATGTATGTTTATATGACTATTTTATTTGTATTGTAAGTATGGTGCGTGTAATGATAAGTATTATATTTTCGATTAAGTACACAGCCTTGTCCCTGCAATGTCTGTATAGTTCTCTCACATTTGCTACGGGTTGGCTGGAAGAGATCTCTATTTAGAGATAAGCTCGCCCTTGTATACTTCCGTTTATACCAAATGTATAATTTTATTTTGTGTACAATAAAGAATCTATATAAAGAAGGATTCAAGAGGAAGGTTCATATGTATAATACATACATTTAATATACTTAAGGATAACCCACAATAACCATTTTCCCGTGCGAAGCCGGGGCGGGTCGCTAGTTATATATAATGTGACCTTTGTTGGTCATACTGTGGTCATACCAAATCATTGTATGTAGTCTACTGTAAAATTTCAGTATTGGATACTTACAAACAAAATTGAACGTATTTATAAAAGAGAGAAGAAGAACTTATTGGTATCGCGTGAAAAACAACTAAATTCTACCAAACGTAGGTATAATAAAGAGTGAAAAGAAAATCTTAGCATATAAAAAAACACGTGAATCAGGAAACATGCATCTAGGTATAATCTTCTTCTTCTTAGGTATAATGAAAAGTAATGAAACGAAATAAAACATAAAACAACAATATGTACTTTCCGGTATACGATTGAATTGAATCGAATACGGAAGCAATTTCGTTTTCAGCAGAATAAACCGACAACTCGTTACAAACTCCCCACATTAAGCGAGTTAAGAGTTTCATCGAAAATAAAGTTGCAAATATAAAATGTTGCTTTTTTTCGAGCCAGCCAATACGAACGGCCAATATTGGCCCAATGTGTCGAGCAAGGTGCTACAAAGTTTAATTTGGGGAATGACACGGGCAATTTTTGAGGACGAAAACAGGTAGCCAGGCGCCCATTTTAAACAGTAACAAAAATACTATCACGTTCAAAATTATGTATCTTTTTGTATCCGTACTATATCACTTATTTTGGAACAGAATATACTTTTATTGCACACAAGGACACATACATATGTACATTTATATCAATCAAATCAATCAAAAAAAATCAATCAACCAAAAATATTTATTTCCATTAAAAGCAATAAAAATAACAACCAATTTTTGGAATCTTCATTTTAAGCATAAAATGCCTGTATCAGGAAGATTCGCTCTTCCAAAAACGTTATAATATTAACAATAAGTACTTAACCTATTAATTAAAAATATGGCACTTAGTCTAAATATAAATACAATCGGTATATATATAAAAGTACATGTGTAAATATATATATATATATATATAAAGTTATGAAAGGAGAGTGTGTGAGTGTGAGAGGATTTATAAATAAAATAGCCACGTACAATACAGTTTTTATCATTTTTATCATTTATAATTTAGTAGGGTTTCAGTTTCCTTATAGTTTATTGTTTTTATCCGTGTGATTAGTGCATGGTAAGATTTACAATATATGCCTATTTCTTTATTTAATCTATTGTATAGATACATTGCCCGGTTATTAAATTGTATTTTTGCAAAAACTGTTCTTGTAGGTGGAACTGATACAATGCTATCTTTTCTACGCCTGGAGTCTAAAGATTTTTCATACGGAAGATTTTTATGAGTTTTAAGTATGGCTTGCACGATATATAACTTTCTTACAGTAAGTAGATCACTGAGTTCATATAAAGCAAATACATGTGTACATACAGGCGGTCTTGTTGCTAATGGTAATGATTTCTACCAGGCAACCTGGCTTCCATTTATGTGTCAATGACAGTTGTAAAACATTATTAGAGAGACATTTTTTTAAGAGTTTTGCAATTTCTAATGTTTTTTTATTATTCAGCTGAAATGATGATGGTGATGAATAAATAATAAATAAATACTACGTCCTACCTATTTAGGATTAAAATAAATTAAACAATTCACTTTATACACAAACAAAACAACACTAACAGAAACATTCGTTGAACAAAGAAACGAAACAAATGTTTTTTTTTAGTTTTTTTTTTTAGTTTTATTCATCACATACTACAAGATTATACACGTTTTTACAATAATGGTATAAAAAAGGACATCCGTAGTATGATCGTCAATATGTATAAAAATAAAAGTTTAAAATATTAAATAGATTATATACCTAATTCAATTTTCAATTTAATGTCGGGAATAATAAAAAATGCGAATGTCAAAAAATATAAATTTACCATAATGGTAATTGATGTCAAAAACATAAAAATGATCATAATACTTATATCCAGAAAATCAATACAAAATTACAAAATAAAAAATAATTAAATTACAATAATGTTTAAAAGTAAATGTCAAAAGTAAAATTTACAAATTAAGTATATTGATTGTTTACAATTTTTTGCATAATATATCCTTGTACTCATTTACTGAGATGGAATCCTTATTTACTTTACATTTACTTTATTAATCCCCGACATAGATAAAATATTACAAACAGTGTTCAAAGGAAGGGCGTAACAAGGTAAAATAACAAGAAAGCGAAAGCTCGCATTCATACAACAGAAGCGGGATGGGGCCAGATGATACAAGATAGGTACATACGTCAAAAAGATTCAACTCAATTATTAATAGAATAGAATACATTTTACTGCACACAAAGAATATAGTAAAATACCACCAACAATCTCAAATATTCACTCCCGATCGAAATATAGGTAAGCTCAATTTAAAATTAAATCGCAGAGATAACCGTACAAAAAGTCTGTAGTAAAATTACATACATTGACGGCCTTTTTGCTAAAGTATCAATTTCTTCTAAGCTAGTTATTAACTCACATATACGTCATTCAAGTTCATGCAGACTTACAACTACGGCGATCAACACACTAGCCTAGTTCAGGTTTGTTTCCACAAAAACAATCTTGCTTTTTCTTTGCTTTGCATGTGTGTAACAATCCTTAACTTAAACTTGTATTGAAAAAATTTACCCTTAAAAAAAACTATTTTTTTAATAGTTTAAAACCCAATAATAAGAGTTGTATCAATTGAAATCTGGATACGAGATACAATCAGTGAATCTTTGATAGAAAATCTCTACACATCCCTACTACCAATTTTCAGGTTAAATATATTATGTAATACGAAGCGAACGATAAAAAGTTGAATTCAACGCTGACAGATAAATAAATGATATCAAGATGAAAAGAAAAAGATATCAAAAACACAACTCAAGTGCTTATCACATGAATGTTTACCCTGGGCGAGATTCGAACCTACGACCCTGGTATTCGAAGGCAGGCGTACTTCCAACTAGGCTACGGGGCCGTCGCGTCGTTTGGATTTGGTAACAGATGACAAAAATAATGTTAATACTGGAAAAACAATTTATTAAAAGACTGCTTCTTTCCTAGTGGCTATAGTTCTCCTTTTATAATACATACAAAACCGTAGTAGGTACAATATTCTTTTTTGACAACATAACAAAACAAAATGGCGGCCTTCTTCCTGGAATGAAGAGGAATTACCATGGATAGGTACTCAATGTATGTATATTGTATGTCATGTCAATAAAGTACATAATTTACTGTATTGTATTGTATATAAATTACAAGTACTCGTACCTAATCTCTTAAATTAGAACTCTAGAGATTTTTAAGAAAATTCCCAAGTAAAATGGATTAGCGGAAATTTTTATAGAAAATTCCGGTAAAAAAAACAATATACATAATCAAATATGCTCCTCGCTCATAATACGCAGTAATACAAAAGAGGGTAACAGACAGATTTTCTCAAAATCTCGTTAAAAACACCGTTTTACTCAGAATTATTTCTTCAGTATTGCGGTGTTTTTACCAAATTTTCGAGAAAAATTAACAGATACGCCCTTTTTGTTGTCACGGCAGTATAACTCGTGTAGTAAATAATAATATAACACAATGTAGGTACAGTAGCCAGCACATGCGGCTGGACATAATGACCTTGGGAGCGTCTTTATCCCGTAGTAGTAGGAGCGAAAATCGTGGAGCGAATATCCAGCCGCATGTGCTGCCTACTGTACATACGGCTTTGAACTTTTATGGTATCGGTTACATCATGTATAGACACACGTGCAAAATATATAAAAATATACTTTTTCGATTTCCTCTTTAGCAAGTAATGGAAACTTTCTTGGAGGTTTCTATAGAAACGTCACGAGTCACGTAACCTTAAACCGTCGCCATGGCAACCCAATAGGAAAACTACCAAACAAGGCAAACAAGATAAAAAGCCGCACAAAACTACGAAACATATGAATCTGCCATTTCCGACATTGGGGACAAAACTAATATCAAAACAATACAAGAACGAATCAATAACGTACCCGCAGTCAGGAATCCATTTTAACATTTGCAGCCACCGACCAGTGAACAGGAGAAGACAACGCTTACGGTCTGATTTTTTTCTTTTCAAGCCTAATCCATCAATTTAAATTAATAGCAGTAAACGCTTGCGGCTTTGTCCATGTTATTATAGTACTTTTTTTTGGAAATATGTTTTTTACACAATGAAAGGCAGCCTTCAATTTTCCACTCCTTTCTCATATCACTCTATCACTTCATTACGGAAAAAAAGAACATTCAAAAATACACTTACTTAATTATTGAAATACGACCTATTATTATAACCTTCTGTTATTATTCTTTAATAGAAGTATTAATTTTTGCTTCTGGTTTTCTCGATATCGAACCTTTTCGAACGCCTTTGTCAGAATTCGTAAATCCTTTTCATCATACGTTATCAGAGTCTTTTGCGGTAGTGTCTGTGGCGTCGTAGAGCTGGGCTCGGGGGTAATCACAATATGGTAAACTAGTTGGAGACTCGGGTCCCGACATAGTTTACAGGTCAATTTTCTTGGTAAAGCATTTCTACATCAATTTCGCTGTGTACAAATCTTTGATTAGATTGGGTTGGTTTTGAAGAGCGATTTGAGAAAGTTAGGTGATCCTTTAATTTTTAGCATTTACGAGTACATATTTGTAAAAGTGGTTATATAACTTACTGCTAGTTAATGCCCATAATTTTGATCAATTATCCTCTACATATTAAAACGAAAAAAAAAATTACTTCTTTATACGAACTATCCGATTAAAATAACTTTTTAGTATGTAGTATCGACTTTTATTTTCATTTCCGAGATAAACTGCTCAAAACTTACTAAGCATATCTTTTCAGTATTTGCTAAGTCGTCATTTGCACCCTGTATGATTCTTTGTTGAGAGTAATAAAAACTCTTATAAAACAAACCGTCAAAGTTTTGAATGCCAGCGCGACATTTTCGTAGTGAGCATAAACATGGCGAATCGAGGTCAGTAACATCAGTCTGCATTTTGTTTTTTTACCACTTACGCCTAATAACACAGTACGGAGTTCGTGACCAGGTGAAGAATTAGACAGCAGGCGAAAACGGAGCCCTTCGCCGAACCGTCAGTCCGCAGACACACGCCTCACCACACCCTTTGGGAGCCGACCTCGATCCGCAAAATATGCGCCTCAAAGTAGGTCGGCCAGACCCTACGGGACACCCAAAAGACCCTCATAAAAATCACAAAACAAAGCCATAAAACCTCATTACGACACTAAAAGTCACCGAGGAGAGTAAAAAACTCAATCACACATAAAAAGATATCTACAATCTACCGACAAACTAGTTTTATGATTATAGTGCCGTCTTCGATCTGTTTTTCGAAAACAATTTCACACCGTAAATTTCACTTTATAACAGTTTCTAAGTTCTAATATAGAAATGCACTTTATCTGTGAGAGCCTTTCACGCCCGGGGCGCGAGAGCACGCGAGAGGGAACGAAACATCAAAGATGTCTTCGCGTTATGCTGAAACTCTCTTACTGCCACTAAAGTGACGTTGCGTATCACTCAAATTGAGCCCGTAGAGTGATACTCACACGATACATAATCGTGTGGCTGATGAAAGTAGTTTTAATGTAGCCTCGCTTCCGAAGGGGCGTTGAAGACGTGGAGTGACGTCGGTTTTTGAGCGTAATAATGCCAATAAACTTTATACGTTTTATCTTACACGTCAGACGCTCGGCTCTCTTTACGAGTTAAATTCCAGCAATATATTTTGCATTTAGAAGCGTTTTCGTTAATTGCTCGTTTGAGATAATGAGCGAACGTTTGAGTGTTGTCGGCGAGCTTATTAGGCACATTTCTTGTGTTTCGGTGATACGTGACAGTGTCGGCGGAGTGTTTACTCTCTTAACAATGGCTGATCTACCTGTGTCTGTATTTTCTGAGAATTAAATGTCCTTACCTTGTTAACTTCAGTTGCGAACTGGCGTTCAACATTATCTTCTAAACGAATGCGCACAATTTCACTCTTCGAAATTGTATTCTTCATTTGGTTACTTACCTAAAACAAAAATTACACATAATTAATATAGAACTATATCTTTCTTCTGTGACTATATTGAGGAGTTTTCAGGGCGGAAGCAAACTCAACTAATCTTATTTTTAAATACATTTATCTTCAATTTATTCAAACATTTCATTCTTTAAAACAAAATCCAGGACAGATTATAAAATAGAAATACGAAATCTTTCCCGAGCAACAATGAGAACCGAAAGCTACAAAATATAAAAGAACATCTTAAACACAATCTCCAACCTAAATAACAATGCGATGAATATAAACAATTTTCAAGAAATAAAAGTACATTTGTAACAGTTACCATATCTATAATATAAAAATGAATCGCTGAATGTGTTGCTAAGCGCAAATCTCGAGAACAGCTGAACCGATTTCGCTCATTCTTTTTTTAGAATATTCCTTGAAGTACGAGGATGGTTGGTGAAAAAATAAAAAATGCTAAAAAACTGTGCATCTTACTAGCTGACACGGCGCGCCGCGGCGGCGTCCAGGATAACAGAATAAAAATTTAAAAAACTTAAAAATTAAAGAATAGACTGGTAGGCGGTACGAAGTTCGCTGGGTCAGCTAGTACGAGTAACCTATAAATATCCATACAGTACTTGGTATTGTATGCAGTGCGATAGTTGCATACCAGAAAATTAACCCCAATACTTGGAGTAGTTTCGAGTTTATGATAATTGTAACTGTGCACGCGATTCCGCTGTGTGCCTAATACCTAACTTTGCACAAATACGTGGCTAAATGCAGATAGGGCGCAATTATATCTGCGACCGCTTAAACTGCTTTAATTTACCTTTCAAGTCACGAGCCGGTAAATAGAGTAATTGGTTAGAATGCTTGCGATTTTTTTAAAAACAAGCGATATCTATGTAAACTAATATTTTGTTTGTAAATATTTATTTAACTTATCTTAATGAGTGACGAATGTGTGTGTGTGTGTGTGTGTGTCTGTGTCTATATATAACAACCACAGCACTCATGTAATCATAAACGGGAAAGTAACTGTGTTTGTCTATCTATTTACTCTTTGATTCTTAAAAACCTGCATCTTCTTCTTTTCGAGTCGACAGCAAACTCAGACAGTCTCGGCCCAAAAACCAGCCAAACGAATAGCGTCGTCAGTAGCCTTCATCAAGTCCTCTCGCGTGCAGGTGACAGGACAAGATGGGCAGCTAATGAGATGGTCCATTTTCTGGGGAACCATACCACACCTACACTCCAAGTTAGAGTCCCCTATGAAACCCCATCGGTATAAGTTATCCCTAGTCCGACCCACCTGGGTCCGGAGTCTGTTGAGGGATTTCCAGATAGGCCATGGCTCTTTATAACCAGGGGGGAGACCCTCAACTATCGGGACAAATGGGTTAGGGAGGGAGACACTATTCCGCCAAAGCTCAACTCTCGCCTCTGCAGGGTCGACTGTTAAGGGAACGACACACTTAGAAATGTTTTTGCGACTTTTCAGCCTTTGTGGAACGGACGAATGTTCGTTCATAGGGTGTCGCGTGTCGCTCTCCATTTTGGTTCTTGCCACAGCTCTGCGGACCTCTGGTGGTGATATTCCAACCAGTGGATAAAGCACTTGCATGAATTAGCTATAAAAATTTTAAGAATTTGGTCACTTGTGGAAATAGGTTATTCTGTACTAGGGAGCCTACATCCTAAAGTAAAACATATTTTTTATATTTTCCCGCGGTAAAAACTACCTGAGATGTTGGCCGGGGATATAAGGTATAACCATACAACATTTCATTAAAATCGGTCGAACAGTTTCGTAGATTAGCCTACACAAACAGACAAACAAAGACCCTGGATATGTTCTATCTATATCACTTCTTACACGCCTGACTTTTTAGCATTTTTTTCTATGTATCTACAGATTTTCGACCTCTACAGTTTTATTATATAGATAAACAAAAACAAAAATAGTTACTTTCATTGCAAAAGCGAGCTTCTCTTTCAACCTTAATAAAGATAAAATGCTATAAATACATAACTTAAAATAAAATAATTTTACGCCTAGATTTAAAAAAACTTGTAAGTGAAGGCGGACGAACAACGGCTTAACTCCGTGATGATACTGTAACTACAGTCTGCCACAAAGGAACGGAGATGAGGCAGACCAACAATTTTAAAGTTAATTTAATTTCTAGAATGGCCCTAGCTGAATGCTTAATGCAAGTAGTGGGTATAAAAAACCCACTCGGCTGGATCTCATAATTGCACTAATTAACTTCCAGAGTCACGTACAAATTAAGATGGCGAAGAAAAATTCAAGTGGAGCGTTTTTGAACGAATGAACTGAATGGTTGAATGGGCAGGCGCGGATCTAGTGTAAGAAACGAGAGGTTTTTAATTTAGTGAATAATAACGCTGCAAAAACACACTGTAATGGTTATAAAACACAAATTACACAGATTATACCTACCTAGTTGATTGATCCAACTTAATTTGTTTCTATGCCAACATCTGTGTAATTAATAAAAACTGCGGCCCCCAAAAACGATGGACCCACTAGTGGAACCTAGCGGTGGAACTAACCGTCCGAAACGAATTTATCTGCCAGAGATATGCATTAGTTCTAGCAGTGGATAATAAATTCGATCGTAATGGTTGCCTAGCCAGCTCACCTTATTACACGACAAAAATATTATAGAAGCCTTTCAATGAAAATCAAAATAATGTAACACAATAATAGCTTCTTTCTAAACGAAAACCTATAAGTAAGGCCGGAATGCTTTTTGGCTGGATTTTTAACTGCAAAATTATATAACTCCGAATTCGGCCCAGTCAGCACGAACAAGAGTCGTAATAATGAGATAGTTCATTAGAATAAAATCCTAGAAGCGAACTAATGCGATGCTTCCGTTTTATTTGCGCTGGGAATTTTATTGGGACATGCAGTGGGGCCTCGCGCCTGAGTGCGGCCCTGATGAGCTCCGGAAGAACGAAGAGGACTCATAACAATGCAATCGTTCATTAGAAATATTATAATAGAACTCTAGGAGCGCACTAATGTGGGGTCGTTTAAGATTCGTCCCAAGTTGTTATGGCCCATTTGGGACGATATGTTTTTTTATATATAAGGGTTATGGCCTTGAAAATCAAAGAATGTTCTTTTGTTTTAAGATTATTATTTTTTATATTGCTAAGTTCTCTTTCTTATTGACTCATATCATCTGGCAGTTAATAATCAAAGCTAAAATATTTCCTCAAAAAGGGACAATCAAAGTGTCATGAAAAGCGATGGAACGAAATGCATCCAAAAAAATGAAGTATAAATTAATCCCACTTCGACCCAAATGGGCCGAAGTTATTTGGGACGATATGGGAACGACTGTTAATGTGATGGCTCCGTTTTATTTTCGTTAATGCGAATAGTTTTCGAAGCTTAGGGGCTTTATTAGAAACGGAAAATGTTTTGCTATGCTTTACGTCCCATTGAACACGATCATAATTAAGTACCTAATGTATATCGTTAGGTTCGTGTGAACTTATTGTCGAACTCTATCGATCGACCAGGGAATGAGGTATTTTCCCGCGGTAAACAGTAGCCTGTGTGTTATTCTGATGTATAAGCTATATTACTGTAGAGTTTCATCAAAATCCATTTAGTAGTTTTTGAGTGAAAGAGTAACAAACATACATCCATCCATACTCACGAACTTTCGCGTTTATAATATTAGTAGGATGAACGACAAAAAAGATCACATTATCAATTTTGGCAAAGGATAGAGGCACAATCTATTTATTAATTCCATGTGAGGATATTGGATGGTTTGTCTTATCTGTGCTAGCCAAAGATAATAATAATAATAATAACACTTTATTACACACAAAAAATCGTGAACAAAGATCTCATTTATAAAGAAATTTATTGAAGGTTGTTTTGTAAGGAATAATTTACTAAGAAAGCATTATTATAAAATAACAGACTACTTAGGTCTTAGAAGATAAAAAAAATTCATGGGATTAGTTTGCTTGTGAGAAAACCTTTTTCAATTCTTTTGCAAAAAATTGTAAAGAATAATTATATTTCACAAATATTTTGAAAAGATGCAACGCCCGTGAATTTCTTTCGGCGAGTTATTCTCCACAGAGGCAACCAAATAGGTACCTACTTGAACTTGCCAGAAAAGAACTTGTTAACTGTTAAAAATAAATACATTGACTTTGATACTAGATTTTGATTTCCATACAGTGGTACCACGTTGTAAGTAAATTAGTTTTTTTTTTGTGATTAACTGGGTTTCTCTTAGAAATGAGATGTTTTTTCGGAATAAAAACTATCCTATCTCCTATTCTAAGACCTAACCTAGATGTGTGCTTACTTTAATTCTATTATATTTAAGAAATGCGGGAAGAAGAGAGGAAGGAATGTTCTAGGTATCTCATTTTACTTCATGTGTGTGCATATGTGTGCAGTTTTGCCACCACACAGTTAGCGCAGTGCAGAAGGTTGTCACGACGCCTGTCGCATGTCACTCTGCCAAGCGACTTGACAACGCGACGCGACCTCACCTCACACTGAGTTGCCAGTCGGGTTGTGAATAATTACTGATGTTTATATCGATTTGAAATGAGAACACTCGGTTCGATGGCTCACGTTTATATCGCGGAGCTGCTGAAGGAAAAACGTTACTATTTCAAGTAGAAACAAATTACTATTCTTTGCGCTACTTTTTTTAACCCCCGACGAAAAAGAGGGGTGTTATAAGTTTGACGTGTCTCTCTGTCTGTCTGTCTGTGGCATCGTAGCTCCTAAACGGATGCACCGATTTTGATCTAGTTTTTTTTTGTTTGCAAGGTGTCACAACCGAGAGTGTTCTTAGCTATGATCCAAGAAAATATCTTCAGCAATTTGAAGATTATCAGCTCTTTTCTAGTTGTTGAAAGGATCAAGTAACGGTTTTGTGTCGGGGGTTATTAATTTTTTTAATTTAGTGTTATAATCTATAAAATACAAGGAAACAAAAAGATAAAAAGGAACAGCAGGTTAGCGACAGGTTATTTATAAATTAATGAGATAACTTCTAGCATCGTAAGTATTTAGGTACAGTCTCCTGCAAAGAAAACGAACCCCCGGCGTTGTAGGCGGCGAATACCCGCCGCTTACGATAGGGGGGTCCGTTTTCTTTGCAGGAGACCGTACTTCGGTACTAACAGTGGCAAAAAGAGCGTACAAAACATTAAAGCGTTAAAGGATTTTTTTTTAAATTGTGATTAGGTATGCAAGCAATAGCTGCTTCTTTATATGATACGACTTGTAGTAGCCATATGTTGGCGGCTATTTCAGGTAAGTAAATAGCTTTTACAAGACAATTGTCAAATTAATTTACATATTTTTACCATAAACTATAATATTATTATTAGCTAATATCTGTATCTCAGTCTATTCATACTTAGGGTTCGAAAAATGTATGTAATCCGTCATTTCTATACAAGTCTCGCCCGCATACCAAGTTGCGTACTAAAGTGTAATTCCTAGCACGAAACTGACTTGAATGTAACTATGTAAGTAGTAAACTAGCGGTGACGTCACTAGCTCTTTAACTTTAATCACGACGAAGGAAGGCGCGTCCCGTCACTGTCAGGGCGTGTTCAGTATCAAATTACGCGCGCTCCCGTTCCCGCCAAATTATAATATTAATGACGTACACTTGCATGCTATGCAGCCTTTATCCGGCGGAATACTGAAGAGGGACAAGTTTCGGAACTTCAGTATTAGACTTGACTTGTCAGGTAGATGTTTCTAGACTTTGGTGGTAAAGGGTTTCCGTTCCGTTGTCCGTTTTCCGTTTTAATATATTTTTCGTGGGAAAAACATGCATCTGGGTTTTATCGCAAACCGTTTTTTCCGTTCAAGCTTAAAAGATTAATAGACAGACTTTTCGAAACTCACAAGCATTGGTCAAATAAAAAAATCCGTTATTTTCAGTCTACTTTTCTCGTACAGTCAAAATCACGTTAAGCTGGACATTTTGAATTCTGCATCGCTGCTGTTCATATATCCATTGAACAAAGGAAAGCATCGCAATGCGTGTGTAGTACAGGACAGAACTGTGGTTAAAAAAAGAGTTTTATTTTGTGTTTCTGTGGTAAGTTAATCTCGAAACCCTGTGTTCAGCAAAGAAATTTTTTTAATCGATTAAGTTATAATAACTTTTGATTCTGTTTTATTCATTTCTGTGTTTGGCAATAATATCAGATTCTAATGCAGCATTTAAGGTACAGTAGCCAGCACATGTGGCTAGACATGTTGAATTTGAGAGAGCCCGTATTGCGTAGCAACACGGGCGAATTTCGTAATGCGAATGTCCAACCGCATTTGCTGGCTTGTGTACATTGAATGCAATGTATGCACAGCAGTATCAGTAGCAGAAACGGTAACTTGCTTTGACAAACAAGACGATGAGAGTAACCGTACACCGGTATCCCGACGCTCAAAGCACTCCATTTTACACCGAACAGACACCCAATACTTTAAGTGCTATTGGTAACCCTATCTTTTATGATACGCTCCTATGCGGTTAGCCGGAGAGCAGTGTCCATCTTGTTTAGCCGGGTACGACGATATCACTACATATTTGAGAATCGAGATGTTGTGATTTTGTAAATCAACGCCTTTACAGTAATATTGTATAGAGCTAGCGTTCATCATCGTCGTCATCATTTCAACCAAAAACTGCAAGAGAAAGGTCTCCCCTAAAATCTCTACATCGATAGGTTCTGCGCTATCCCCGCATATGTGGGTACGCAAAATCGCCGCAGTGTAAAGGTAAAGACGTAAGCTATAACATGGTTTATATTATGAGAAAAACGTAAATAATAAAAACAGAACATAAGTTTACTCAGAGTAACAATACAAATCAAAGGATCAATTCGTAAATTATTCAAAAATATCTGGGACCAGAAAAAGAAACAAAAGGATTTTCTCATCTTTCTTGTAGTACACACGTATAGATAGTCACCGTAACAGGAGACGTAGACCGCATGTGCCGCAGATCAGAGACCACTCTTGCATTATGGGTCTCTAGTTTCTACATCACTTCTACATGCATATAATATATTTTTATTTAAACAGAAGCCAGCACATGCGGTTGGACATACGCACTACGAAATTCACCTTTACTTCTGCGGAATACGGGCGCTCTGCGGAATACGGGCGCTCTCAATGTCAACATGCGCTGCCTACTGTACATGTACAGAACTAAAATATTTTTATCAAAATTTAACCTTATTGCTTCAGACTTGAAGTTCTGACGGCTGACCAGCCTACTGCCATTGCAGCTGACCTGACTAGTTTGTATAGTACAATTTGTTTAAAATACTACAATTTTCCTAACACCCTTCCATCGGCTAATACGCCGGTTACACGCGGGCCTTTATGGTGTGTAATTGTGTTGCTTTGTATATCTGCAGCTAATGTTAAGGTGAGTCCATACTAGAGATTAAGTATCATCGTATTCGTATTCGTTAATTATCGTATCGTAACGTCCTCGCGATCAAACTTAAACAGGCTTAGGTTGGCAATGTAGTGTTTAGCTTTTTGAACTCGCCAGAAAAGATAATTTAAATTTAAATGACATAACTAAGAGATGTAATAATGTCCAAAAGTTAAACTATAAATTCTTTGAACTCTTTGAACTCTTTGCTTAGCTTAGCGAGCATAAGGTCAAAAGAGTTAATTTTCTTAAAAGTCAATGTTAAGGTAGGTACGTCATCATCGTTTTAAATAAGGCAACTTCAAATAACCCAAATATCAATGCGCAAATTTAGCGACAGCATTTTTAAAGCTCAGCTTTTTCAACCCAATAGGTACATTCCAGTGCAAGGTAAGCTGAATACGCGCTCTGCGATTCTGTTTCTTATTCAATGGAAATAAAAACGTTGCAAAGTCCAAAGTGTTAAATTTAGCTTCCCGTTGACTTTACAACTTTAGTATGCTGCTGGCTTTTTGTACTGTGTACCTATTATGTAACGGTGCGCTTGTCCAAGCTAAGCAACATGCAAACACACGAAAGATGTTTATGTCATTCATGCTTGACTTCCCTCTGCCTCCAGTCTGGTCTCACCCTAGTTTAGTTAACCTCACCTTAGTTTAGTTTAGCTTCGTAATTGCTACCGTGCGTAATAGCTGCCTCTACAGTGTACACTAAATGCATTTTATCGGCGCTCGGGGTAAGAGCCTTTGCGAACACCCACGCCACGACTTAAAAAGGACGTGTGGGTTATTAGAGGAGAAGCAAAAATTAACTTCGATTAGTAAAAGATTTATTCAACACCACCATTTCAGCTGAAAGAATCTTTGCTAAACAAAGACCGATTCATTAATTATAATAGCATACGTCTTTATAAATTTCTTTTCTTTTTCGCTTTTATACATCATACATACTCGTAACTGTTAACTTACTAGTCACAATCAATCACTATTTCGCAAGATATCACACTAGGTATATTTTTTTTCAACTTGCACTGTAAACACAATAATTCCGCTCTTTTTTATTTAAAATTCAATTTGTTTTTTAAATTAGGTTGATAATAAATTTAATTTCACAACACTTGATAATAAATCTGAAGACCAGCGCCGTGGCCTGCCCGGGCTGCGGCTTTCGCTGAGGGAGCCCTTTTTGTTTGGATGTAGCAACGCAGGGAGATGTCAATGCGTAGGTATCTTTTTGTTGTTTTATGTCTGTATTTTTGTTTGTAATTTTTGTGTTGTGATGTTCAAAACACATACAAAAATTCTTATTCTGATTCTGAAATCTAATTACAAATCACATAAGATTTAGCTATAGATTTCATAGTATTCTTTACCTCGAAGAGCTAGGAAAATCTGCGCGCTTTCATTTACCTATTAACTAGATAATTCAAAAAAAAGAGGCTCGTTTGACTGGCCAGTCTGCATCCCTAGAGATACGATTGGCTAGCTGCGAAAACTGTCAAAACGAGGCAGAGATGAGTGTGCCGAATGCCGATACCATTATTGGCGTATGCGCCTCCAAATGATTTGTGGTATCGCTAAATGTAGGCGATAATACGAGTACATGAATGTTGAATGATTTACGTATTGAAGTTTATGTCTTTTTAAGTTTAAATGGATTTTCGGAAAGAGACAAGAGCAAAAATATTACCAAAATTATCTAAAATTTGTACCTTCACAATAAGTTTTTTTTTGTGAATTGTTTGTGTGACATACATAAATAATAAACAAATATAAAAAAAAGGCCGACGGCCGTTGGGGCAGAAAGGTGGCGGCCGCACGCCGCCGGAAGACGTAGTGTAGGCAGGCCTCCCAACCCACGATTTGGTTAGGTTCGTGGGAAGCCACTTGATGCGGGCAGCGCAGGACCGATCATTGTGGAGATCCTTGGGGGAGGCCTTTGTCCAGCAGTAGAAGTCTTTCGGTGATGATGATGAAAATTAAGGCAGGATAAGTATTCCACTTAGTTTAGAATCTGTAAGCGTCAAAAGCAAAATAAATCCTACCCCAAGAAACAAAACAAACAATCAGTTTTGCCAAACAAAACTATCAAGCGCAAATCCGCTGAAAATTTATATCCACTGCTCCCGTTACACGCTTGTTACCTCAGTCTCCTTCTTGTCGTAAAATCGTTTCCTTTCAAAGCAAAACAACGTATGAGATTGTGTAAAAACTCAGGCGCACACAGGTGAGGTGACGTCACTTGAGTGACCTGTGAGGGATTACAGTTGTAAGCCGCTTAGGGACGGCCGCTTCAAAGCGACTTACGGACCTCTTGCTGGTTTTATGAGCTCTATATATATGTATGTATATAGAGCTCATAAAATGATCTTATAGTAGTTCCCATTTTGTACCGTGTAACTAAGACCCGTTTGGGACGAAATCTGTACCTAATGTACTGTTTTAAAGCCGTTCTACCTGATATGTGTTTTCTATTTTAATTAAGACGTAAAAAACTGACCGCAACGAAAGTGTTGAGAGAGTACTATTTAACAGAAAAACTTTTATTACATAATTGTATTATGGACTGTAGTTAGTAGGCACATGCGGCTATACTGTTTTTGTTTCTTCTAAAATACAATACAATATAACATATTGCACATAGAACAGACACATACATAGGTACATTGTTGCTACATATTGATTCTACTATTATGATATTTTATATTTCTAGTCCGTTCTGTCCCACTGCAGGGCAAAGGCCTCTTTCATTGCCTTCCACTTTTCCCTATCCCGAGCAATACTCTCCCACTGATTCTACTAAAATATCTAAAAAAAAATTAAATGGGACGAAACTGTACTAAAATATTTGCGACTTGGGACGAAAAGTATATGGCTCTATACTTGTAAATGTGCGGTAAATAGTGCCTAACTCAGATGAGTGGCGCTTTGAGGAGCGCAGTTAGAAATACATTACGTGTCGGCAACCAAGCCGTATCTAATGTCTGCTCTAAGACAAGCGATGTAACTATGATTATGTTACGAGTGAACTTTATGGCTTGTAATATGAACCTAATGTGGTGTGATGAGATGACTAATGGCTCTGGTTATTATTTATTATGAGGCTGTTAAGATGTGGAAGTCAACTGACGGGAGCTTCTAGCATCTGGTCCTTAAGCAATGTGGTCTAAATTATATCTTAAATACATATTAGGATTTCATACGCTCTAGTTACGACATTGAGTTTGCCCGGAAGGAATTGATACCTTAGCAGAATCTTTTTTTGTTCTTTTGCAATAATATATATTTTTTAATACCAGACGAACACAGCTTTTTGACGTATCACCTTGTGAAATTTCCGTAAAAAGCTTCTCTTAAATATTGAATAAAATAAGTTCATTTGAAAAACAATGAAATACTTTAGCAGCAATCATCAATAATAAAGTTTATTTTATGTAACGTTTTTGAAGTCACATACCAGTAATAAATATGCACTTTTTCAATGGATACGTTTTTTACTATAATTACTCGTGGTATACGTTTTTTTTTATACAACTACATTCCAATTTCCGCTCTAAAAATTGCTGGCAGCAAAAAAACATGACCAGTTTAAAGCGATATTTTATCCGCACTAAAATGCTATAGAACTAAAACCAGCTACCCATTGTGGACGGCCGGTGTCAAGGGAAATACGTCTGATTGCACTCATTCGCTATTCTACCGGTTCCCAACCGCGATGCATCTCTAAATTGGTCGCTTTACCTTTTTTCCAACGAGAATCACTTTGACGTGCTGGATATTGTATGGGACGCGTACAATGACACCGAGTAAGATAGGACATTGTGGCGGGATTTCGTTTGTAAAATAACAAACTTTATGACACCAGATAGACACTCGAAAGTTGTACTGTGCTACGCGACTAAAACAAAGCTCATACTCATACAGTCATTTTTATCTCACGAGTGCTGGCGAGTCATATACGAGTATGTAGTACAGTGCGTATATAGATACGCGTTCTTGCGTGCGTATGCGTACTACGAATCTGAGCGCTACGCACACAAAGACAATGTGTACACACAATACACACACAAGTATGGTCCGCCTGCACTTGTGAGAAAAAACTTCTGTAACCATTGTATGCGGGTTTGAATGTCTAAAATTTTCTTTTCGTTAATTTTACCAACTTTTTTTTTCACTTTCCTCCTATTTGATTATCTGTTGTTGTTGTTAAGGACTGAACAATATTTTATAAGACTTTAAATTGTATTTTTGTCTAGAAATTGGGACCAACACATAAATTTATTAGTTCAGCTTTGATATGACAAACTAATATCACGGACATTTTAAAAAAACTTTTCAAACATACGTTACTTGCAAGTAAATGAAACTAGTATACTCTAGCTTCAACTTAATTGAAATAGTATTAATACAATTTCGACACTTTCGATGCGTAACTACAAACCATACAATCATTACAACACAACGCCGAAACTCGATATCATCTCATTAACGGCACAAACTATGGACACGAGATACGTCTTTCCACAACCCTGATTGATTGTAACGCTACACCGACGACTGGCCAATATAAATCTTCTCTTACATCGAAATCGGATCACGTTTGACCACCTCCAATGGTCAGGTGGGCAACCTCCTCTTGAATCACAAACAGACGTGTTTGACTGACTTTTTAAAGAGTTTATGTTTTAGAACAAATATAACCAGAGGCTCTTTATAATTAATATTACGTTTTAAGTTTTGTTACATAACTTTGCTCTCGTTGGAGAAAATAAATGGGCAAAAAAATATAATTTTTGATATATCAAAGTTATGCGACGTTAAATTCAGCTTTATTTTTACTATTTATTATGGCATAAGCTCTTAGGTTATTTTGGAGCTGTATTATTTGACTTTGATCAATATTGCACATTGATGGGACCTTTCTGCTGAAATATAATATCCGCGATCCGCGTGGAATAAAAAAATATTATGCATGAAGGCTTACCGTTAAAAACCGGTGTAGATAACAACACCTAACCTTTGTATTCTGAGCCTACTTTTTTACAATTTATTTGTATGTATGTAAGTAGGTGGTCCACATTACGCATCTTAGCGTAACAGTGTCTACTTGACTAGAATTTTTCACTGATTTTGTATGGAAGCAGCGATCTTCTGGTGTCGACAGTTACCATACAAATTGAGAAATATAAAAACGTGCAACTTTTCTTAAGGTGTATTGTAGTAAATTGTTGCTTAAAAGAGGACTAGATTGCTCAAACATACTAGTATGGACTGTTATGCGTAAAAAAACCTAACAAAATATGTTTTGCATCAAACATAAAAATGCATAAACTAACTTCAATAGAATAGTTCTTGACTTGAATAGCTCTCATCGCATGGTAATTAGAATCAACATAACTGACTAGTTTCAATGACTTCATGTTATCTATCAGTGATATACATAATTATGCCAAGTAGATAATTTATAACTTTTTTCATGCTTTTTTAAAGATGCATTGCCGCTTAGTTACGTCTGAATACTCTTTAATATGTAACAGAAGTATGTAGGTGAACTGGTAACATACATGGTAAACTAGACCTAAAATGGCATGAAAAAAATCTATAATAGCGTGTGCGTTTTACATGCTTGACCACAAATCCAAGGTAGATCAATTACGTTGCGCACTCAACCTATTAAATGGTCCATCTTGCTTATATAATAGTATGCTAGTCGAAAGGAAAAGGGTTTCTAGAACTTGAACAGGTTTATAGCCGATTCCAAAGACGGATTCTAGTAAGTTAAGTAATTCAGGATTGTTCTAGAACTTCGAAGAAACCAGTGCTGTGGAAACTCGCGGACTTTCCCTGACTTAGTTTTAATTATAAGTACCCATTACGTTTCCACCAGGTAGAAACTGTGTTATATACACTGGACCGGTGTTTTTGGGTGTACCTCTATAAAAAGAAACGTTATAAGTACGATTAAATAAATAAATAAATAGGAAGTTTTAATTCCTTCAAATATCTAAGTATTATTTTTACCTTTTGGATACAAATACAATATCATTCATAAAACCTATAAGAAGAGGCATGCGATGAATGAATTTTGCGTGCTAAGGTTCGTAAAATGTGATTGAGTTACTAATAATTGTATGAATCATACCGGAGTGGCCGTGGCCATTATAATGAAAACACGCCAAAAATAGAATGTGGTAGTTAATAAGTCATGTTACACAGTAGTGCCGTTTTATGAATCTAAATATGGATTATACATTTTTAGTCAAATACAGTAGCCATAGAAAGAAATACTAATAACGTCGTCCGCATCATAATTCTAGCTGAAAAAAACCAAAGATAGGTGATATTATTCATCATGATAACTAACAGCTCATATCCTCACCGAGGGGCTCGAGCGTACCCTGAAATCAGGGTAAATTTCACACACAACCCTTAAATTATTTTGCAGGTGTGTGCAGGTTTCCTCAACATATTTCCACACCGTAAGAGCGTCGAATAAACGTATTCGAAACTCGAAAACACATTGGTACGTACCGAAATTCGAACCAGCGAACTTCTGAATGGAAGAAAACGGCTTAAGCCACTTAGCCACCGACGCTCTTCATGTATTTTATCAATCAACTGATTCCTTTAATAAATCGTATTCTCTTTCCGTTATGCGTATAAGTCGCATACTAAACATTTCCATTTTCCTTTCAAAAAACCGGGAAACGTCAAAGTATGTTAATATTTCGAAATGCAATTATTTAATTTGTTTCATAATTCCACAAATGCTACATAATTGCCAAACATTAATTAGATAATTGAAACCTTGGGGTGGAAACTTTCCACTCAATTTACAAATTACAGCTGAAGCCTTGACATCCATTAACTATAAAACAATAGTAAAAGTACAGGTAAAAGTTTTCAGGTCGTTAGTGACAAATATGTCGGCTTCCTAATTTATTAAGTTCCAATACAAGTTTTAGGCTTTGGTTCTAGGTTATTTCATGTTTTAAGTACTACTGTTTTAAATTTCTGAAGTTCTATCTAAAATTTGTATAATTCTACAAAGAGGTCAACTCCTTTTATGTTAAAAAAAGAACGGAAAATACGCCTCGGCACAAAAAAGAATTTTTTTTTGTTAATAAGTATTAGACAAAATGTCTTATTTCTATAAATAACTATTACCAAAGCGTGCTTAGCATATTTTTATTCTATCATCAAAAAAGATAAATTATTTTTAAAAAAGTATTCCGTTTACCCTTAAGTAACTCAACCGGATTTTCATGAAATTTCATAGATTACGTATCATATCAAATACCTTGCATATTGACCTGAAACACGCGAGCCCCTGAAAAGATGCGGTTTGGAATTTGGTTTAAAATAGTTTCATTCCATTCAGTTAATACGATACATTAAAGCAGTTTAATGTTTTGTTAAATTTAACGGTAATTTTACCTGCATTACGTTCGGTTTTCGGTTCTCAAAATAGCTCGGGTAATTATAGAATCTATACTTTCGTATTCATACTTGTCCAAACTACATATCTATCATGTTTGGTTATTTGTTGCGTTTTCAGTAATAAATGCTAACTCTATTTAAAAAGATAGCTCAATATCAAAAACTGGAATAGTCTTCAGGCTTATTTACGCTGGGGCAACAAAAACAACTTTTACAATAAGATGGTTTGAAAAATATTTAAAAAATATGCTGCCGCATGTCGCAAATGCCGCAAATTTATTCTATTTTTTGCAAAGCACGAGATTTCACATGAAAAATTATATATCATGCCGCAACCTGCCACAAGACACACAAGGTTGCCCCAGCTTAAAAAAGCCTTTAGAAGAGAATATTTCCTTAAGAAAAATGAAAATTAAAGGTGAAGGCAGTGTTATTGGTAGCTAACACAATTTCTTCTAGGGAAGTCGGGGGCAGAACAAAGAATATAGAAAAAAATCTATTAATAAAAATGAATCCAGTTTCACGACTAATAACATCATAATATCTGTACTTCGATAATGTCTCAATTGCCACAGCACAGCGCGCCTTAAAAATTTCAGTGGTTCACAAAATATCAATGACTTAATTTTCCAAGTGTACTTGTACTAATTTGAGTATTAACATGCATTTTCACAATATATCGTCGATCAATCACAGGTTTTCCCTGCCAGTTTTCTTGCGCCCTGCAATGCGCGCAGGGAGCGTAACGGTGCGCAGGCGCCGACACTTGCACAACCCGCGTGGATATTAACCCCGGCCGGCGACGCACACGCACAGTCTTCAGTGTAGCACGCGCAGGCAACATGTTCCACAAAATTGTTGTGAGTAGTGATTTTTATCCTTTCCACTGTACCTAAAGGACATGGCTTTTTTTGGTCTTTTATTCACAGAAAAATCTAACCACTATATAGAAAAAATATATAAATTCTAGACATAAAACTGAGTCCACATGTCCAGTTGTGGAATTTAAGTACCCCCCATTTAGGAGATATTAATTTTTTTCAATGTGAAAAAGTTGTCCACTCAGCAAGTCTATAAAACGCACCTGCCACTACCTATCTCTTTCTAACACCTAGCTAAGGCTACTCTTGTCTTCTCTTCCTTACAAAATTGTTACTAAACCGCGAAAACGATTTATTCTGTATTCAAAACTTCAAAAATGAGCATAGCATGTGCTGTAAATGTCTCGCATAATGTCACTGAAAATCGTTTTCACGGTTTAGTTAACTATTTTAATAACCTTGTAAGAAAGAGAAGACAAGAGTAGCCTTAGCTAGGTGTTAGAAAGAGATAGGTAGTGGCACGTGCGTTTTATAGACTTGCTGAGTGTACAACTTTTTCACATTGAAAAAAATTAATATCTCCTAAATGGGGGGCACTTAAATTCCACAACTGGACATGTGGACTCAGTTTTATGTCTAGAATCTATATATTTTTTCTATATAGTGGTTAGATTTTTCTGTGAATAAAAGACCGGGCCCCATACGATTTTTTTCCTGTCCTTTGAGTTTGGAGTCCTAAATCTCAGGGAATCCTTTAGGCTCCAGCTTTTGCAAATATTATAATTTCTTGTAACTAGACTTATGACTATTGTATACCTGAACTTGTAATTTGTAAAGAAAATAAATATATTACTTATAGTGTCGTGGTCAAGTGAGAGCATCGGTGGCCAAATGGCTAGAGCCGTTGACTTTCATTCTGAAGTTCGCTGGTTCAAGCATGTGTTTTCGATTTTCGAATTCAAATGTATGTTCGACGCTATTGCCGTAGTGAAAAGCATTGCGAGAAAACCTGCACACATCGCGAAGTAATTCTAAGGTTGTGTGTCAAGTTGACTAACCCGCACTGGGCCATCGTGGTCGACTAAGCCATATGGCCCAGATTTCAGGGCAGATTTGAGCCCCTAGTGGGCACATAATACTATAATGAGATGTGAACTGTAATTTTGAGTGATAGTTTCCAATCTTTGGCATATTTTCGGGAAGGAACGTAACCCGTTACAGTTTATGTAAAATATTGTTAGACTACGACATATTTATTTTTACTTTTTATTTATTGATTTTCGCTTGTGTCGCAAAATCAACGTATCAAGCTACACCAGATTCCAGATTTGAATTAATTATTTCATTATCTTGAATAATCTAACACATGTACACAGAAAACTTCCAAGTTCTATGTGTGAGGTCTACCAATCCGCACTGGGTCAGCTTGTCGACTAGCTCGCACTCTTTCAGAGTATACATGGATCCTACAAAGAATATAATAAATATATATATATATAATTATGAGCGAACAACAAATATTTTTCTTCAACGTTAAAGTCTATATGATTTTTATATAAAGGTTGAGATTTACTTCCTCACATTTATTGTGTACTTTTAAACTTCGTGAAGCTAATGTCTACTTTATCAATTTGTACTAACTCCGATGAAAGTCGACATTGACTCGAAATGTTTAAATTGAGGAAATGAAAGAGGTTTTTCCTCGTCCCAACAATTTCCATGGCAATACGAGAAAAAAAGTAACGGGATCGTTTTAAACATAATTTTTCCCTGAAACCCCTGTTATTTACCTTTTGTTGCGACCCAAAAATAGAGGGTAGGTAACTAAGTAACCGCTGTAAATTTTTTGTATGTCGTTTTCAGTTGATTTTCATCTGTTTTTCCCTGTAGGGTCCGTTCCCACGGTGCAAGTAGGTCAGCGAGAGGTCATTGCCCTCTACCTGCCCGCATCAAAAGGGCGGGTTACGTACTCGCGGGCAGACATGCACCGGGTTATAGATCAACCTTTTATGTTAAATTGTTTGCGTTTTTCAAAGCGCTCTTCGTAAAAGAGAACCTCTTAATAGATTTTTAAAAGCATCTCTCTTCGAATTGAAAAATAAATTCGTTCAGCAATGAGCTCTCTTGTAATTAGTAATTCTGTTAACTAGATACTTAAGCTCTAGGGTTGTTGCTTTCAAAGGATGTTTTTTAATCGCTTAGACGTCAACTTTTTCTGTGTAAATATTGTATTTTTTACTCATAATAACCGTGCCTCTTGAAGTTAATTATATTTAAAAATATAGTGGTTTATTTACTTAACAAAGTACCAGTTCAAGGTATAATTAATAAGGATGGCTTTTACGAAACTCTTAATTGATTTTATCCAAACGATAGTCACTATTGTAAATTGTGAGGTGTCAAAGTCAACTTCAGTTAAATAATTAAGATGACCATCCAAGGGGCCCTAGCCTTCCTTGAAATCAGTGTAAACAAGCCTGATTCGATCAGTCGACCACGCTGGCCCAGTGCGAGTTGGCCAACTTCACACACAACCTTCGAATTACTTGGCAGATGTGTGCAGATTTCTTTCACCGTAGAGCGTCGAATAGACGTACATATGAATTCGAAAATCGAAATCAAATTGATACGTGCCGAGGCTTAAACCCGCGAACTTCCAAATGGAAGTCAACCGCCCTAGCCACCTGGCCACCAACGCTCTCCCTCTCTATCTCACTTGAACACCCTGTAGTACAAACATTAAATTTATTAGTATTATTTTTATTAAATAGTACAAATTAAATTAAATTAAATTAAATTAAATTAAATTAAATTAAATTAAATTAAATTAAATTAAATTAAATTAAATTAAATTAAATTAAATTAAATTAAATTAAATTAAATTAAATTAAATTAAATTAAATTAAATTAAATTAAATTAAATTAAATTAAATTAAATTAAATTAAATTAAATTAAATTAAATTAAATTAAATTAAATTAAATTAAATTAAATTAAATTAAAATTAAAATTAAATTTATTAATTAGTACAAACATTACAAACATTAAACTATTGAAATCCAGTACGCATTGCATATTATCTACATTGAGATGTCTTTGTTTCAGTTGAGTTTGGCCGTAGTCTTCGTCAGCCATGCGTTGGCGAACCCAGTGCCAGAACCAGACCCATACCATAAAACCCAGTAAGTCAAATACCAAGTTTTTTTTATGAATAAATATGTGGGGACATCTCACACACAACCATCTGACCCCAAACTAGGTAGCGCCTGTACTATGGTACTCAAACAGATGATATACATAATATAATTATACAACATCCAGACACAAGGCAAGTGCTTATCACACGAATGTTTACCCTTGGTGGGATTCGATCCCACGGCCCTGTGATTCGAAGGCAGACGTAAGTACTACCAACTAAGCTACGGGGCCCACATGATCCAAACCTTTTATTGAATAGCAGATTACTGTGCCTGTTTTAAAATAAAAATGTTAAGATGCAAACGAAGAAGAAATTTCTTTGACTTCGGAAACTCGGAAAACAACGCGGGCGTAGCCGCGGGCAGACAGCTAGTATTAAATAATCCAAGGTTTACTTAGTTAATATCTACCCGCAACTCTAATTGATTACATCGAAAACGCTGAATAGAACAAATATTTATGACCGAAATAAAATAGAACATCCAATACAATATTTCAATTTATTCAAATTATATTGGATTTGCCCAGAAAATTATTATTCACGACACGCACTCTGCTATGCTTACAAATATTTTCATTTGCAAACAAAATATTTTCACAGAAACATTTCACATCTCAAATTCTGAAGAAAATTAGATTAATCAAACAGTTTTGCTTTTATAGGACAAGTCTAAATTGCCTTTTTGGCATAACGTCGTTACTTCTTGAAAAAAGTGGATAATTTTGTTAATGGAAAGGAAGCCACGTGTATTTACATTATTACCTAATGCTCATACCTACTTTATAATAGAAACAGAGAATTTTCTTTTGACTCGGAACTGAGAAAATTCTATAAAATATATAAAGTTAAATTATCTTTCAACACCGGTGTTTGACAGAATGTTACCTCTAAAAAAATGTTTCTATATTTAGTCGGGCATTTTTTAGTCTCTCTAGATTAGTGCTGCTATTTCGAAGCTACCGCATGCACAGTAATGCATATTAATAATTTCAACCATGGTCTAAGAAAACAAGGTCTAACCATTAGACCACGTGACTGACACGAGCTTACGTCATTTCTACGTCATTTAGCCTATTCATCCTTGTCGAATGCGTGTATTAGACAAGGATAAACAGCGCAAAATGACGTAGACTTGTGTCAGTCACGTGCTCTAACGGTCTAACCGTGTTTTATGGACCATGATTTCAACTGTGATTTCAATCAACAGACTTGCAGTCCACCAAAATTAAGTTTCTTTATTGTTGCAGTATCAAAATCCACGTGCCTCATGAAGTGCACACTGTCCACCATCACCACGTCGAGAAGATTCCAGTGCTGAAAGAAGTGCCAGTGTTCCACGAGGTGCCAGTTATAAAACACGTGCCAATCGTGAAACATGTGCCAATCGTGAAACATGTCATTGTTGAAAAACCTCTGCTTGTGCATACGCATTCGGAGCATTGGGGCTGGCATTGAGTTTAGCAATTGAATATAATTTTGTAGTTAATAAGCACACTTCCATAATGTTTTATAAAAACTTGACTGGAGGCCATCGAGAGGCCGAAACTATTCTAAATAATGAAGACTGAAACTACGCAGTTCCAAAGGACATTTTTAAATGTCTGTAGAAGTCATACTCTAAGTGATTTTGACATAAGATGTATAAACTCTGCGTATATTTTCTTACATAATGAAACTAATCTGAATTGTTTTGTAAAAAGAAGAATGATGTTTATTTTTATTTTCAGCCTTCTGTGATATGGCAAAATATAGCACAATAATTTCGTTTCCGACTTTTATTTTTAGATACTGGCTCATAATTTCTACACTTTCTATAACTTGGTTGAACATCAATTTTGTAGAGGCGAATTTTCGATCAGCAATAAGTGTATACGAATTTTCCCATATCTAAGTGCAGGAGTGTTTTTGGATAGAAGTGTAGTCTTGGGAAATACAGCGGCCGCGCTGAGTGGTAGCTACGACGACAACATCACTTATTCAATAACTACGATACTTGACACATATCACGTCCCTATCTATAATGTATGGCTCGATCAACATATACGTGACGGATGTATAGAATCCTTGTTCGATTGTAAAGCGAAATATAATGCTGTAGAGTTGAATTTTGTATGAGCATTAGCTGGAAATCTTTGATTTCAACGTAATATCTTTTATTTTTGTATTAGATGGAAATATCGCAATTCTCCAAAACGGAGATAGACAGAATACGTAGAAATAACAGAATAAATAAACATCAAACATGATTAAATTATCACAATAATAATATCTTATATAAATTTCTAGCCTAGACACTTAACTCCTGAGAAGCTCATTCAATAACTCTTATTTATCATTCACAACAGTAAAGTTCTTTTGGAATGCTAAAAAGATGTACGAATTTGAAAAATTTCTATTCAACCCATGAGAATTGAAATAAAAAAATAGTAAAAAATCAAAGCGAAATATATATTCCACCTATTTATTACAATCCGAACGATCTTTGAATGCATAAAAATAAAGCTACGGTATCTGGACAAACGAACCCGAACATTTCGATTCGCTATCGGCGTATCTATTTGAATATAAATTTACTTTAGAACTTATCACATTATTCAGATTTATAGACGCATTTGCTTTATCTTCAATTTCTTTAATATTTAAGTAATACAAAGTTTAAAGTACCATATCGATTAAACTTTAAAGGTCTACACTAATCGCAATTAAGACTATTTATTTATTACTTACTTCTGAAATCTCCATTTTAAAGATTAATCACAGTTTAGTTTGCAAGTAGGTACTTTATACATATAGTATAGTAGATTAATTTTACTTGCATCAGCCGTTAAATAACCGTCAAAATTTTCATAACTTCGAACATTAAAATTCCATACAATTTCAAAGTTAGCTCCAACATACGAACTAGCACGCGCCTTTAGGACTTGCGAGATGGCTATGAGACTATAATATTTATTATTATCAGACGCTATGGTATGATCTGTCAATTAGTATTTTGATGGAGATCAATTGGAATGGCGACGCAACCACCGCACACAGACATTGGCCATTTTGACAATACTCGTCTATTCGTATAAAGTCAAAGTCAAAGTATTTATTTTTGACTTTCGGATATTTACATCACTTAGTTAAGTCAGTTTTATATGTTCTTTTCTGGGAAGTACAAAAAATTGGCTGTCTGCTGTGGGCAAGATCTCACCGGAGAAATCATCACAGGCGTTTTAGATTTTCAAAATATTTTTTTATAAATAGTTATTCTCTATTTTTTTTTAAATAAAAGGAATTGACTTAGCCTTTCTCTTAAGCAAACTAGGGTCACCAGGTCCTCAAGATAACGTATAGTCACAGAAGAAAATAATAGTACTAGTATAGTATCCGTCTGTGACAACACCCTTTATAGATGTTTGCATAGTCATTGTTCGCACGCGTATCGCGAAGGCTACATGTCACCCTTTGTGGGCTTGTCAAGCGGCAGCCATTTTGAGAGGATAACTTTTCAGCCGCAATATATGTAGTACAAAAATTGTATAATGTTTCCGTTAGAATGTAAAAATCCGTTAATGTGCACATTAACTAGATACGATAGATTTCGCAATATGATCCGGAAAAGAGTGATATTGTATTTTAATAAGCTGATATTTGCACTATTCACAGCTACAAAGGACTGTCATGTAGTACAAAACTCATAAACTGTTGTTTTAATTTTTAATTATTGTAAATACATAATCAGGATACCTAATACATTTATTATTAGTTATTTATTTTGTTTAATGGCATGAAACACGGATTAAATAATAGCTATATCACACTTTATTAATTATGTAGATAAAGCAACAGAAGTATGTCTCGATAGTAGCAAGTGGAAGAAAGTGGTCCCTGCCTACCCCTCTGGGAAAGAATAGATGAAAATACGTAGATAAATATCGACTATAACTATGATTGGGTGGGATATAATTCATAAAGAAGAGTAGAATATGGCAACATAATTTTGTAATGCCGTTTTCATGATATTCAACAAATTAAAAGGAATAAAATTAATGTTTCTGCGATGTTACCACGAATTCTACATAATATGGTTAAATATCGATAATAATGACGACAGTACATAAAATGGCCACCGTTCTATAAGCTCATTTAACGCCAATAAATTCGAGAACTCATTAAAAGCCAGTAAAGCTAAAGTAGGATTTCCAACGCCACAACGCTTTTTAAACATTCTGCATTCGAATTATTTCTTTTTTTTTCACAATACGAGCTCTGTTGATTCTCCGATGGGTTCATTTTCATCCAATTACTTCTTTTGTCATAAATAGGTACTTTATAGCGAATGTTCTGCTCGTTTGGTTCTTGACAGTTTCGATAGCAGGCAGCACAATTGAAATGTCAAATTAATCGTATTAAATTCAGTGGCAACAATGAAATGGTTTCGATAAATTAATTTGCTGCTGCGGTTGACAATTTTTAATGAGCTTGTTTGGACGAGTATATTCGCCAGTGGTAAGAACAATATGTAGAGTTTTATTACCTGTCCCAATCATCATTAACTGACCATACAATATGTCCCTACCGAGGTACTCAAGCCTATCCTGAATCAGGGTGGAAAGGCCTTGGTCAACCAAGCGGGCCCAGTGCGGGTTGGTCTAATCCACACCACCTGTAATTTTTTTCTTCTTTCTTTCTTTTATTTTTTATTTTTCTTTCTTCGTGTGTGTGTGTTTCCGCGCGATGTTTTCCTTCACCGAATAAACATACATATCATTCTAAAATCATTTGGGAAAGGAAAGGACATTGGTCCATGCCAGGTTGAACCCGGGCCTCCCGATTGGAATACAACGACCATAGCAACTGGACCACCGACGCATCCGTCTCAATAGAGTTAATAGTACTGCGGATCCGCAATATTGGTCAGGGCTTGAACATCGGTCTGCCAATTGGTAACCATGTTGATCATGATTAAACCGCTAAATTCTGATGGTCAGATCTGATTAGTGGACACAATGTCGGTACAGCACATCTGTATTGAATATCGTCATGGCATATCTGTTAAATACACTTATTGCTTAAGCGTAAGACACATTGATACAGTATACTTCGGTGACATTGCGGCTAAAGCTGTTGCTTTTCACCTATTTCAATATCCACCACCTGTTTTAATTTGTACCGAAGGAAAACCGTGAAAACACCTGCCTGAGACTGGCACTTAGCTAGTGTTTCATTCACCCTGTTTTACTCTAGCTGTAAGTCTTTTACGACTGTCTTGATATCGAAATCCTCGGTTTATTAATTTGTTTCATATATGTATATACTTAAAATTGACATAATAAACACAACATAAAGTACTGAAAGTACAATAATGGTAGAACGAATTTCAAAAACCGCATAAAACCTACAAGCATAAAACGTAATTTCAACACAGACAATGTCATGAAATATCGTGCACTACAGTCCCACGAAGAACTAACGTAAATTTAAATTTTCAAATATAACTTTCCCTAAAATGAAAGAAGCAAGGAGTTTCATAGTCAGACAGGAGCAGAAGGCAAAAAGTTTCGTTATTAATGAATCGGAAACATGCAACGGAGCGCCGCAAACGCAGCTACTTCCGGCGAGGTTCGTTTACAGATATACTTATTGAAACACGAAACTGCATAATAAATACTATTTACTTTATTTACAAAATGGTACAGGCATCTCGGGTACCACTGGACTCTCATAGTTACATAAAAGGAATGTAAGTATTGAACTTTTCTTTATTCAAAAAAGACAATTTGTAAGAAAAAATGTGGCCCGTAAAACAGTATAACTAATTTAAACAGTAGTTAGTGGTTTAAAGTCACCCAAAAATATATTCTGGTGTGTCCAATACATTTTTTAATTCAATTTTTTCAGTTGTATTGTATTGCAATGTCCCATGAATAAATATTTGTTATCCCAATAAGTAATTAAGTAAGTTACTCTCGTCTTTTGGGATAAAAAATCAGGAAATATAGAGTTGCCTAAAATTCCATTGCTAATAATTTTGCTGTCCATAATTTCCCGAGCAACCTGAGACATCAGTACAGTAGGTAGCTAAACAAGCGAACATTGGATTATCGAACGGCTGTCCAGACGGCCACTGAAGCAGAACTTGAAACTTGCAAACTCTGTCCACGAGACAAGGAGTCGGGCTGAGTCATTACGATCCGAGGCCTGAGTAAGGAACCTCGTGCGACTAAGGTGCCAGCCAATTTAGGACCAAGTGCCTATGTAGGTAGGTACATATATCATTGAACATGTGATTTAGAAAACTTGTAAATGAAAATAATAATATAAATAAATATATGGGGACATTTCAGACACAAGTCACACAACCATCTGACCCCAAATTATGCACAGCCTGTACTATGGGTTAAGTTACTTAATTTTTTGTTTGGATATTATCTTTGCTATAATTTTATGTAAGAAAAATTAATCTTTTATTTTTGGAAACTGTTGGCTTTTTACCAACTGAAATCACAGAATACCAAATAGTAGTCCCTGCTGAAATACTTATCTTGTATTTGCACAGTCAAAAGCTCAAATTCAATTCAACAATGAAATTAAATTCAACCAGCATGATATTATTATTTTAAAAAGTAAATCTCTGCGAGAAAAATATTAGTCAGAGTATTTTAGCCCTAAAAGCTTTAGTGAACACAGCTTTACAAGTTACCTAATCACGTCGAAGTAAAGCCCAAATTGGCATTATCAAACTAGCAACTACAAAGCAAGTAGCGTAACTGGAAACTCTCGCAGCGTAAATTTCGTGTAGCTTCCCTGCTTGCCCCTAGAATAGACTCATTTCAGATTTTATAGCTTGCGACGCGCGCTCGCAACCTATGCATGAAATAAACATATCTTTGATCAAATGTAGTGCCTAAGTCGCGCTCCAAGTGTCGTGTGTAGCGCAATGTATTTCGTATGTAGAATTGGATTCAGATAGGATTTATAGTGAAAGATATGATTTTTTGGCTGATTTTTTTCTATCATATTCTTTTTTTTGTAACTTCAGTAACGGGCATCTATTTCAACAAAAAGAACAACTGCAAATAAAGCTGTCTTAAAAAATGTTTTTAAAAATGTTGTTAAGCTTCGCAGTACCTACAGTCACCTACAGTGTCCTATTCTTGCAATGAGTTAAAATCGCACCGAATAAGAATTCAATTCGAACAGAAAAAAAAATATTATCATATTTTCATATTTTTTTATTATGTTGGTATAAAAGACGTATGAAAAGAGCTCATGTGTAGTACTGAGACTTTGTACAGCTATTTGAAGCAATAAAGGGTTATGTCAGAATAATCCTCGAATGATAAATTTGATTTTTTAAAACCTTTTTAACCCTAAACAGATTCGCTTAGAGTTCGTTTTTGCATGGGCACGGCAGTCTCATTTGTTTAACTCATCGGGGAAGAGATCAATTAGGGAGATTAGTTATCGTCTTTAAAGATTACGTCATTGCTAGCAAACGAGAGGGAGAGGGATATAATCTTTTAGGGTTAGCACTAATAGAAGACATTGTTGACGTCATCAAAATATTAAAACTTTGAGTTGCCTGGTAGAAATTGCTACCTCAGTAATAAGGCCGCCCATTTGTACACGTTTATGTTTGTGAACTGTTTGTCTTGTAATCTATTACTGCTGTGCAATAAATTAAGGGTATTCTATCTATCTAACTTTCGTGGAAGTTTTGATTTGTTATTAAAGTAATTAGCTTTTTCGTATGTTTTCTCTTACTCATATTTTATATAAAAGTTTCTTTAAAATGAAACGAAACAAGATATGACAAGGATAAAAGATCAAAAGACAATGTGAAACTCGCGAATGCTAAGACGCGAAACCACTTTACGCGTCTTGCTGTCTCAAAGCTCACGCAAATAACTCGCATCATAGTGAAATAAAAATTCCACTTTAAATAATCAAACGTCTAACAATAATATAACACTCCTATTTTCTGCGCGGTCTGGTAAAAATATTGTTTAGCTAAAACTGAAATAAATCATTGCACTTCAATCATACTTCATACTAATATTATAAAGAGGAAAGATTTGTATTTTTGTATGTAACTACAGAACCGATTTCAAAAATTCTTTCACCATTGGAAAGCTACATTGACCCTGAGTAACATAGGCTACCTTTTACCGCGGTAAAATGCCTCATTCCCACGGGAAAAACTGTTAACGCGGGCGGAGCCGCAACGGAAAGCTAGTAGATATAAAAACTTGTTTTACTCGTAGTTTTACATATTTTTAAATTGACAACGCTCATAACTGTTACTTATCTATCTTATCCTATTTAATCCTAACTATACATTCATGCTAGAAGTATTGAAGTTACAGAGCAAAGTATTATTTTTCAAGTTGTTTTTGTTAAAGCTGGAACGATTATTTTTACAGTTCTTTTTATATTATACTAGCGACCCGCCCGGCTCCGCACGGGAAAATAGTTATTGTCGGTTATCCTTAAGTATATTATGCATGTATTATACATATAAACCTTCCTCTTGAATCACTCTATCTATTCAAAAAAAACGCATCAAAATTTGTTGCGTAGTTTTAAAGATTTAAGTATACATAGGGACATAGGGACGGACATAGGGACAGAGAAAGCGACTTTGTTTTATACTATGTAGTGATATCTCCTCGCACACGAGACAACCCTAGATGTTAAGTGGCGAAAACTCACAATATCTCCCTTATTCGGGGCTGTTGCCTGCGGGCAGAGGGGAGACGTCCTTGTAACTTGTCAATGCATTGGAGACTGCTTAGGTCTCCAGAAGAATACACAACTGGGACAGACGCCGCTTTATGTTCAGTCAGAGTCAATATTTGTGTGTCTCGGCTGTGCGAAGCCCGAAACAAGCGGTCCACGTGCTACGGATATAGAAGTAGCGATGTGCCATTCCCTGGAATATTCCCACACTAAAAATTCTAGTTTACGTTTGAAGCAAGGTAGAACGAGACAGTGGGATCGGTAGGGTTGGTCGGGTACGTATCTAATCCGAAAACACCAACCCGGTCGACCACGTCTAGCCAGCTTGAACGGCAAGTTTTTATGGGAATAATCCCGGTAATGGTACATCACTATATAGAAGGTATGGGTATACTTGGGTGGGTATATACTCGTTCTGTAGATCTCCACTTGTTTTTTTCAGAAACCAAACACTTCACCAGACTTCCCCGCAAGTTCTAACCCAAAAATCTCCAAAACGACTGCACCTGTCAGATTTATGATAGGAATGTTAGTAAAAATTAATAAACTAATGGTTCTCTCAGTTATAGACCTCACAACACCGTCATTATGACTTTTTTCCTACAATGCATAAAAAAACTACATCATTTATCGAGCCTGCTTACAGAATTTCACGAGAGATTTAATTAAGAAATGCGACCTGTAAAGAAACTGCTGCACGGATATAATGAAGAAATGTTTGCCTCTAAGGTGCCTAACTTATCACATATCTTATTACTATACTTACTATATACATTTTAGCTCATGTATTCAGAGAAGCCTTCCAAATATTTTTTTGTTTTTGTCTCATTGGCTAATATTCGCTTTGCCGAATGAACAATTGGCACAATTTGCTAAAATAAAGCAGTAAAAAAAGATTATTTGGTAAACCTAATACATTGGAACGGAGATTTTTCGCTTACAGAAATTTCGAAATCTAATAGTGTGATGAATATTATTCTACAATGTAAAATAAAATATAAACGTAGTAAGTATGTAATAAATATGTAGGTAAGTGATTTAAAATACTCTGTATTTTTGGATCATATAGTGTTTGCGTAGTAAATCTTCAGTACTACACTAGGTACTAAAGCGTCGATGGTATCAACAACTGGGAAGTAGAAAGCCTAAAAGATATAAGGCGCAATAAAAGTAGGCTTCGTTGAAGGGATGGCCCAATTTGGCTTATTTAACTGCCATCTAGTGGCGAGATAGCGCCCCCAGAGAGTTATTAGTCTTTACCAAAATTGCTCGAGATTTTTCCCTTTGAGTTATATCTGTGATGGTATCTATTTTGTACTAACAAAAAGTAATGGCGACGGATAGTCGATTTATTCAAGAAAATGGATTAAGTTTGTGTAACTTTATCCCTCTACTGCTTCGCTTTTAATAAATAAACTTTGTATTATTGAAGGTTTCGGTTCGAGAGTGAGATGCGACATCATAATCCTAGTCCAAGTATTCCTAGTAACATTACAAACACGAAAGTATATGAGGATGAATGGATGTTTGTTACTCAGGCAAAAACTACTGAATGGATTTTAATAAAACTTTTACAATAAAATAGCTTATATCACATTACCTTTTACCGCAAGAAAAACCCTCATTCCAATAAATAGCACGAGCGGAACCGCGTGGCAGGAAGCTATTTATTTTAACTAAATAATATTTTGATATAACTAACTTGGGTTTTATACTTTTAGTTAAATAGAGTGTATTTGTGATGAATTAATGTGATAATTTATTTATTTTTCATTACAACTACTATTTTTCTATTTCCCGCGATGCAGGTTAACCTGTATAACTGATTATGTAACCGTGTGTATTAGTAAATAAAGAAAAATTTTAACTTTCTAGTTACTCAAATAATGAAACTCTACATAGCGAAAATCTAACGTTATTCATACAGCAATAAATAGATAGATCTTCAACGGAGGGTCTTTAGACCATTCTCTTCATGTAATTATTTTCTTAGAAACTGAAGAACTCCGATCCGCTTTCGTAATACCTGTTGTCGTCTCGAGACTTAACTTAGAGACCCTTTACCTCTTCAGAGACAACATTACCAATATAGGTCACCTCCCAGAGGAGTACAAGTTTGGTCAGATTAGTAAGACTAAGGCAATATTTTTAAGCAGCAACTGAAATTCAGTTGGGATATGGTTTTACATAGTAAGCTGAATATTAGCATTGTTTGTTAAAATTGCAAAATATTTTCCATCCTCTTCATGTTTTATCAGATTGGTAAAATGTTGTTTATCACCGAGTAATTTTCAATGGATAGCGGCGCCTTAGCATTCTGTGGATTACACTATTGTCTAGTTGTCACTATTGTCTGTCTAGTGACAGTGTTTGCCGTTTACAATTGGCGTGTATTGCTACCGGCAGATGAACAAAACACACACTTACTTTTTTAAAGAATGACCAGACGGGTAAAGCCTTTATTTATTTATTATTTACTTTTTACCAAATTTCTAATGATTTAGGTTAGGTTAGATTATATGACTAAATTGTTAGTCTAGTAAAATAGTTGTTGAAGCGACATCAGAGGTATATGTATTAACAGCTTGCTTATAACTGTGGGTCTGCACACAATTATTTACCTAGACAAATAATTATGAGACGGCTGCCACCATTGCGCTGCGACTTATATTTAAAGTTCTCTACTGTCCGATGGGCAGATGAGTCTAAACGTTGACCCTTCTCGTTACAAAACTTTAATTGGCTCTTATTTAATTATGAGGAAGTTTCTGAACAAAGTGCAACTCGATTCGAAGGTCCATATTCTTACTTTATGTTTGTTTCATAAATGTGTTAGTAAAAAAATTCAATAGTAATAAAAAAATTATAGCCTGAACCCGAATATAAATGTAGTCTACCTAAATACACCAGTCTGGACAAAGAGTTGGTATAAAGTACAAGTTTCGATGTTTAGGATTATCATACAGGGTGTAAATTTATTATCAAGGGAGGAACCTACCCATGAAACTGAACATTTCCCCCAAGGAATAGAAAAAAAAACTAATCAGCATCATATCAACGCGCCCGTCAATTTTTAATTTAGTCATTATTTTCTGTGCGCGCTCGCTACTCCTACACACACATACCTATACCACCTTATACTACTACTTACTACTACATGAACAGTATTGTAATGTCAGTAGTGGAAATTACACAGAGAAATGGTAAAATTTTCTAACTGATAGACATGTCGTGTTTTTTTCTGATCAGTTTTATTAAATATTTCACCCAATGTCCCTTAGGGAAAATTATTCAGTTTAATAGATAGACTCATGCCCTAAAATAATGTGTGTGTGTGTATGTGTAGAGTATACGTAGGTAGCTTTTACTCATGCGATTAAAGTTAGAAGCCCGTATAGACTTCATTCTACATAATAAATAACTTGAGATCTGCGTCAGAAATCCAGCCCAAGGTGATTTATCCTCAAATAAAATATACAAGTCTAGACGCCTGCCTAGGCTTATTAATCAAATTTGCTAAATATTCCACTCGCATGTTTTACATAGTAACGAAATGCTGGAATTTAATTAATTAAGGTGCCAGATTTTAGTAATTATTTTAACTTGAGGTTCATTCTGAATGTTTGTGGTGGTCACGGCTTAACTAAATACTTCATTTGCGTTAATTTTATTATGTTTTGTATGATATATTACAAAGCATTTTATTCACTTCAAAATATAATTGTATATAGCAATTAATGTAATTGAAGTAAAAAAAAAATACAATTTTAACAATAATACATCGCAAATAAAATACGCTTCAATTTATGCCCACTTTCAAAATAACTTATGGCAATCCTAATTTTGTATACTTATAACAGAATTTTCTTATATTTGAAGCTGTAACTGTAACGAAAAATAAAGACCGATTTTAGGCATTTCATGTTAATTATCTCCTTTAGCTGAAATAATATTTCAAAGTAATCTCATTATTTGGCTTTTCACTATAATTATCTTACATACTATTGCTTCACTCGAAATGTGGGGCAAAGTAATTAAAATATTCACCAGTTCTTGCCATTATTTTTCGCTTGAAAACTGGCTCCCGCACGCAAGGGTGGCGTGAGTTGGCAGCACTGACTCTGCCAGTGTTGCCACACTAATAATATTAATTAGTACTACAGTGGAACAGCTATAAGTGGTAATTAAGTAAGGATTTGTGCTGATGTAATCGCGTTTGACATTGTTTTACACTTAAGAGTTTGGTTGACTTGGCAGCTGATGTAGGGCAGGTAGTTAGTTGGTTCATAGCCAGCTAGTAATCTGTTTAAAATTCAAACGTCTTTATTTATTTTATAACGACCCCTAGTTGGTAATGTACCTGCTTTCGATGCAAAGGGTCGCGGGTTCAAACCCCGCTAAGGGCTAAACATTGCTGTTTGCCAATTGCTGAATGTTTTATAATTTATATATTTATCTATACATACGTGTATGTATATCAGCTGTCCGATACCCATAGTACAGGCTCTGCCTAGTTTAGGGTGAGATGGTAGCGCGCGTGTGAGATGTCCCACATTTTTTTTTTCTTTATTTATTTTTTTTTTCTTTTTTTTTTATTGTTTTCCTTTTCGGTATAGGTTCGCTAACACTGGAGCTGCCGTAAAAGTCATCATTGGCTGAAAGACATCTACTGCTGGACGAATACCTCTCCAAATAGATGAGTATAAGTTTTGGGTTAAGGCGCAAAATTAAAATATGATTAAAGATATTTTACTTCTTCTACATTACAATCCATGTTTGGCTCAAAATGATTCCATAGCATCTGGAAGTAAATCATCAGGGAACACAAGCAGGTTAATCGAGCTGTATCCTGAACGTCTGTCAAATTAGGAGTCCCAGTTAAAGGCTTTACATGTCAAATCAGGGGAGTATTGGCGTCGAGGCCTGGGATTGGTTATTGTCTGAGTCTAGGGTGATATTCCACAAATATCTTGATCCAATTCTTGTGCCTAATATCTTACTTTTAGAAACGCAGTTTTTCTTCTCACTAAAATCGATGCCATGGTTCCTAAGAATACTTCGTACCTTTTATAGTTTCACATTTTCTCATACTGACCGATGTAAAAATTGTTGTGTGTGTACGGTTTCCTCACGATATTTTCATTTCCCTTAAGAGCATCAAATAAACGTAATATAAATTCGATAACTAAAATGACAATGGTACGCGCCGAGGTTTGCACCCGCACCTCCCCAACGGAAGTCAACGGTTTTAGCCACTTGGCCACCGGCTGTCTATACTCACAATCTATATAAAACTGTAGAGGTCGAAAATCTTTACATAGAAAAAAAAATCGAGTCAGGAGGATGTAAGATGTGATATAGAACATCCAGATTTTTCTCAAGTTTTTATGTTTCTGTTTGTCTGTTTATGTGTTTGTACGGGCTCATCTCCGAAACGATTGAATCGGTTTTAATGGAATTTTGCATGGTGGAACCTTATATTCCCGGTCAACATCTTAGATAGTTTTTCTACGGGAAACAGCACGAAAAATTCAAAATACAACGCGGGTGTAGCCGCGGGCGGAAAGCTAGTATTGCAATATTCCAAATTAGAGGCGTATCCATGGTCCAAGAAAACAAGGTCTAACCGTTAGACCACGTGACTGACACGAGCCTACGTCATTTTTCGCTGTTCATCCTTGTCTATTAACACGCATTCGACAAGGACGAACAGCGCAAGATGACGTAGATTTTTGTCAGTCACGTGGTCTAGTGGTTAGACCTTGTTTTCTTAGACCATGGGCGTATCAACGTCGAGCCTCAAATGCAGCCCTTGGACTGTAAGAAGCTGACGTAAGCCCACAGTCGCGCGGTAAGCCTCGGGCTACGAATGACAGGCATAAAGCCGGAAATGCTTGTTTTCCCCCAAAATCGAAAGATATTATTTCTAATGATATTCCCTAGCACTTCGGTATTCTAAGGCAGTTCAACGACTGATGCTCACATTTTTCATTCCCGAAACAAACGAGGTAATACAAATGCTTACCATATTGTATTACCTCGAGATATTTATTACGTATCTTGCGAGCTGAGCAGATATTTTAAGAATTCATTTCTAATCTCATTGTGTGGAGAAATACTACGGTGTTCTAAAATCCTGTTTTATACAACTGTAGTAGGCAATGTTTTTGATGATATTTAGGTACCTAATTTTATACACAAGATTTATCGATGTGGAATGGCAAAGTATAAAAATTAAAAGTTTGTTTATATTTATGTACCTTTTATATTTCTACAGATTTACCACGCATTTAATTTCGTAGCGAAAAACGCTGTAGCAAAATCTACGCCGTAGTAACTACGTAAAAAACACTGATACTGTATTTTTATACATACCAATTTAAAAAGAATGCAACATTTAATTAATTATGTACCTGAAACAAAAAGATTTTTAATAAATACAATGTTATACATAAAGACAAACTAAATAACAGTATATTGTAACGTACGGTTAGTACAAAAGATCTCTCCTTAGAGAAAGAACCTATATTAAGTAACACTCTAAATATAGAAAAATATTCTTAATTTAGGTTTTTCTCGATTTGTATATAAGTAGGTACCTACAGATCATGAAAAATAGTATATTCTACTGTACTGTGTTATTTTATAAGTAGGTATAGCCCCATTTTATACACAGAGAAAAACAAGACTTTGCTATTAGTTAGCGTAATTTAAAAAATTCGGACTTTTTAAAACTTTGAAGTAACTCAATAATGTGGCCAGGTGCAAATCTGTCAACATAACGAATGCTAAGTTACAGGCTGAAAACTCAAATATCGAAGCCCCGCACGATATCCCGCCATTATCTTGCAACTGAACACACAGAGCTTAAACTTCCAAGTCTACTGACTTACCGTAACTTGCCAACATTGTAAACTGACTAAAACACTGTTAGGGGCGATCTATTAATTACGCATGGCTTTTGGGATTTAGGAGCCGATTGAGAACTATTAACTATTGTAACTGCAATATTAAGTAGAATTGGTTGAAAGAAATTAAAAAGTCATGGAATTCTTCTTTTTTTTAGAGCGGCAGCGGCACAGTATTAATCAGCTAAATTTCGAAGCTTTTGTGTTATCAACCTGTAATTTCCGAGAATGTAAGAATACCTTAATGTGTTCCACGTGGAAACCTCTCTACTGAAGATTAACTCAGATTCAATTAATAAGCTATCTCTTTCTAGCTAAGTAATTTTAAAAATTGTTACAAACACAAATACACAAACTTCAGGATATTCTGTCAATAAGTGAGCAGATTAATAGGCAGTTCATTAGTTAGCCAACTGTAGGTCAATTGCGTTCCATTGTAAATTGATACTGTTGTGGATTTAATATTATCTGCTTGTTCTATATAGCTAACTAACTAGGAACTTACATTTGAACTCCCTACCGCAATATACAAAGTAAACAATATTATGTAGAACATTGAGCATCTACCATTAAATCATTACTTAATTGTAGAACACATGACTATTTAAAAATATTTAGCTATTTATTTAAACTTATATAAAATTTTCTAATTATAGTATAAAATGCATCATTAACCCCCGATGAAAAAGGGTTGGTGTTATAATAAGTTTGACGTGTGTGTCTGTCTGTCTGTGACACCATCGTTGATTTTGATCTAGTTTTTTTTTTGTTTGCAAGGTGTCATATCATAAATAACCGAGAGTGTTCTTAGCTATGATTCAAGAAAATATCTTCAGCCATTTGAAGATTATCAGCTCTCTTCTAGTTGCTGAAAGGATCTAAGTAACGGTTTAGTGGCGGGGGTAATTTTAAATTTTAATTTAATGTTATTTATAAATTATTATAATAATTATTATAGAACTAATCAAAATTCAAAATGATTCAATTCGAAGACAGGTTTGATGGGAATAGTCGAAAACCAAAGCGAGCGTGACCTTTCAGAAGTCTGTAAAGATTATATAGCGGACCGCCACCGTTCCCAATCTAGCTGCATCACCCAGTACACTATTTAAACATTTACGGAGGTATAATCCAGATTTTCCTTTAAAAATTCCAGGTGATATTATGAGGCCATCGCCGGAAGCACTTTGCTAACATCGTTTTACCTGTCTACTTAAAACCTGAACCAAGTTCGCAACCAAACTATCCAGACCTGAGACCGCATTTATGCTGAGACCTGAGACTCTTTAAAACTCTTCCTACCCTAACCAGGTAAGTAAAAAAAAACGTGCAAGTATCTTGATTGTAATGATATATTCTCATTAACGTAGGAGTGGATTTGTTTCTACAGCTTAGCTGTTTTTTTTTTCTAACTGACTTAGAGTTAATAACGACTCGTATTTATTAATCTGTGCTTAGAGCAATTAATAATTTCTTATAAGACGTCTTATCGAAATTTAACTGTAGGTACATTGTTAAATTAATAATAATAATAAATCCATTTATTTCAGGCAATATTTACATAAAGATGTTAATTATGTAAACAGAGGCCCATATCATAAATACCTTACAGACTATCATACATATTTTATACTATATCTAAGCACAAAGTTTATGGGAATAATTTTAGTAGAAAATATTATTTGCCGTTGCGATAGCGTTGTCCGCTTCTTTAAAATCAATCGGTATATTCCTAATTTTCTAATAAATTTAGAAGTTTGTAAGTTATTTACAACTTCTCTGTATTAACATGTTGACTACTTCTTAACACATTCAAGTAAAAAATAAACGCAGGCGTGACCGCGGGTAAACTACGAGTAGCAAACTTATAAATTGTAATTTACAAAGTTTTATCTAATCTAATATTAATAATTCAACCTTGACATAGATTTACCGGGAAAGTTCTATCTATCTAGCGCCTCCGCGGTATCTGTAAACTTAAGCATTCCCTAGAGCCTAGAGGGTTCATTAGTGTTATTGGAATAAAAATAATTGAAAATTGAATATTTCTTACAGATTATACAATATAGAATTGCTACTACGACCACATAATATCTTGAATATCCGAATCTCTATCTTAATCACGTTCTTAAAGAGCTCACATTCCCCTGATTAGGTCGCATATATTCCGTAAAAAGTGCGATTAAGTGCCCTCTAAAGTGAAAACCAACGGATGGGGACATTGAGTGCTCGAGTCCAAGGGTGGGGGGAGGGAGTGGTGCGAGTCGAGTGGAGTCTCGGCCGGCCAGCCAACGATCAGTCACTGTCAACTTGCCGATAGCACAAGACGTCTGGATATCGCGCACAATTTTATCGTTAACGATATCAAATTCGTATTTTTAATCGAAACTTTGTTTGTTGGAAAAATGAAACGCGGAAAATTGAGCCCCTTACAAATACACCGAATTCAATTACACGAAAAGTCTGTTGCCAAATCGTAGAGGCAAGAACTCACAAAAGACGATTCCTAAATGGAAAAAATTGAGTTCGTTGTGGACGCGAATTTCTGCGGAGCTAAAAATGTTCCTCTTCCAAAACACCACTTGAAAGTTTCTAACTGCAAAAGAACTCCTAAAGAGCAAAGTCAAAAACGTCTCTTTGCGCTAAAAACCGCCGGCTTCGAGTTATGAAGAAATAATGAATCCGTAGAAATGCATTTCAATGTTTTGAAATCTGCCACGGCTTTGGCTTTCCCAGATGTATTGAGCTTTGAGAATGGACAGAGAGATGTCGATATTCAAATCCGGAGCTAAAATACAGCATCCGTATTCGGTATCATTCAATTCGATCGCCCCTGCGTCACACATAGAGCGGACCATCGAGAATTTATTACTTCACTGATTTTTTCAATTGCTCCAAACGCTGCCGAGCGAGATTTATAAGACATTCTCTCACAAAGAGTCACGTAATTCCAGCGCCGTGCCGGTGACCCGTGCGCTCGAGATAAGTTCCTGGACGATGCGAAAAAATTAAATCGAACACGACAAGCTATGGAATAGGGTTCCTTTGCAACGAGAATTGAAGTATCCTTTTATTGTCAGACCGTCTAATATCCTCTTCATAATTGCTTTTTTCGATCTCCAAGTAGAATTTAATTCAATCTTGTATAAAAGTTACTTTACTATGAAGGAAATTAAAGAATGTTGACCAGTTTTCGAAATACATATATTCAGAATAAGCACAAAGTTGCAAACGAAAGGATATCATCAAGCAATTTAATTATTTGTAAAGCACGTCTAAAGTTTCAAACTGTTGTTGACAGAAACAAAGTACTAGGAGACCAGAAAATAAGCGGAGTTATAAAAAGCGGCGGGCAGATGCAGCCGCAAAGCTGCGCATCAGCGACGCGCGACGTCTCCCATAGTTTTTACTACTGGAGCGTGACTTTTTTGCTTAGCAGCCCCCGCGTCGCTTGGATTTGCATCCTGCTATAGACTTTGAATAAAGAAGCTGGATTCGTGTCAGGGAGGTTTGTTTTGAAATACACGGAACAGTCGCATTTAAGCTTTTATGTGTTCTCATTTTAATTTCGACGCTTTTTGAACATAAAAACATGAAAAGAATTTGTGCCACATTTTTGTTTGGTAGAACATAGGTAAAACATTCCAAGTTAAAGGTTTGTTAACAAAACTTTGAAGTTCTTTTCGGCTTTCACTTTTTTCGCTACACGAGATTATATGTTTTTGAATTCAATTAATCATCATTATCAACCGAAACGAAAGAAGTCCAATGCTTTCCCGAATTCAATTACTTCGAAGTCAATATATCATCTACATATCTATCACCACAAAATAAATTACAAATAGATTAGAAGAACTTTAATAAAGCACGCGTCAATCACTTTACACCCAACTCACGCACAATGGCAGACAAAAAACAAAGGCATCTCATCTTATCGCCCAATCAGTATTCAAACAATAAGCGAGCCCGATATCCGGAAAGACTTGTCGGTTTCCTATCCATCCTCAATAACAATGAGGATAGAAGATAGTCATTATTCAAATTTTATCTCGGCCGTTTCGCAAGTTGCGTGTGATAACGCAATCTTTTTTCGGGTGACAATACGATGAATAACAGCCGTTAGGATATAGACGCCATCGTGGTTGAGGAAACATAACCGTACCATCCTCTTGTTTATCAGTACGAGTTTTGGTAACTTTCATACAAATAAAAACTTGTTCTACACAATCTAAATGACAAATAAGCCAAATAGTCTGGTCTGGTCTGGTACATAAGTTAAAAAATATATTAGGCTTTTATAGATAGATTAGAATTTAATTTCGTGTGTTTCAGTTCATCACTAGATCAACCTTCAAACGCGTATGTAGGTAAAGTGCAAAGATTTTGAATACTGGAAACTACCTCTTTCACACGAAAAACATACTACATAATGGTGAAACGTGGGGCGGAAAGCTATTCAAAAATAATATGGCGACAGCTCAAACAGGGGAGGTCGAAAGGTCAAAATATTCCCGTGACCTTTATTTTCCTCTCGCATTAATCAATATGAAAATTCCCAAAAAATTCTCTTCGGATGTTTTACCAAATTAATGTAAATTAATTCGTTAAATGATCGTCCGGGGACGAAGACTGAATCTATCATAACATCTGCTTTATAAACGTCTTCTGTAGCAAAAAGAAATACTTTGATGGTTGTTACAGTTTATATTTCTTGGGCTGATATTTTTGTGAACAGATCAAAATATTCTACATTGTCTATTCTATACTAATAATTTAAAGTGGAAAGATTTGATTGTTTGCATTAAATAGGCTCGGAAAGTACAGAACCGATTTTAAAGAAACTTGGCACAAAGATAGAATAGAACTTGGAGAAGGAAATTCCTCATTCCCACGGGAAAAACTGTTAACGCGGGCGGAGTCGCAAGGCGGAAAGCTAGTTTTAGGTAAATCGTTTTAATATTGAGTTTTTTTTATGAACTAATATTTTTATTTACACTCTAACTAAAGGTGAAATAGGTAATGTATATATTTGGAAAGTACCGCTGAGCGTTTAGAGTCGTCCGGGCGTGAAGCCGTGAACGTGACCCGCCCGACATTCGAGTATTTACACTTCTCTGTCTGCATCCACTTGCAACCTAAAAGCTTACGTCCTACTGTAGATTGTAGATACTTAGATTTGTTTAGTACATACGACTTTAGTTTGAGATATTTACTGACGAGAGTCTCTTGAAAAACGAGTTTAAAAGAACGGAATAAAATTGCTATAAAATTCCCTATCGAAATTAAATTGTGATACCATAAAATTGTCCTCACTTAGTTTCCGTTTCTCGCGACTCAATTAGAAACTTTTTGAGGAAACATTCTTTCTGAAATCCGACCGACCAATCTGCGCGGAAATTTGAACTTTTCGTAAACTCTTTTTCTCTTTTTTCGTCGATCGTCATTTGTTAGTAGGCTTCAAACACGTCAGAGGTCGGACAAAGGAGGTTCGGTTGTTCGCAGGCTTCGGTATTCCGCTGGACCCAGCCATTGTGTTGCAGCTTGACGGGGCGAGGAAAGGTTCTCTTTGTATCAGGGATCAATTTGCCGAAAGATATCTTCTGCGGCCGGCCGCCATTTTGACCAATTGTGCAGCCGTTCGGTCGCGGCGTGCCTCGAATTTAACGAAACTGCAATTTGCTGGAGCACTATAAACGTTGCACGAGAGATATTTTGTCGTACGGCTTTCGATTTTATCATTCTTAGAGTAGGTACCCCATAGAGCACTCAAGCTAGTTTGCAGTAACAGTACTTGCCTGTAAATGTTCGAGTATTATTTTGATATCAATAACGTTTTGCTATTTTATGAGATACTTTGCATCAAATATTTCAATTCTAAAACTACTCCAGCTATAACATAAATATACCATTTCAAATGTTACATCTACAAGATTCTTTTAAAACTCCCGCGGGCACAGTCTAGTCTGATTTTAACAGCGATGTGTCTCCTTCCTGTCTGGAGAGTCCAGGGTTCAATTTCCTGTCATGCAAACTTGCATGCCGAACAAAAGCACGAAACACTCAACGCCCAGAAATAGAAGAGGATATTCAAAATTGCAATGGAGACACCCTCAGGCGAGTGGAATTTGAGAATGTTTTGCAACACAGAAATGGCACTGCGAGTGTTTTTGCGTAAAATGTTGATGTCTATACTTTTTTAAACTTTCATGGTTGTCAGTCACCCGCAAGTTTTCTTCGGTCGTCCTGTGATCATGGTGCATGCAACTGCACCGAAATATCGGGCACTCACACAAAACAAATACCACGGTAAATATCCCGTTTTAAATGTTAATTAGTTATGTTGATATCTGACACCAATATTGCAAAATAATTTTTGTAAACCACATGGATTGAATAGGCACTATTGTCCGTTTACATCTCGAAATCGCAAATTTTCCTAGCTCTTTGGTTTACATGTTAAGTAATATATAACTATAAAAAACTGTATTAAATAAATTGAAAACCCTTTAACCTCAATAATCTGAGAGGGCCTATTGGTGGACACAAAACATCTATTATAAGTACATAAAATCATGATCAGTCTTAATCATAAGCTCCAAGCTTTAGTTTGGCGTCTAAGTAACCAAAAAACGTAAACAATTTAAATATTCACATTCTTGTACTTGTAAATTTAGCAGTTATGTCCAAAATATGTTCCCGTGTGTCATCCAGGGAGGGTGACCAACCAACCGAGGCAGACGGCCCTCTGTTTGCCAGGTCCACAATAACTCCATTGTATGGCTAACTTTTCACATTGTAACCCTGTATAGAGAGAGGGACGGAGCAACTGAGAAACTTCACTGGATAATGTTTGCTCTGCGGTTTTGTGTAGGCGATTGAGTATGTCGTACACGTAGTTAAGTTACTACTGTTTCGATTGTGGAATAGTATGACTTTTGATTAAGATGGCTGATAAGACCATTATTGATCTACATCTACAAATTGATAAAACATGATAGATACAAATACGTGAAAAAAACGTGTATGAAAAGCAACATGTTTGTTTATTGAATGGGTTTCGAGGTTTACCTACTACAAACCTTGGTGTCGGAATTTTTGAACCGCCTTTGGCTTCCGAAGATTGCTAAAATTACAAAACAATGCAATTTAGACTGTTCTGAATTGCTACTATCTACTCGTACTACCTATATCTACTACAAACATGGGATAGATAGATATAAATTGTACAAGAATAACTCAACAGTTTTTGAATATTTACGTAAAATCGTTTAGCTTTCGGATAACCTTCTTGACCCTCATAATGACCTTTAGCTTACAATTGGAATTACCAATGACCTAAATAGACAATGAATGCTTACAACTCCATAAAAGATGGAGCTATAGAACTCTACAGAGGTCAGAGATAGTATAATAGATAAAGACATATCTCTAGTACAAATTTAGTGAACATCAAGAAACTAGCAGTTAAGCTTTATCCATTTGTTTAAAATAAAAGCTGCAAGAGACCGGTTCAGAATGTATTTCGACCTATATCGGGACGTCTATTGACGAACGTTGTAGAATCATGGACACTGTAGGCGGATTCCCAATTAGTGTTGCACAGAGCATTTACAAACAAGTGACAATCAAGACAGGAACTAACCACAACCAGCTCTCGAGGCGAGCGCCAAATTGACTTGAGAAAATGTGTCCATTCCGACCTGTGGTTCATCTCGTAACTAGTAATAAGGCCCCCGTCAGCTCCTCTGTCAATCTTTATTAACCCGCTGGCATAATCGATTGGTTAGATTAACGAAGACATTCTTGCTTCACACGTTTGAGTGCCCAGAACGATTTGTGTAAATTGGAACGTTGATTAGATTCCCCAAGCTCGGAACGGTGGCGTCTTAATCTTTTCGATTCATTACTTGCTAAAACTGAGAACGGTTCGTGATTAATCGTCTCGTTTTGTTTGTTTACAATCATTTGTTTGGTGTAAAATGGTTTGGAAACTCGTTGTATTTCACTTTCTTGGAGGTCTTTCAATACATCGAGCACCGTAGCTCTTTCTGATGGGACGACGTTGATAAATTGTTCGTATAAAGTGATTGCATCAACTACAATAGGGAACACAGCTACGCTTTGATTCCAAGTTGTATTAAAAGAAAAAAAAAGAAAAAAACTAATTTTCTAGAAAAATCCAACAATGTCGGGAGCTTCAATGAACATTTTTCCAGACCATTCATTGTAAAGATGATTGATAAGTTTAATAAACGAATGACTGTGAAAGATCTACTAATAATAACTTTGTTCGAGTCCATTGTCCCTAGGATGACCCAATTATGGCCCTCGGAGACCACATTGCAGCGAAATTGTTCGATCTGTCGACGGAAATTAAATTTTCTGAATACCCCTTCGTTCGATTCGATAGCGAAAGCAAAAGTGTAAAGCGTCCACTTAAATGCGATCTCTGACGTTCCGAGCAATCTCTATTGATACTTTATGAAGTCAAAGTTTTATTGGATCCAAATGCTGAGAACATATTTTAGACGACGAAATGAGACTATCACTTTATTGGAATATTTGAAATGAAGACATTAAACGAAGTGATTTTTATCATTCACAAAACGTAAAAGCGACTAATAGTTTAACTAACATCACGCAATGTAAATAAATCAATGGTTGAAAGGTGAAACTTTCCAATGCATACTTCAGTTTTATGAAAAAGCAACCTTTGTTTTATGTTAAGTAACAGTATTTTGTAAAGAACATGCCAATCTAAATTTTTGACCTTTTTAAAATTTAACTGGTTGTTTATCCGCAACATAGTGGTAGTACCCTTAAAACTGAACAAGGAACATTAGGTTGAAATCTCAAAAATAATTTCCTAATTTTCATATTAACTTCAGTCATGTAACCGTCCACTTAGTATGAAAAGTTGAATTTAATTTTGTGATTTCAATTTTTATTCCTTAGGGAAAGTTGTTCAGTTTCATGAGTACTACCTAAACCAGTTAAAATTTCATGGTGTATAGATCAGTCCATATAGATTTATAAACGTGGCGTTGTTATACCAAGGGAGACCATGTAATTCTGGTGTTGCATTGGTTGGGGTCGGATTTTCCCGATTCATTTGTTATTTTGGGAGGACCGCAGAGTGATCAGTTCACAACTGGTAGGGATGTATTGTCGGCCCTCCGGCCATTGTGTTTTTTTGCGCTGACGAAGCATTTTCTACGAAAACGTTTCCAAGTCTTTGTGCACACCGTATCCCGCAGGATATTGGGCAGATACTGTGAAATGTGTATCTTCTATACCCTTTCTATCTCCACCTATATAAAACACAACTATTGTGATTCTTTTGTCTACTGTTGGTTCGCATTTTCGTTGCTTTTATAAACGGATTTTATACGTTTTAGCAATTTTATATGTACTTGTGGTTTTAATACAAACCATAATGGAAAATCCCATCGTTAAAAATTTACATTTTCTTTCATGATTAATATAAATATCTTCATATCATATCTCATTTTTTGATATCCTATCTTCTAGAATGTAAATAGAATTTCCTGTGTTTTATTTAAACATTAGCGTCATAGTTTTAGTAAGACTTAGGTCTTCAATCTCTAACAAACTTGAGCACTGCGGTTGGAACTGTTTCTTATCTGTGCAGTTAGCAGGCGAAAACCTAAATGAAAAGAGCAAGCCACCAATGAGTATGACCAAGTGTATTTACCTTATAGTGGCCACCACATAACTTTGTCGGCACATTTCCCGCCGTCTTAATTACGGTCATCCGGCGTTTGATTGCGCCCGCGCCGTTTGCTAACAGGACAATTGCACCGCACTTAGACTAGCCATGGTGTCGCGTTAATAATAGGAGCGGGCCAATGAACTCGGATACGGAAGCACTAGTCAGACAGTGCAACTAAAACTTAATGGGATTCACAGTTACGGCTTTGCGTATCTTTGCATATTTTTATTACAGACGACTATTCACAAATATATGCATCAGAATTTTTGAGGCTTTTATGCTGAAATACTAGCTTCAATGTGACTTCTAAAGCTCAGAGCTTTGACCTGTAATGCGATAATCAAATTTTAGAGAGTGATTTATGACCTACGCTGTGCGACATTAATTGTCCTAAAACATATCTATGTACTTGGCTATGCAGGGTCAATTGACTGAGCCTCATAAAATCAGATAGACCGATGTACAGAGTTATTTTGAAACGTTCCCAGAGTTTCACTATAGGTACTAACTACGGTTTTTAAAATATGGGGATTGTATATAAGTATTCATTCCAGCAAAATGATATTGTAGGTATTCCAACAAAAAGGACGGTAGGTAGTTGATTTCGTATCGTTTATTTCCTTACACAGCTCTTTGTAGAGTCAATCATTTGTAGTTCACTGATCGATAGATCGAAGTTATATGAACCTCCTGTTTCTAAAACTAATTCTGGTGAATCTGTATTTTATCGCATTTGATGGGGGAAGTTGGGACCCCTTCCTGAACTATTCAGAGCGGGAACTCTATCTTGCCCGACAAACTAGTCGTGGCAACATCGGATATCTCTGTTTAGAAATATACTATAACACTTGAAAAAAAAAGAATTACTAGAATCTTGCAAACGCGTTATTTTTATTTTGATGCACAAATTATACATAAGAGTAATACAGGTATAATCCCAGAAACCCGCACAGGGTTTATCTGGCTGACGACAGTGACAGGCGAAGGTCTTTCATTACATTTTCCCAAAGTATTTTTTAAGTTGAGTCGTAAAGTATGTTGCTCTAAATATAATTTTTATTTTCATACATATTGACGATCATACTAGAGATGTCCTTTTTTCTTTTAGTACGAGAATGTGATATAAAACTAAACTAGTCCAATGACAGATTGAGTTGAGTCCAAGGCAGTGCCAATCAGTAGATCCGTAGAAATACGAGCATAGTGTGAAATGACAAGCTGTTTTAGTCGAAGAGAACATAAACAACGGGCAAGGACTCGAACCCGCATCATACTTGTGATTTTTCAATGTAATTTGAAAATCCGAGTGTGTATCTTCAATAAACAAACGCGAAACCACCTCAAGTTGGGTTTCCGAAGGGTCCCAAAAGATTCAGTAATCACGTAAACTACGTTGTACCAAACAGAAGTTAAACAGAACTTGTACCTAATTATCGATTCTGCCGAACCTTTCAGTTGCCCCAAACTTGTTTGTGGAAGTTCCTGAACTCCGGGATTTATCTAAAGCCATATTTCAGGCGTTTCAGACCAGGAAACACTGTCCTTAATATAAAGGAAACTGTTTTACAAAACAATTTTCCGAAGTTTTTCATCTCTTCCCTCTTTTCCTTGTTTCATTTATCAACTGAATTTATTTGAGACAAAACTTTTTTAATGAATATGTATAAGATACGAGGTAAGTCATTCATACTGGAATAACCAAGAGTAATTTTGTTAGAAGAAAGTTAGAACTTTATGGTTTATTTAAGGCTACTATCTTAGCGATATATGTACTTTGGGGTAGAGTTTTCCGCTCCCCCGCAAGTCCCGTGAAGCTTGATCCGTCGTACTTTTTCGACTCAAGCATAAGTCAACTATAAAAATAAAAAAATAAAATAAATAAATATAATTACTGATTTAAAAACTATTCGTCAGTTTAGAAAAGAAAGTACTAGAAGAAATACCTACGAAGATGACGTGTTTTATCGAGCCATTTACCACTTGCTTTCTACTTAGTATACTAGCTTTCCGCAAGCGCTAATAGTTTTTTCCCTTGGGAATGAGGAATTTTCTCGTGGTAAAAGGTAGCTTATTTATGTGTTATTCTGATGTAGGTATAAGCTAAATTTCATTAAAATCTATTCTGTAGTTTTGTGTTAAGGAGTAACAAATATCCATCTACACATCCGGATATACTCACAACCTTTCGCGTTTTAATTATTTTAAATATTAGTAGGATTTTTATTTTACGTAGGTATATATAAAAAAAATACCGATATACTAATTTAAACCTCAATAACGTCCATTCCTCCGCTCTCAATTAAATCCCATTTGTAACGTGTCGGTTCCCAATCAAATCCGTCCAAATTGTCCAAAGTTTAATTGTTCGAACATTTGCTACAAAATAGATTGAATTAACATTTGCCCTTCGGCTCTTCGATGTCTTTCTAAATCTAAATGGAATTGTTAAAATGAACACCGGACCGGCATATGTTAACCCACCTTAAATTAAACCCGAAACTAAACTTTTATATTGAAACCATCCGTTTAACTCGAAAACGTAGTTATATAGTTAATACTAGAAAGCTTTTGAAAGGGAAGAGTAAAAAATGAAATAAAATTTATCATAAACCTGCTTATCAGGATGAAGCAACTTAGGCTCTCAGAGGGGTTACCCACTACTTGTGCCGCTACCGTCCGATTCAGTCTCGAATCAAGAAAGACCATACAATTTTTTTATCCGGCCGAGACAATTTGTATGGACGTTCTTCAAACGGTCTCGACGTTTTCGGAACGGAATCGAACGTAGTGCATAACTGCTCTTAGGCTTGATATATCAATCGTACATCTTGAGCTTTATTTCGGTGGGATTACGCACAACATGTGAGAATCGTTTCTTTCTCACATGTTGTCTCGCTTGTCTCACTCAACATCTGTCTGTCATCTGTTCTTACTATATTTATCTACAATCTAGACTTCATACAGCAAAAATTCTATGTTATTATTACCTTGTTCAAGGGCGTCATGAAATCTTTATGTACATTAGCCAGCATATGTGGCTGGACATGTACACCTTGAGAGCGCCCGTAATCCGTAGCAGTAGGGGTGAGTTTCGTAGTGCAAATGTCCAATCGCATGTGCTGCCTTCTTCTATATCGATTATATTATATGGTAAAACTTGGACAGTCATCACACTAAACAATCTCGTTTAAAATCTTGCCTGAGTCAGCTAGCGTGTCTATCTATCGTTGTTTTTATTTAGTTAGTCTAGTCTAGACAAATTAATACTGAGGTACCCTTTATTATGAGTTAAATTATAGACTAGAATTCAGTCTAGAATATCAGCAAATAAGTAAGTTAAATTTAGCAATACGAATTAAAACGACAAATGTTTATGCGAAACTGAAAAATACTAAGTTTCTTCTTAAGATGCTTTCTGTTCCAATTTTTGTCAATCGATATCTAAATGTTATATGATTTTAAAGTATAAGTAAGTAGATAAAGTATGAATAAGAGAAAAGCTGTAAAAAGTATTAGCTGGATTCGATCCCACAACCACAAGGCTAAAAAAGTTAGAACATTGCTTTAATTTTACAGAATACACCGCTTTGTTTTGGACCTGACCGACTTTTAAGTCGTAAAGTGGTTTAAAAAATCCTACTATGAATAAAGATATTTTGATTCCGATATGCAAATAGAGAATATTCGCCAAACCAACCAAACACTGGGAATATTCGCGGACAAAAACTGCCTATCAGAACGAAACCACAAAATACAGGGTGTAAGCTCAGATTTTTTATAACTCTGTGGTGTAGTGACACGCTCATTCAATAAATCTGATTTTCCCCAAAGAAAGTTATCCCAGAAACGACAAAAATAGAAATTCAATGCAAACTGTCCGATTGAAATATATAAAATGTCAATTTTATATGACACTTGAATTTTATTTTTCGTTTCTGAGAAAATTGTCTTTGGGAAAGTTGATCAAAATCATTCACAAAGCATTCCTTTTAGTACATATTTGCTAAACCGCCACTACACCCTGTATAATAAATAGTAGCGAACGAAAAGGAGAGAAAGCTTTTTTTTAAGCTGCCATGTGCTTAACAGCTGCCAGCGGTTTTTTATCAATATTTTGACCCCACTTCGCTTCTCTCACACTCCAATATTCAAACCAAATTAAACTATATTCCATAAACCGTACGATTGAATTTCAAAGGTGGTCTAGAGGTTATTTTTAAGTGGTCCAAGTGGGTAATTGATCAATGTTGTTGACGAAATGAAAATTTTGATTGTGACTTGAGTTTTGAAAGGCATTTTATTTTGATGCGTATATTATTGAATATTGTTTATTACAAGCACTTTTAGAATAAGCTAGAATATTAGATATTCGGTCGTCATTTACAAAAATACCATAATTATGAATATATTATTGTTTTCATAGTACTCTTGACAAATGACCACATATTCAGCAGCTATGATCAGGAACAATTTCACGGTTAGAAATTCATGACATTATAGTTTTAGTGCCGAAGCAATAAAGGTTAAAATCGAATTGACGTGTTTTCCTAAACGTTAGTGCTCCTTGGGGGATACCCGCTCCACCCAATTACGCATGACAGGCATCATAAAAATACCACATCGTATCTCGCATCGCAGTATAACAGCAGGTTATCTACAGTTACTACTGACTTTAACCGTTTTATTTATTAGAAGTTTTCCGTCCCGCGACTCCACCCGCGTTTACAGTTTTTCCCGTAGGAATAAGGTATTTTCCCGAGGTAAAAGATAGCCTGATGAAGATGTTATTATTGTAAAGTTTTATCCAAACCCTTTCAGTCGTTTTTGTTTGAAAGGATAACAAACATCCATTCTTCCATACTCACAAACTTTGACGTTTAAATAGTACGTATTACTTATATAAAAAAAATATTTTTTCTATGATTCATAAGTAATAAAAAAATTAACAAAATGAGAACGTTAGAAAGCTTGTTTTGAGAAGTTTAATTAAATGTAACTTTTATGAAGGCTGCCTTGAGTTCTGTGTTGCGTCACTTGTATGTAAGTAATCATACTCAACATTTTAAATTCAAACACGATATCAAGTTTCGAGGTCAATAAATTGTGAATTGCTTTTAATTAAAGAGTAAGAATAGACTAACATAAAATACTTAATTGTAACGAATTACAGAAGTATTTTATGTAGTTCACTAAAATTACTCAAATTACTTAATACACGAGTGATTTAATATTCTTGAAATTGTGTTTGTTAGCAGGTTTTGTGTTTCCTTTTAAGGGTTTCGTTAGTGTGTAATTAAGTCCACTATTAATTTAGTAAATTTAGTCGATTTTACAAACATCTTTAGTTTTTTTTTTTCAGTGTTCTATGTCTGTAAATTGTTTCCCTTTACCGTACAAGTAAGAAAAGACTTGAACTGACTGGAAATTGAAATAAAAAGAGCCGGAGGATGTTGAATAAAGAAACAAGTTACAAAACCGAAAAAATCTAAATATTACCGCCCAAGCCATCAACATCCTTTAAATCAAATACCTAATTCAAGCAATGATGTAATTACACATTTCATAAAGTTACATAGTAGCATATTTCTTATCACGTGTTATGTCGCTGCATAAGTTATCGTTTAAAAAAGAACAAACATTTGCGAATTTGTGGAACAATAAGCAACTGTAACTACCTACAAAGATTTGGAGTAAGAACTCCAAACATAACTAATCTAACTAATGTCACATGTCACTAAGGAAGTGAGTAAGCTAGGGCTACCGGAGACAGGAAGTAATGTGTGTAAATAATTATATCCCTAATTCTGATAGTCACTATAAGAAACAAGGGGACTTTTGGTTCGAAATCGATAGTCACCGGGAATCACCGGCAAATATCACTCTTACCAAAGTTGTAAGCAATTTTTATAGTGGATTTAATACGATATCTGACATATGTAAAGAGCCTGTATCCTAATTAGGTTTAGAGATCACTATATAGCTACTGAAATGAAACTGTAGACTGTATAACAAATCGCTGGTTACATACAATGAACAAAAAATATCAACCGATAAAGTGATGATGACGAATGAATTTAATTAAATGATTGTTAAAAATGATGTAGAAATTCTGAAAATGAACAATAAAATGTGTTTACGAAGACAGTTAAATGTATAGAGTTTACAAAGCAATTATATTGATATTATAGATAATGCGGAAAAAAATGCGGATGCGGATAATAAATGTTTTCTTTCTTTCTTTCTTAAAAAGTAAATGAAAAATAAAATACAATTAAGTCCAGCGTGAATGCTGGATTTGTATGTACATACTATATTCCACTAATTTAGGATTAAGCAGGAATGTAGCGTACTCAATACTTAATTTACCTAAATTCATCTGCTTGTTTTAACCAACTTGGTAATATAATTGTGATGAAAATTTATTTGAATACCTATAGAATTTACAGCAGTGGCTAACAACAATACGAGTACTTAGAATGGAACATTCTAAAAAAAACGCTAATGGAATATATTTCCAGCACCAACCCTGTACACTTAACATTACAGCCTCATTAATTATCAGGCACATAAAATGCCACATTAATAGGTAGGTTATAAAGGAAAGCCCCCAGCGACCTCAGCTAGTTTATCGAGTGCCTTTACTGTCGCATATTATATCGACCAGGAAAGGATATCATTCACGTTTCATACAATGTTGGACCAAAAAATGAAAATGCCGGCCAGAGAAAAAAAGTGTAATTTTCGGATAGAACACGTAATTCATATATTTTTTTACTATGACACCAAACCTGTGCGTCCCATGGTTGTGTTGGTATAAACTCGGATTTCAAGTTCAATTTTCATACAATTTGGACCAAATAGTAAAAATGCCGGCCAGAGAAAAAAAGTGTTATTTTCGGATAGAACACATAATTAACATATTCTTTTACTATGACACCAAACCTGTGCGTCCCATGGTTGTGTTGGTATTAAACTCGGATTTCAAATCCGGTGAAGCATGATTCGTCGTACTTTTGCGACACGAGAAATAAAAAAAAAATACACAAAAAAAACACAAAGAAAAAAAATACTCGGATCTGCTTTCGTACGGAATGTCATTCGAAATACGGATTTTCGAAATTGAAATTCGAATTTCACGCCCTCACAATCAATTGTCAAATCAGTTGTCAATGCAACTGTTTTACATTGGACGGCCACGCGATCGCTATTTAGCGCTTTTCACTATTGTTATTCTTATTTGTTGATATTGTGGCTTCAATGACATTATGAATGAACAAGAGTGTATTTCTTGTCGTGCTCCGATTGGCGATCGCCGAAGTTACACTTGGACTTCCCGAGAAGAGCAGCATATTTCTATCACACAGTTGATAATAGAAGACCTAATAGTTTGTCAGGTAAGGATTATAATATATTTTTATTCAATATATATTCAAACATATAAGATCACTTTAATTATGCTGGTAGGTTTCTATTTACCACTTTTTTTGCAGGAAGAACCTACTGAGAATATTTGTCGACCCTGTTGGCAACGGGTTGAACGTCAGTACCACCGTCACCAACGTGATGATCTCAATAGAGTTTCCTAACAAGTGGGTCTGAAGATGAACATGGAGAAGACAAAAGACATGTCGAACGCCCATGTAGTACCCACTCCAATAAAAATTGGGGACTCTGCTCTCCAAGTTGTAAACCATTACGTCTACCCGGGACAAACAGACCAGTTGACCAATGTGTGTTGCCCGTGATGACTTACGGATCTGAGACGTGGTCGCTTACGATGGGCCTCATAAGATAGCTCAAAGTCACCCAAAGTACGATGGTGAGGGCTATGCTTGGAGTTTACTTGCGTGATCGAATTAGGAATGATAAGATCCGCAGGCGAACCAGAGTCACCGACATAGCCTTTAGCGAAGAATCGTTAAACTTAAGTGGTGTAATGGGCTGGGCACATTGCGCGTAGAACCGACGGCCGTTAGGGCAGAACGGTTCTTGAATAGCGGTCGTGCGCCGGAAAACGTAGTGTAGGCAGGCAAACGAGGTGGACCGACGATCTGGTGGGGGTCGCGGGAAGCTGCTGGACTGATCATTGTGGAGATCTTTGGAAGGTCTTTGTCCAGCAGTGGACGTCATTCGGCTGAGATGATGATGATGATGATTTTATTGTAAATAAACAATAAATATATAAAATATTTTTTTAATATATAAACACCCTAATACCTAACAACAAATAAATACTCAATCATACTCAATGGGTAAACAACAATAATAAATATATATTTTTATTTTTATTTTTTTTAATTTAATAATTATAATTAATAATGAACAAAAAAAGTTGATGAACGAGCATATGCATCATAATAATACTTTCTTAATATATTTTTTTATTATATTAAACAAATACATACTAAATCCATGTGGGCCCCTATTATAGGTAATAATGAAAAAAAGTTAAACTACATCAAATAAACATATATATATTCAATACAATATGATTACTTGCGTCAAAATAATACTTTCATAATAACATTTTTATTATATTTAATAGCCTCTAACAATAGAACCATCCGATAGAAAATCCGTATTTCGAATAACATTCCGTACGAAAGCAGATCCGAGTATTTTTTTCTTTGTGTTTTTTTTGTGTTTTTTTTTGTGTATTTTTTTTTTATTTCTCGTGTCGCAAAAGTACGACGAATCAAGCTTCACCGGATTTGAAATCCGAGTTTAATACCAACACAACCATGGGACGCACAGGTTTGGTGTCATAGTAAAAGAATATGCTAATTATGTGTTCTATCCGAAAATAACACTTTTTTTCTCTGGCCGGCATTTTTACTTTTTGGTCCAAATTGTATGAAAAGTGAACTTGAAATCCGAGTTTATACCAACACAACCATGGGACGCACAGGATTGGTGTCATAGTAAAAGAATACAGGAATTGTGTGTTCTACCCGAAAATTATACTTTTTTTTGCTGGCCGGCACTTTTACTTTTTGGTCACTTTTGGTCCAAAATGAATGATATCCTTTGATACCCTCTATATTATTTATTATAGACACCTCCAATATCACATTATTTATAAAATTACCATAGTAAGTGCATAACGGGATGTGAATTGTGACGGCTTCCAGCAAGAAAATGGAATGTTGCAAAGGAATGCTGTTTATTTTAGTTGTAACTAAGTTTGGACTTTTCCCTCACAACCGACTACAAAGTAATTGAATTAACCTTTCTTGAATTTATGTGTATAATAGATAGAGCCCGTTCATTAATGGACCTAAATATAAACGTCCGATATATTTAGGTGTCAACAAAATACCATAATAAATAATCACCTAATCCTATCCTACTAATATTATAAACGCGGAAGATTGTGAGGATGGATGTATGGGTATTTGTAAATCTTTCACGCAAAAACTACTGAATGGATTTTTATAAAACTTTACAATAATGTAGCATCAAAACAACACAGACCATAAATTATAAAGATATTGTGTAAATTTTCTACCACTTTCAATTCAATTTAAGTCAATTATATACACTTAACAATGTTTATTATTGTTATAACGTGGTTATATCATGTTGGTTTCTCGATGGACTAGAAGAAAAGATTTTTACCGTGAGCGAAGCTGCGGGGCGGAAAGCTAGTAGTCTATACACAGACGTCTATCAGTACACTGCTAGTAGTCTATACACAGACGTCTATAACAGTACACTGCTAGTAGTCTATACACAGACGTCTATAACAGTACACTGCTAGTAGTCTATACACAGACGTCTATAACAGTACACTGCTAGTAGTCTATACACAGACGTCTATAACAGTACACTGCTAGTAGTCTATACACAGACGTCTATAACAGTACACTGCTAGTAGTCTATACACAGACGTCTATAACAGTACACTGCTAGTAGTCTATACACAGACGTCTATAACAGTACACTGCTAGTAGTCTATACACAGACGTCTATAACAGTACACTGCTAGTAGTCTATACACAGACGTCTATAACAGTACACTGCTAGTCTCGCTAGGATTAAAAGTATTGCCATAATCCCTATGCTTAGCATGCAGCCCCCGTAACATGCAGTGCTGTGCGTTAACTGTCAAAAAACCCGCCATATTGAAATATCCTCCAATAGGATAAGAGAATACGCACGACAAAATTATGTCTTTCACGCGTGGACCGGGCATGTTAGAGGGGCTGGTTGGGCATTGCAGTCGTTGTTGATAATACAGGTGAAAACTGCTTTCCGTTCCCTAGATATATTCCTTCTATCGCTTCGTAAGACACTAACAGGAAGAGTTGGGTTAAAAAATATATTTTAAGTCCCTTAATTCCTTTGAAATTGTCATAGGTAAATATCAAATGTTAATTGTATCTGACCTACATAAGTTTTTGAACAGCGAACGAATCTATACTCCATAGGTACTTAATATTATAAATCGAAAAGCAACTCTGTTTTTCTGTCTGTTACACGCTGAACAAAAGGTGATAAAAACTTATAGAAGAAAAAGACATGGGGTACTTATTACCGTGGAAAAATACCTCATTCCCACAGGAAAAAATAGAACAAGGGACTAGATTTGAATCGCCGAAATACAGGCATCAAGCGCAACTTTCAAATTACAGCACCAAATTGGATCATTCATATCCGTTATTGTCAGGGCAAAGATTGTACGGAATGGCAGTGGGAAAGTATTTTATTCCCACGAAAAAAAAACATACTATATTATCTTCTTTAATGCAAAATTCTTTGTGGTTTTGCTTTCAAGCTAGAAGTATCCTATCTATTCTCTTTATGAATTAAAAATCTTCGCTCCGTAGTTTCGCATTGACCTAAATATTCTCGAAGCTCGCATCTCTAGATGTTTCTTTTAAAATTTCTAGTCTAGAGTAGGTAGAAGTTAAAAACATGCTGCCACGTCGGGTTTCGATCCATTCGCTCGACTTGACCGAACTCTTCCGTCTGACACTCGATAAATATAAATAAACCTACGCTAAATCCAATACGGGGTTGCTGGTTTACTTTTTAGAGATCCTTTAGGAAAACATCTAATACTCATTTCAAAACTGTTTTGGTAGTCTGCAGTAATTAAAATATTTTATTTGAGTGGTCTAGCTATTGCACTTTTTTATGTACTGTTTACTTTAAAAAAATATATTTTATAAAGCTGAAAAAATGTAGAAATAGTTTAGTTCCGCTGTAACAATTTTATTGTACATTATAGTAAAACTCTTATTTATAGACGAGTTTATGTATAAGAAAATAACGCTTTATAAAAAAACAAAATCAGATATTATACATATAAGTATGTATTTGTGGACATTCCGCGATCAAACTATTATGTTAGGTATTAAAAGCTTTTTCTATCATAGCTGTATTAAAATAAGGCTTCTTATTTAATAAAACGAGTTTACGCTTTTCTTTAAAAAAATACTGAGAGAAACACTGATCATAACCTCAAAACCATTAAAAAATACCTTTATAAAGCTTTAAACCTGTCTCCTGCCCTACCTCTCTTTTAGCAACATTCGATTTCTAAAATCACGAAAAGAATTTGGCTTAGAAGGTTGCGTAGTGTCAAACAATGTCTCCCTCTATCCGTACAGGCTTTTCACGTTTCCCTTTATTGTGCGCTGTGATCGGGAAATGAGACGCTCGGCAGGGGGCGGTCACGTACGCGGGCGAAGATAAACTTTCAAATATTTACTTACCGATATTTTGCGAAAACCACCTCAGTTGACCTTGTACTAATAATACATTTCATAGTTTCATACTTGAAATAAAAGGTAAGCATTTAGATATTTATCTTCCGCGACAAACAATTTTATATGCGCTTAGAGTGTCAATTAAAAAAGTAGATTATTTAAATATGGGTAACTCATTTCAGGCGTCTTATAAAAATATAACATTTTATATTATAATGTAACGAACGTATGAAGAACACAATTTTTTTTATTCGCTTATATTTTTAAATTTATAAGCATTTTATCTGTAAACAAGTACGTCACTTAACCTTGTTATTTACCTGCCTTTTACTCCGACCGATGTTCCATCCGAACCTCGGGGGCAACGAGACTACTGCCCAAATATAGAAAAATCAATAGCTTACATCACATCACATATTACGTGGTAGCTCTATACAATACGCAAGCGAGTAAGCTTTTTATCGTTAAACCCGAGGGGCTCGAGCCTACCCTAAGTCAAGGTGAATAGGCCTGAGTTGATCCCGCTGGTCCAGTACGGGATGGTCAACTTCACAAACAACTTTTGAATTTCGTGCGTGCAGGTTTCCTCACGATGTTTTCCTTCACCGCAAATGCGTCGAATAAACGTAGGTAAGTACATATGACTTCGAAAATCGAAAACACATAGCGCCGTCGAGACTTGAAGTCCGGTGAAGCTTGATCCGTCGTACTCGTACCTTTTCGACTCAAGCAAAAAAAAAAGTGACTTGAACCTGAGCCTTTCGAATTTTCGAAAAAATAAAGCAACGTCCCGAGCCACTACGCCACCGACACTCTTAGAGAGTTTTCTATAAATAACAATATTAGATTGTAAATTATCTCGTGTTTCTCATGCCTATACCCGTAACTCGTAAGTAATTAGTTGAGTAGTTTGTAAGTTATCTCTCAACCTGTCTGCGTCGACAGATCAACGAAGCCAAGGTTACGAAGTTTACACACTTCACTTCAGGCAGTTTTAGTCCTCTTTGATAGTTATACAGGGTTATGTAAATCTGCGATCTCTTTCGATGTTAGTAGCTTTGGATAAATACCTACTGATATATGTAGTTAGATACAAAGAAAAAAAATTTATTTTTTGTAAATGTTATATGTTTTCGTCCGCAATAACTGCCCCCCATATAATTAATACTTATCCTATTACCTAGAGCTTGAAACATAATTTTGCAATGCCATATTAATATAAATTCCATTCCAAAACTTTAACTTTCCAATGAAACTTAATATACTTAAAAGGTTTCAAGTTTTACGTTCTACGTGACTCTCAGCTATATTTTATTACTTTATTTATATTATATTGTAGTACCTATAATGCAAACTTGTTCTGAAATAAGTATAAATACTGTTATACGTTCTGTTTGATGTACCTGTGTTTTTTTAAGTAATGATAGGTCAAAATAAAAATTGATTATTTTTAATTTTTAGACATTATACATCACTTAGTTAAATTTAGGTATTTACATCTAGTGGCGAATACAGCAAATCATCTTATGCGATCTTCTGCGGAGAAGAGCTCGCCGAAGAAACTCCCCTGTATGTTTTAAAAAGTGACATCCATTTCTATACAAACTCGGACTAACAAAGATACAAATATGCTTCATTTCATTTTCATAATATTAGTAAAGTTAAAAAGAAGAGCGGGCAATTTTTTTGAGATAGATATGTTTTTAGTTTTTGTTCGTTTTGCGTTTTTGTTTTTATGGTTTTATTAGCATAATAATCATATCACTTAAATGAGAGCTGACGTGTTGCAGTCTTAACCGGTAAGTTTAGTATCAGTATTTTCAAAAACAAATTAAACTGTATCTACCGGCAATAAAGCTGGTTTCAGGTTGAATTAAACTCCAGATGGTCCACAACACGAGTCGACTCGGCCAGCCATGTATGGAGTTACATTACATCGCTCATTCATTTCTATTTTAGTTTAGATCTTATCTACAATTTACAAAAGCGGAAATCCTTTTAGAAGAACCGTCGAGTCAGACTCTAAAGTATTCTGTGCTATTTAAGACTTGAATTCATTTTAAAGTATTTTACCTAATGTTAAATCTAATAGAGTTATTATTTTATGCGGTGTACTTAACAATACAAAGCAATATAATTCATTGACACCAAAATAAACAATACAAAACATATACAAGGGTCAAAAGACCGCCTTATGGCTAAGAAAGCAATATTTACCAGGCAACCGATATAAAAGAGCGCACAAAATATATGCATACGTTTTCTCTATGTTAATAGTATGATGAGGATAGCCATTAAGATTTAACCCAAGAAGCATTGCGAAATAGCGCGAAGGTTAGTTAGTATAAAATATTCAATCAATGAAAAGGTTGCGTTTATTTTTTTTACGATATACCTAATAACGAACATTTAATTTGACTCCTAGAACGCGACTCGTTTTCACACATCTTATTTTTTTTACATTCGGTAATAGAACGTTTTTTTTTTCTTAACACAAGTGAAGCAAGATATTGAGTTGAACCACATGTAATTATCGCGGTTCGGTTGTTAACCCCAAGTCAAGTTCAAGTGTGGAAGGGCTGAGTATTTTTAACTCGCCACTTATATGGCTTCTCCCGCGGGGACATATCAACATGGCGCGATTTGCGGAAACTGATATTTGAAAATATAATGACGCTTTAAAATATTACTAGGATCATTTTAAGATGATAAGAGAACAGGAATTTTAACATGAGTACAAAATTACACTATCTTATCTTACATCTATGTAATTTGTCTGTCTTTATAAAGAAGCAAAAGACGCAGAGAGCTTTTTTGGCAAGCTCTTTTTCAGCATTTCGTATAAGTAAGTAAATTTTATCAAAACACAATTCTTCCATAATTTTTCATTCATAATGTCAAAAATTTTTTGTACTTATTTAAAATCACTAAAATTTAATTCCCTTTCTTTATCGAAGTTCAACAAGCCAGTTCACTTATCGCACCACCAATTTTAAATGCAAACCCGACCCACCCCGTAGGTAGCTCTGTTCCTCTTTACCCCAGAGTAGTCATTGTTATAGCAGTATTGTGTGGCCACCTGCCTCATTAACGAGCTCGCAACATGGCCACCCTAATGAGAACCTTGCAAGACTGTCTTAAAGCTTGCCACCAAAAAAACTACGTGGAAATTCACAAGACGTTTTCTGGGAAGACGAAATCATTATGTATGAATGTCATGCAGTGTTTGTTTTTTTACTTCCACAATTCGCTAATTTAGTGCATTGTATAATTAAGATAGAGCTCGTCACAACATAAAACACTCATCGTGAAAACTTTGTTACCTTATTTAGTAAAGAATGAAAGAAAACAGTTAAATTTATAATACCCAAATAGCCAAACTAAATTAATTTAATTTATGACCACGAATTCAAATTTCTGACACAAAAAGGGAACACAACTCATTTGATTGGATCGATACCCACTTCTATAACTAGGTTTATTAACTATTCGACCCAACGGGTCTTATGAGTATGACTAATGAAATATTTATGACAAAGTTATAACGCCTCGGGCTTTTCTATTAGCAAAACGGGGTCGTTCTCATTTCCACCTGCAATGTGCATCCAGGAAGCAGTTACTGGGGGTTCTCATTAGTGTGGACGAAGGCTTAGACTACAGTTTCACTCCGCACGTCACTGGCCCATTTCTTACGTCCCATTGACTTTACCCATTCATCGGAAGCCTTTTCAAACGAAGGGGTGAGTCGGGGTAAAACGACACACAAATGAGGATGCCAGATTTATTACCGGAGGATGGGATTGTTGTGCAAAATTGTAGGCGCGCGTTTGTTTGGCGATACCTACTTTTACTTATCTAGCACGAAAAAAATAGGAATCTATCGAGTACTAGGATTTAAAAAGAACTGTCTACTTTAAACCGGTATGTTAGTATAGTTTACCAGTATGTAGGACACCGAAAAGCTATTGAATATATCCATACAATACAATATTATTTTACAGTTGTATTGTTTCTGTTTCTTCTTGTAGGTATAATCTATTAGTAACATTGAAAATGTAAGATTTTAGCAGCGACCAGTAGAATATATTAAGTTATTTTATTTACTAGCGTAAGAATGGTAGTTTTACCATTGCGTATACCCCGATTAGTAGTGCACCCCAACAGTGACCCAACTTTATGAAATCGGTTGCCAGTGTCAAACAAAACTACCAAACCATACTACATTCACTCCTAGTTCAGTATCACAATAGCATTCGCAAAAAAAAAAACAGTAACGATTGAACACTGAATCCCCTGTCATGATTAGCTCCGTTTTAATCCCGGTTTAAACAGTTTAAAAACTGTATGACAATAGCCAGCGAGTGTGCGCTCTCGGCAAAAAAACGGCATTTCCTTCGTCGAGGATTTGAGCAAATATTTTTATTACAAAACCAATGTTTGCGTTGCCCCCGTCAGCAAGGGTTCGCCATTCATCCACCATTTTTCTTTGATTCCGATCCTTCCCGTTTTAATTTGAATAGAACATCTGGTTGATTGGCAAGCTATTCTTTCCTTGTTCAGTGATTATATAAATTTGGCAGAGCAAATATTCATCTGTCGTAAATAATGTGGGGCCGTTATTCAAAATCTCAAAGCTAATATCAGAAAGATTAAAACGGAAATTCTTGCAAACCCTCGCGGAGGAAATGCATCATAAACGAATGTCGTGCACATGCGGTTAATGGTCCTTATTTATGGAACACTATACTATTTCTGTCGGAACGTTTGCATTGCAACAAGAAAGCACTTCAATTTAAATCCACAGAACAAAAAAATTTGATTGCGAAAGCTGAAACGGCAGCGACCCCAAACAACCCACTAAAAGAAATTAATCGGCGTGTCCAAAAAAATAAAACAAAAGAAACCGTAAATCCCACACTGGGCGAAGACAATATATCGCGTCGTCATAAAGTTGTCCCTCTCCCGCCAGGCGCCAGTCGCACCCCCGCCCTCCCACCGCGGCGGCGTCTCACGCACGTGCGTGCTCAGCTACTTGCTTCCATTCAAGATATCCCGCACTCCAAACGACACCTTAACTCTCTTCCCATAAGATCCAATTCCCAGCCTCAATCTCAAGAAGATGCTGCTCAACCTATTACTCACCATATCGCTATACCGTTAAGCACATTTTTGTTTCGCCCCCCGACCGCATTCCTCTCGCCTCCTAATAGCGATTGTGTTGTCGATGAATGTTTGAACTTTTGTCCTTTTTTGATTAGCGGTTATCGTTGCGGGTACGATTTTTATTAGGGACTTTGTCTACGTCTGTTTGCTTGTTGAGCAACATAGCGTCGGGGTGATTGATCTGAATCCCTATAAAAGCTGGCAGCCATTCAGCAGTTGTCTAATGAAATGAGAATTCTTTAGATGCTTACGTTTGTACTGTTAAAACCATTTTATATGAGGTAGGGGAAATCTTTATTTAAAATCCGGTAACAAAAGCATCAAAAGATCTCATTATCTTTAACGGTGGTGATCGAGATGAGTTCACTCAGCGTTCGAAAAGTTAATAAATTGGTGGGACATGGTCCAATCATAAACAACATCGCGTCACAGCAGCATTATGCACCCTCGCCACATAACCGCTCCCTAGAGTATTGGCTGCTGATGAATGACCCAATAAATACCCATAAGGCATAACGCGACACGTACACAACATACCCGGATATAAAAGCATTATCCTGTTAAGTAATTTATTTCTTCTTCAGGTAGTGAACTCGTTTTATGGGCCCACTTAAACGTTCTATAATCCCAACAGTTAAAGAATAAAAAGAGGGTGTCGGAACCCATAATGCAACACCATAAACAGTAAAGAATTGAACGGAGATTCTGGCACCTGTTTAAACCCAAGCAGTCCATAAATTCTGTTTTTATAAGAGGGTTTACATTTTTAAAATTCTATATCGGTAATCATGAGGGTTTGTGATAATCAGCATATTTTAAAGACACCGTGTTTTATTGAACATTTTTCTTTTCCTTTCTATTTCCTGAGTGTATTTAGAAAAAGATTTGTCACAGTTTCAATTATAATATTTTTTATAGATAGATATGTCCTAGACAGGATTTAGGTTGGCATTCCTGACCTTTCTTAATCTGAATTGCCTATGAGTCATCGACTGAGTCAGAGAAAGCTGATTCTGCACCTAGTTCGATATTCAACGCTCGAGTACTTGCAAGTTGCAGCATGCTACCCACACTTGACTAAACCGGTCTAAGTATTAACTTCAACTGGTACACGACTAAGGATGCCATAGTAATAAATATTTCATTCTGGATATTATTATATAAGTACAAGAGCACATTAAAGCATTGTTGTGCTCTCATAACGGCGTAGTTGAATTTGAAACTCGAACCGATTTAGGATAACAATTTGAACCACCATCTAATATCCCTTATCTTGTTACAATTTATGGAAAAAGAGTCTATTATATAAATCTGTGACATGGTTTAGAAAGCGTTTGTTAATGTTACAAACAAGTCTATGTGAAGAGGCGTGGGTTTCTCACTAGCTCGCGAAGAAATGTCAGGAAAGTTGCTCACTGATTTCTAAAGTGAAATAAGTTGCTTGTTGATCTATATATCTTCTAAAATCTGAATGCACTTTGCACAAATTGCACCCATTCTCTGGTGGCATACTTTTGAGTAATGATATCGGTGGCCGACGGACGTTGAGAGCAGTACCATTACCCGCAAATTAGGTTAGTTAGATTGTAACCACTTATCTTCTAAGGCATGTTCATACGATGTTATTATAGACTAGTAATATCGTAAACTCTAAGATAGAACTGACACGATAACTGGACTGAGCCACTTCGAAACGACTTCGACAATTTTATCGGAGATCGTTACATGGTCTATGTTCATGTTCGAAAATTACTCTAGTCTTATCTATTCTTATAGGTAAACGACCTTTCTTGAATCATATGATATGGATTTTGATACATGTAGTTTTTAAATGCAAAGTCAAAGTTTAGTGTCTTCCATGACATGTTATTCAATGGCTGATTGGGGTTTCATAAATGTATTTCTAGCAAGAACTTGCTCTATTATTTAAATAGCGCAGGAATCCTGTCCTATATGACCACAGCAATTTCTGGTTCTGGTATCAATCGATGGCTCGCATTACTTGTATTGACTATTGGCCCGACAAGTGTCTGTACATCAAACAACTATTTCAGTCTAATTGACTTGCTCATCAAGTTAGTCTGTTTACTTAGAGCTTATTGATTAATCTACATTAATTAACATAGGTAATATAGAATGTGTTACACAATTAATTAGGTATACTTATCAGAATATAGAATATTCTCTAGATACATTTAAATATAATATAATTTTGCTTCTACGGTTTTCCATATCTTGACAATGATACTAATGTTCCTAAAATAACCAACTAAACAGTTCATTGTCATAGTGTGTGAATGAATTCATTATCATTGAACGCTACGAGGACACTTAATTCACATGCAATAAGACCGACACAATAACCGGATGCTACAGGAATGGCAGGATACGTCCGACATTCACGTCTCGAGTGACGTCAGTACGCTCCTCTAATTGCGGGTATTCATTAATCAATTCGCGTTATTCGCAACTTCCAAGCTCGACGGTAAACTGCACTAAATTGACTCTTCCTTAGTGCGCAAACAACTTTAAACTAAGTATATCTACTCCATTAGTGAGTTGCTTTGCTGCTCAAAACTTCATTTCGCAAAACATCTCCAAAGCAACGCCGAATTAGTTTAGTATTCATCTAAGCAAGTGAGTTGCGGACGGAGATAATATTGTCTGAAGCTCGCATTGCTATCGACAAAGTTCCGTCCGCTACGTTAAACAACGCGTGGATCGGTAATCCGAGCGTAACATTGCAAAACGCAGAACAAACTGCTTCGCTTTGTGTTGCACTAATGAGGGCCACGTGGCTGTCCCCCGCATTGCAGGCTCCACAATAAAACAATGGCGGCACAGTTGTGCACTCTGGCTTTATTCCTGCAGGACGAGTTGTCGCGTGACTCCGGCTCGTTATGGCGCCGTACCGCAAGGCGCTCTCCTACCGCTATTTATGTTTATTCCATTTTCAGCGCGGGCCCGAATTTTTGACTATTTAATTTCTGTAGCCGGTTAACCTCCATCCTTTACTTCGCCATTACGTTGGATGATTGCATTGTCTTTGTTGATTTATGGTTTGGTAAAATAACACTTTGGGTTTACATCTTTAGGTTCTGTTCTGTTCCCTTAAATTTGTTTCTTAGTAATTTTAATTCATGTCTTTAATCAACTAATCGTGTTATGAAAGTTTTTACTGGCTTCAGAATATTTGTGAGATACTCTCCAAAAGTAATTTCAATTGGAAATTAAGTCAACTTACTCCTCTAATTAACTTTGGAACTTCAGCTTAAGACAGCTACCGATCTTTTCCAACTTATTTCCTACCCTGATCAAAGGTAAACATATCGCGGAATACAGATGAAACTGGAAACCAATCAATACCCCAACTTCTTACCGACGACTTTTT